>JAOWCC010000019.1:14757105-15066962 GCA_030867875.1 Actinernus sp. WN-2022 | reverse complement strand
CCTGGCCGAAAGAACGAATGCTCTGGTTTCAAATGCAAATTTCCGAGGGCTTAAGCTTTCTTAGTAAATAATTATATAACTTAGTAAACCCACAGTGAATTACAAATTAAGAAAACTTCAACCTGCTAAAGTCTTAGGCTTGGCTTTTAAGTAGTTTTCTTGTTTTGTTTTTTTGCTAAACATCGCACATTCGTCATTACCAAAAATTAGAAACAGGGGTGATTGCCTCTGTTTTCTTTTAGTTTCGGAGGGAAATTGGGGAGACGCGCGCGCGACCTGCTCATGAAAAGCGCATGCCCGTGACGATTTGCCGCTTTGTGGCGTAGCCTGCTTGCCGGCTCTTTAATTTTTCGGTCGTTTTTCCCCGGATTTGGTTGCCTGTACCCTGGGTACCAGAGGTTCTATTGCCTCCATTCGCTAAAGTTAGGCGCCGAGGAGCGAAGCGACGAGAACCTCTGGTGGCACGGATAGCCAATCTCACTTCCATGTTCGAATTTGGTACAGAATTTGTACGAGGCTTATTATTGGTTAGTTATAATTAGGAATGATATCCATCGATATGATTGGCTAGATAACTTAGCGAACGAAAAACCGGTTTTGGATTTACATTTAATCGAGATGACGACAGAAGACTCCATGCAAAAGTATTTCTCTGAAGCAGTTTCTGTAACATTCAAAGTCACTTTTCCCAGAGATCGAAAATCTCAAACCTCAACAAGATGAGTCAATTTTGAAATTCATGCATAAGATGTTTTTGCTGTGCTGCTTACTGGTTGGGGAAAGTCTTTGGTGTTTGAAATGATTCCCGCGTAGCGTTCGATTCGTGGTCTGCATTGTCCTCAGAAAGCCACTGTTATAGTTGCGTGTCCTTTAAATTCACTTGTGTAATCACACATTAGAGAGCTGGAGAGTCGAGGAATCAAGGCATGTTCGCTATAAAGCAGGTTTCAGTCCAGGTTTCAGTGGAGTCTTTTGCATTATCTGAATTTCGAACACACAAGTAGTCGGCACGTGTAGCGCAAATCAGTGGTGCGGAAAAGTGTAAACATGTATTTGACAGCTAACAGACGTCATGACTGCAAAACCGGTTATTCGAGAAATGTGATACTAGTTCGAACATGGAAGTGAGATTGGCTATCCGTGCCACCAGAGGTTATCGTCGCTTCGCTCCTCGACTCTCGTCGCTTCGCTCCTCGGCGCCTAACTTTCGCGAATGGGACAGTAGAACCTCTGGTACCCAGGGTAGGTTACCTGTAGCGCGGTCAAAATGGGGGCGGCACAAAAATGAAGGGAGGGGCAAGGAGGAAGGGAAGGGGCAGAACAGGTACCCCAATCCGAAAACAAAACGACGGAAAAAAATACAGAAGAGCCTGCGTTACCAGCCGGAGGTCGAAACCGACGAGGGTGTTGATAGTTTGTTATCATGCGAAAGCCGAATCCAATAATTGTTTGATATGTAATTGTCGGCCAATCATGTTCTAAACCTAAACTAACATTGTTTTGGTTCGTCAACAATCAGTTTTCATCAAGCAATCAATTTGCGTTACAACAATTGCGTTTACTTTTCCTCATGATTGGTTCAAGTGAAACCACTAACGAATGGGCCTTTTGCAGCTAGGCATTCACGTGATTGTACAGCATTGTGCTGGATGGCAAAAAATCTTAATTCATATATTTAAGGCACTTGTACGAGATCGGTATTGTTATTAGCAAAACCTGTTTGTAAATGCTATTTTTCACCTCCAATCGATTGTCGATCTTTCTAAAACAGCGTTTTAAAAGTGGCTTGCCATCCAGCATCCATGGCAACGCCTTTTCCATAGGGATTACGACCTCCATTCATTCGTTAACGAAGTATTATATCAGCACGTGACTGTTAGCTGCAAAAGGCCTATTACTTCAGTGTTAATGTACTTGTACAAGCAAGCGCGCGCGCGCACCACCAAATTCTTACTTATTTTCTAACTTATTTAGTATCAGTGAAATTGTTAAAAACTATAGTTTTTATTATGAAGTCGAAACTTACATTACAGCTCCATACATTACAAATACGTCTAAAGCTGTGACGTCACTACTTTCGTGATAATAGCATGGAGCGGATTTCGTATGAGTGCGGTTCAAGTTACGGCAATGACTTACGGTACTGTTACTCTACGACATGCCGTGACATTCAAATGGTTTCCTATTGTTTTTGTCTTTCTGATCCAATCAAATTACAGAGTTACGGCACAGTAAGTTACAGTACGGTTACGGTATGGCTACGGACATGCCTTATTTTTGTCCCACTCATACGAAATCCGCTCTATCAGTGAATCATTACATCTGATCACAGATTTTGTAGCTTTTCAAAGAAATCCCAAGTGCGTGTACTGACCCTTTGAATTAATCAATCACTTAGTTTCGAGTTCACTCTCCACTTCAGAGCTGTCAAAAGCTGAAAAGGTCGAATAAAGCGCATGCATGGCTGTAATTCTATCAACATTTAATCACATAGGATCCGGCAAAAATTAGCAAAAATGGAAATATCTGGGTACGCAACCATCTTGGGGTGCTGAGACCCTGTGAAAAGGTACCTTTGTATTTCCTTATCTATATTCCCCCGGGCAACTTGTTTTCATATTATTATTACTGCTTTATCATCATTCTCTATCGCCTTTCTCTAAAAAAAAACAATCTTACCTTCTTCCTTTGTCTCCAGCGAGAAAAGCGTTCCATAGGTGGAGCGATCGAGCTTGACGTTCGCTGTCACAGTAAGTCTGTGGAGTCGTCTACTCAGTGTGGCGAGCCTATCGACGAAATGGGTGTTTTTACTGAGCTTCGCCAATCTTCTTTCAAATTTAAACGCTGCTTCTCTTTCTCCTTGATAACCTTCTACTCTGCTAACTCCTTGGAGTCCCTCGTTGATATCGTATGCTTTTAATAAGTCGATGCCTGTTGTTAAAATATACAGGAAATTAATTACTTGGTAAAGGGGTACCCAAAGAAAATCAGTTTTCTCGTCACCAAAGACAAAAATAACTATTCAGATTAGCAGAGTAGTCTTTCCATGTACACTGGAAAAATCTAAAACATTTTTGTTGTAACTAGTAATTAGAGAACTCGTACGTGTAGTTATTGTAGATTTAAATTAATATATTATGTTAGATTTTACTTATAGCAGGTCTACACCAGCATTGTGCTGCCATTCTCATTCTCAACTAGTCTACTTCGCAGCCGTTTCCTTTGTCGTCGCGCAACTCCCCCTCCCTTTTTTGGGGGGGGGGGGGGGGGAGAGCGTTACGTGAAAGGGCTGCGAAGGAGACTAATTTCAACCTGCTTGATCAAAAAAATAATGTATAATATAATGTAAATAATCATATAGAAACCATTCTGCAGCGATCGTATCGCCGCTGGGATAGAATAAAGCGGTTTTCCATCGAACTCGTTCCCAGAGCCCGCGATCTTTTGGTCAGCGCCAAAAATACCTAGTTTCTTGGCGCTGACCAAAAGATCGCGGTCTCCGGGAACGAGATTGTTTTCCATATATGATTGTTGCACAACGTTTTCGTCAATATTGGGCGATCATTGGACTTTAAGACATCTTTCAAAATGGCACTCATTTGTCGGCTCGCCAAATGCCGCTCGTGGTAGAAATTAAGTGAAGTTACATATATCTGATCCGTCGTCCTTATAAGGCATATTACTTGCCAACACTATCTGTTTCAGGAAACGTCAGCTCATGTAATAGTTAAATTACTTATATATTCAGGAGGTTTGTCGCTTTGCATCAACCACAGCAGCTGCTGATCATCGGTATATAGCATGTGTAACACTTCACAATTTAGCAGTGAATGATTGGACTATTGTACTGTGTGCCTTCCTATACAGCTGAGCATAATTGTCAAACTTTATCGAATTCCAACCATTCCTAGTACTATGTGTTGAGTGGTTTCGGATACTCGTATCATTGATACCTTGTGTAATTATTGTAGTGAAGGAATAAAGGTGTTATAAGAATATAAGAATTTATTGTGTATATAGTGCAGAGATAAGTAGTGTTAGGCACTGCAAAGAAAGACTTGGCGGCTTGAAAAGCGTAAGTTGCCGCTTCTTTAGATTTTTGAATTTGCTTTTATAATCTTAAGCTTAATCCAGAAGGAGCTAGTGATCAAATATTCCATTTTAGTTTAACCTCTTTTTAATATCTGTAGTTATTTTTTGTGAGCCATTTGACCTTGCCAATTTTTTTGTCGGAATACTGCATATTTTAAAGTATCAAAAATCTTAATTTCGAACATTCCTGAAAATGGTTTTCTGAAACTAACTCAGTCCTTAAGTTTCACCCAAAGTTAAATGTGACTTATTTTGTTGAAATAGTTATCTGGTATCATCGGGCAGAATGGCGCGACACATCCGGGTATTAAAAATTACAGTACGCCGCCAAATTCGAAAATTAATTTGAACAGGACGGCCAATTTACAAAGAAAACAGTACAAAATGGCGATAGTGGCTTAAGGTTTGGTTTCTTTTCAACAGGAAAGAAAATCGCTACAAAAAACCAAAAGGGCGCAAAATGTAGATAAGATGATAAACTTCACCATCCCGCAAAAATATTTCACGAGTATGAAAATGACACGGAACTTCAGGGTTTTTCGTGTGTTTTAAAGGGGCAATTTACTACTAGTGATATGTGAGAGCGATTTACGAACAAATAAAAACCTCTTCTAAAAACCAAAAGGGCGCAAAATCATGAACATATACTGCAGGCCTTTACTGCCAAGTTTCAGCGCCAACCGACCACGATTAGTAATATATTTTGAAGGTTTAATTTCACCTTCATGAAATCTCTCAAAGATGGCTGCTGAAATCTCATTTGAATATGCCTGCTTCTACGCTTCAGTTAGTCTGCCTCCGCCTCCTTCAGTTGTAGGCTCCGCCTCCAGTAAAGACGATATGTTAATATCTCACTGATGCCATTTGGAATTGACTGGTCATTCATCTAGCGCGTCAAAATCAAATCATAACGTACGTTGTATTCAGAATAATTCAAGCTTCAAATTGAGACGTTGCTCATGTTCGTACGTGCTCTAGAAGTATTTAAAAGCTAAAAACATCGCCCAGCCGAGTTGGCGGCAAAGTACTTTCAAACTGAAGCTGAGTAAAAGGCAACCGCGACAAAACAAATCTTAGTGAGCATTAAATAAAAACTATAAACTTAGTGCGTCAAAAGCAAATCATAACGTTGTATTCAGAATAATTCAAGCTTCAAATTGAGCCGTTGCTCATATTCGTACGTGCTCTAGAAGTATATTTAAACGCTAAAAATATCTCCCCGGCGGAGTTGGCGGCAAAGTGCACAAACGCGACAAAACAAATCTTAGAGAGCATTAAATAAAAACTATAAACTTAGCGCGTCCAAAGCAAATCATAACGTTGTATTCAGAATAATTCAAGCTTCAAATTGAGACGTTGCTCATGTTCGTACGTGCTCTAGAAGTATTTAAAAGTTAAAAAAATCTCCCTGGCGGAGTTGGCGGCAAAGTGCATTCAAATCGAAGCTGAGTAAAGGCAAACGCGACAAAACAAATCTTAGAGAGCATTAAATGAGAACTATAAACTTAGCGCGTGAAAAGGAAATCATAACGTTGTATTCAGAATAATTCAAACTTCAAATTGAGACGTTGCTCATGTACGTACGTGCTCTAGAAGTATTTAAATGCTAAAAACATCGCACCGGCGATCTTAAAGTTATAACTTTCTCCGTTTTATACGATTCATAGAAGAAAAAAAAAGTACACCTGAACACGATTCTTTAATAAACCAAGATAAACCAAGATAAACCAAGCGGCAATTCGAATCATGGATTTAACCCAAAACTTTTACAAAGACAAGGTACCTTAAACTTTGAATTGATAAGTTTTAAGTCTGTATCTGTGTAACTGGCCCACCAAGGAAATAACAAGATCGAACAGACGAAGGCTTTGCTTTTGAACTTCAGGGGCGGTAATGACAAATTAGTTAGTATGATGACCTTCTAAAACGAGCTTTGGGAGTCCACTATTCCCATGAAGCGAGCAGTTGACATTGATTGACATGTGCTTCATGTGATTGTGGGAGTAGAGTATTCCCAAACCGATTTGTCAAAAGCCAATCACAATCGCTCTCCCGCAGAATAATTAGCAATGTTATAATTATTCCGTCCTCACTTTAACTACTCGGTCGTAAGTACATGTCGCCGAGAACAATAGAATTCTGCGCAATGATAGAGAACTGATGCCGAAATGAAAGTGGCGAGCGCAAAACAAATCGACTATACTCGCCAAGCCTTCCATGACTGATAAACATTAATCTTTAGGTCAAACAACCCACGATGAAAGCCCGCAGTATTTGGAATTCATCAAATGCTTTATTTCAATGTTGTTTTCTGAGTTATTCTCTTACCATGCATGGTCAAAACCAACAAATAATCCAGATTGAATTGACGAATATGACTTTCACAAGCCCTTTAAGTTTTAATATGTATTCCGCAATGTGTGCTTGTTTTGACTGTGATAATGCACTCAACGAGAACTTTTCTTTGAATGATCACTACTTGTAACTTTAGTCCCTCCGACCTCGGGCTCGCGACCGTCTTGTTTAAGCCAAACTATTTATCAACAATCTTCATTAACACTTCCGCCATTTTAAAACTTAATGATCCCTGCAGGAGAACGAACGAGCTGTTTCAATCACTCAGCTCTGCTATGTACGTTTTTCACAGTTTTTGCTAAAAGTACAGGCAGGTCAGGATTAAAGTGTTAATTTATACACTCACTATAGGATGAGCTCATTATTAGCAGTTTACATGCATATCCTGAGACGATGTTTCTTTAACTTTACACTTACTCTCAATCCTGGCATTAACTCGCAGGATTCCGAGGAGCAGAACCACCAACTGCCATGGCCAGCGTGATCTGTGCGGCATCCTGTTTGTTTCTTGATCGCTTCTGGGACAACAAGTAGTTCACGTCCTGCCGAAATCCAGCCAAAGTAAGATAATATTATAATGTTAATAAGGAACCGGGGGACCAGTGGATATATGTTGGTGGTATTGAAAGGCTATACGAGTTAAAGCCAATGTCTAGACATTGTGCAGAGCAGTTTGGGCTAAATGTCCTGGAGCTGCCTGCCTCTCCCCCTCCCTATGGTATTATATATATGCACCGTATTATAGATAGGTACATGGTTCTGGTCTTAGCTAGCCTAATTTTGATATATCTGGGTCTAGTTTAGGGATAAATATATGCGGAATTCTAATATACACGTTGATTTAGAATAATTGATCATGATCATTAACAATAAATCGTCTATTCTGAACATAATTTTTGTAAAACTGGACTCTTTAGCCCTCACACCCCTCCCCCCCCCCCCCCCCCCCTCCACCACCACCACACCACCCTCCTTCGGAAGACTGATATGCTTTGAATTGTTGGGGTTGAATATGTATTATTCTAATTACAGTTATGTCTGCGCAATGGGAGGAGGAGCCCCTAATTAATGTGTCCATAAATGGTATACTTTCAATCAAATACATGTACATAGTCCGTAAATAGTTAAAGGTTAATAGGTTCATTTAGGATTAATTTCCTAGAGCGACCAAGTTTAGGAAAGCTATTAGCTGCAGAATCTTCTGAAGCGATATTTACAGACGTCATCAAGTACGACTCGTGAAGGCGCGCGAAATTTTTGTCATGCATGTAGGCCTTATCAACTGAAACAAATATTGCTGTGTCGTAAAATAAAAGTCCGTAAAACATAACCAGGCTCAGTTTAATCTCTTATGCAAACTAACATCTCAATCAGTTCATACATTCACACATATAATTTATTAACCCTCGGATTTACAGTGTACTAGCTAAATGAGTAAGCTAATATATCCGAAAAATTATTGACTTTGAATTTCAATCTACGTGCTGTTATTTTAAAGCTCTATAGCTACCAACATGTACGCAAGGGTAGTCCAGCTACGCGAAAAGCAATCAAATTAATCGAAGCCAGTCAATAGAAGTTTTAAAATTGAAATTCATTTTAATTATTGAAGGCCAAGGTTACCGTTTCCAGATTACTTAAACTTCTCGAAAATCGAAAGTGTGCCGATTGAGGGGGGCCCTAGATAGGCTATACAGAAAATGCAATCTCAATCGCTTTGACGAAAGGCACTACGTACTCGATAATTCAGCGGCTGCAACTCACTTCTCTTAATCGACTCTTGGTTGATAAAACAGGTGTAATATAGAAAGCAGACGAATCAGATGCCGAATTTTGTAACGTTCAGGCTATAAAACATTACAGTTTCATGTCAACTGAATCGTAGATCTGCTTACTTGGTGATCAATAAAATTACTCTTGAAATCAAGGTTGTCAAAATCCGGCCGGAAATGTTCCATTTATTGAGAGCACACGATGTATTCGTTAATACGTAATAAAGTTATTTGAAATAATTATGATATTTTTACGATATGCTTTGCGACGCTGTGAGATTTTGCACGATTTGCGGATTAACTAGTTTTCAGGCAATAATCGTGAAAAGATTGATCTGGCTTAAAAACATAAACTTAGCTTCAAAGGAGCCTTGTCAACCGAATTGAACCTTCAAGTTTCAAAACTACACAAATAATTCCTGAGATATATAGAAGAGAAATACCATGTGAATGTCCTGATATAGTGCTTTTCAAACTTTTTCGATAGAGGATGACAATGATTAACGTGAATTAAAAAACCTTGTTCCAGAAACTTGATTTCTGGTTACAGTGAACCCAAATCAAGTTGCTCTAAATTTATCTTAAAAGCAGTATTTTTCATCCACTCGAATTGTTTTCCAGATGACCTGGAAAATGTACTCTGCTATTTTTGTCTTTCGTCACGTGAAAGGTTATCATTTGGGGGTTGACTGCTAAACACGTAAGTTAAGACATTGTCACGTTCTACCCTTTTTTCGATAGTATTTAACATATGTCATAATACTCAGTAGCCATGTACGTACGTAATGAATGGGTGGTGCCGAGAAGGCTTCACGTTCCTGAGAGTTTTAACAGACTGATCAATAACGTGCTGTTGACCTACAGAGCTTGCCACAAGGGGCCGCCGTAACCTCGACTTTTAATAATTCCTTAGATAATTTGGCCTCCAAGTCAAAATTTAGTTTTACTGAGTGGATTTTCCATAGGTTTTCCATGATATACCCATAATTTCGAAAAATTGGAAAGTATTGAAATATGAAAAAAACGGGGAAAATATCCACACAGCGGCAAAACGTTGTGCTCCGCTGGCCGAAAGAACGAAGGCTCTGGTTTCAAAGGCTTAAACCTTTTTAGTAAGCTTAAATAATTTTATAACTTGGTAACTGAAACTCACAGTGAATTACAAATTAAGAAAACTTCAACCTGTTAAAGTCTTAGGCTTATCTTTTAAGTAGTTTACTTATTTTTTTTGGCGAAACATTATACACATTCGTACCAAAAATTAGAAACAGGGGTGATTGCCTCTGTTTTCTTTTAGTTTCGGCGGGAAACTTGGGAGACGCGCGCGTGCTGGGCTCATCAAAAGCGCATGCGCGTGACGTTTTGCCGCGGTGTGGGAAATATGGTTTTTCTCTATTATGGAATTTTGTTGTTGTTTTCCAGTGAATACTGCAGGATCTAGCTGCATAGAAAAGTAATTCTTATTTAACACAATAATCATGAAGCAGGTAGCCTTCAATTCCACAGGGAGACCACGGTTACATTTACGCCAAATTAAGAAAACAACAACATCAACAACAACACCAGATAAATTAAGGTTTTGAACCTTTTTAAAACGTTTTTTCCCGTGCAATAGTAATCGTTTTAATTCTTGTCATTATTATTAGCTCAATACTCTTTTTAGTAGTTTCACAACAATTATGAAGGTGCTTTACTGGAAACTGCATCAGTATTTCAATTTTCCCAGTTGCTTCATTACGAGTTTTATCTTTGCAGATGATACTTGCTATCGTAATATCTGGAAAGCATACTCTGTTAAACCTGCTGCTAATGTGAAGATAGGATTGAGCGAGTGCTCATTTACAGTGTGACTACTGTAACCGGGGCCATATCAGTAGACAACGAGAACTAAACACATTGTAAAACGAAATTAAAGCATCCCAAAGTACAAATCGTAGCATATCCAGGCGAGTTTCTTCGCGATCGCCTATTACCGGATGGAAACTCGAGCAAGTCGAAATGTTATTGTCTTGTACTCGACGCTGATTGGCTCAAGTAACCATAAGTTGGAATGCTTTGTTTTCGTTCTGCAATGTGATTGGTTCTCGTTGTCTATGTGTTCCCGGAGTTACATTATTAAGAAAAATAATTAGGGGGTGAGGGTTAGGTCAGGGTGTGTGTATCTCTTTTTTTTCTTCTTCTTTTATAACATTGCTATATTATTATTTGCGAGCCAATGATAATAGACAGTGATTAAACTCGAAAGCTTCTTGCTACTTTTCTTAGCCATATATAACTGGGTTATTTATATCTTTATAAAAAAATACTTTAACTCTATTTTACGTATGTTTCTTGTTCTGATAATTGTAAATAATATGCATAGTGTAAATAAGTTGAACTTTAGTAGACCGTTGAGCTTGAACCTTAGCTTGCAATCACTATTAATCTGCATGATAGGCAGCTTTCAACGAATAAACATGTTTCTTGATATGGTACTGAAACAAGCATCTGCACTATAGCGATAGTTCGTGTTTATAAACATTACAATTGTTACGCTAATGTCCAATCATGATTTCAAAAGGCCGCTTTGTGTCAGGAATCAATGGCTCTCTGGTTGGCACATTAATGACAATAGATGACTGAGATGATGTGGCAGTGAACATCGCTATGAAAGGGATTGCTCCTACCCTTTTTTGCTCTTTGGGATTATAAGCTTGAAATTATAATTCAGAACGAACAGTCAAGAAAGTAAGCAAGTCCTCGGTATTCTCCTGTTAGAATATTGAATTACTGAGACTAAAATAAAGATAAGCCAAACAAAAATAAACAGCAGCAAGCTAGTTGCTCGGTAATGCCTGTCCTGAATAGTGTTTAAAGGGGCTATGTCATGGTGCTGCGCATGTATCGAGTAATCGCACGATTGGTGGCTGTTAATTGGATACAAACAGTTAAACCTCCCTCCCTCAATGCTTGATTGAAAGGATTTTCAATATTTTCCCTGGAGACTGTTTATATACACTGTTTGTTAGTCATTTTTTATCGCGTTTTCGAACGAGTGTCGTAAAACCGAAGCCAAAGTAATCACAGAACCAATCACGGTAGAGCAAAGTAATCACAGAACCAATCACGGTAGAGCAAAGTAATCACAGAACCAATCACGGTAGAGCAAAGTAATCACAGAACCAATCACGGTAGAGCAAAGTAATCACAGAACCAATCACGAGGAAAAGTAAACGCAATCGTGGATGCGTGACGGCGTGATGGACCAAAACACGTTTGGTTTAGTTCAGCACTTGATTGGCTGATAATCACAAAACATTTTCCACAGCCAATAGGAAAACTGAGCAAACGCAAAACCAAAGCAATCACGAATTGCTTTTGACACTCAATCGAAATCCGCTCTGTAGGTTACCGTACTTATTCGAATAGGGACCTTGAGGGTGGGCGCTTATTCGAGGTGGGCGCTTATTCGAAGGTGGGCGCTTATTATTTTTTCATCATTTTCAGCAACAAAGGATAACAAGTTTATTTCGCTTCAACCAAACAAAACAAAGTGCAAAAGCGAACATGAACAAAGCATAAACAGTTCGGAACAAAATTGATGCTCCTCTTCCTTCCCGCTGGGCTAGTACAAAAAACAATTGGGGGGGTGGGGGTAGGGGTGGGCTTATTCGAATAAGTACGGTAGTTATCCATGATTACGTTTACTTTTCTTCGTGACTTGTTTCAAGTTAAACCAATTGCTTCAGTTCGTGATTGGTTCATTGCGTTTTTACTTGCTCGTGATTGGTTCATTGCGTTTTTACTTGCTCGTGATTGGTTCATTGCGTTTTTACTATTCTCCTGTGATTGGCTCGGCCGTTAGGGTTTTACGATATTTATTCGAAACCTGCGTATTTATTTATTTGTAACATATAAGTTCTTTATGTTTGCTTCAAGAGCACCTGGTATTCATCTGGGAAGCTCACACTAGCTCAGTACAGTTTCAATAAACTTTTAGTGCTTTTTTGGTGACTACAGCACGCTGTGCGCTCAGTTGGATATTAAAAGGATTAGATACTTTATGTTTGTGTTTTATTGACAAATACACTTGCTGACTCAGTATGATGAACTCAAAATATATTCATACTGCATTCAGCCTTCGGCCTCGTATTCATTATTTTTCGTTCATCGTACAGTCAGCGAGTGCCTGTATTTGTCAACAAAACACGCACGTCAGAACCATTAATTACAAATAATAATAAACTGGCAGCCATTTATAAACAACATCCAGTGTATCGTTTACCCTTGGAACAATGTGCACAGCGTGGAACTTTTGTTCCGAAAATTTGAAATCTTCTTTTTTTTTTGCCTGTTTATTTTCAAAATCTCCAGATTTGCAGGTTACAAAGGTTATATATCTTTTTATTAGCTTCGCCATTTTCAAAGTTAAAACAAACGTACAAGGAAAGAATAGAAAAATTACATTATAAATCCTAATACTAGTAAACAAACTCAAGAGAATATGGCAGGGGATCCGCAACAGCAGTGAGCCAATTACTTCGGGCCCAGGGTTGGTCGGCCTGCGACATTCCTAAACTGACCTGACTGTATTTGTAACCATTTTATATAGTTACCTGAATAATTTGGTTGTATTGCATCCACTGCACTACCCGTGACATCAAGTGGGATACCCTGAACTTCCCTTCAGGGCAAAGGCTCTTTCTGTATTGCTCATTCAGTTGTAACCCACTGTCTTTTATATTCTTGTTCAAAAGGGTTATATTATGGAATTGTGCCAATATTCTATTATCCTGTAGATGTTTTCGAAAGTAAAAGCGGCTTGTCGAACGTTATCTGTGATGAAACTCGATATTATAGAAGAACAAAACTCGTAGAATATAGTCTGAGCTTCAAATTCCCACCTCATAGAGGTATTATTTGAGCTTCAGCTTCAAACAGTAAGCGTACGGAATTTTAATTCCAACTGTCACAGTTGGACAGTTTTTTATCGTTGATTTAATAATAACTCGGACATTCCTTGGTTCAAGCGTTTTGGTGGATTATCTTCTGAAACCGTCTCAGTCTAACTTTTGGTGGAGTCAACTAGGTGGGAAAGTTTCAAGAGTTGGTGAGTCAAGTTCGCTTTTCAAGGTATGTTGGCATCAATCAAAATCGAAACTTTTGATCCAGCTATTTGATGAAATATTCAAGGCATTTAATCCACCTATACTTTATGATATTCACTTATTTTGAGTATATGAGCTGTTAAACTTCCGGTAGTACTCCTAAGGACATAATATCTTCAGAATCTAGCGATCAAAAGAGAGACAAGAACTCACAAGACACGCTCACCAGACACGCTTACCGTGAAAATTCCTCTGACCCTCTGTTTACGTTCCTTTGAGCTCACTGTAGACTAGAAACGTGTGAGCATAACAAGCTGCAAATCCAAGACGAGGGTCAAGGTAGAAGAAACTTGACTATGTAAACAAACTCTGCCAATTGTAAACCTAAAATCAACAGTTTTTGACGTTGCTGGAGCGCCTATTAAACAGCCCCATTGTAGATGTGGAAGGAAAAGTATTCTGAGTTAATCGTTGAAGAGTTTACATTGTCAACTTGCATTTAGTTCGAGTGGATATTTTTGTTGCGACTCCACTTGTATAACTGGAAGTATCGGTGTGCATCTGCTGGCTCGTCTAAAGTGCCTGTCCAGTCAAAGCCGGCAAGCGGAAACCGAAAGAGCTGCTTTCAAATGTGTATAGCCTTTGTTTCTTTTTACATGGAATCGGAGCTGCAAACAAATTGGGCCGAGATATTTGGTTACTGCGTCGAGGTGGTCTACTTTAAAGGCTTCCTTTATAATTTTTACTCTCTTTTTCAAACTCGCCTACTGTAATGAAGGAATTAATATCTTCTTATTCGAAATAACATCGTGCTTCTATTTTGATAAACTAAGGAGAACAAGCATTAAATACTAACTTTCTTAAATTCATTCCTTAATATCCTTTTCCCCTGTCTTGTCAGTTCTCCGACACGGTCAAATAACATTTCAAACCGGCCTCGACATATCTATCATTAAATTTACTCTCGGCTGTAGATCTAGACTTGAAGTGCAGACATTTTTATGATTATATTATTCTGGCTAGAGCTGACCCATGTGTATTTGCCCGTACTGCAGTAACTGACGACTAAAGCCATGACTGACGACGACGGCCAAACCTCGGCAAGACTTTATGCTCCACTGGCCGAAAGAACGAAGGCTCTGGAATCAGAGGGCTTAAACTTTTGTAGTAAATCGTTTTCTAACTCTACTAAACTAACAGTGAATTACAAATTAAGAAAAAACGTAAATCTGTTAAAGTATTTCACATACATACCTAAAGTGCTTGCATTTGGTTTCTTTCAGTTGGGCTAGTCACCAAAAGCGCATGCGCGTGACGTTTTGCCGCAGTCTTTATCACCCGAAATGTGCTTTGAAGGAAATCCTGGGGGCTAAATCTGGTATTTTGGTAGCCGAAATTATTATTTTCATAACATTTGAACCACTGGTCAGAGACTATTGATCTTGGTATCAATTCAAAACTCACCCTTCACATTTTTGTATATGTGAAACACCGGAGAACATCGGTTCGTTCTTTCTCTGCATTAGGATAGATACTAGGCGCTATTAAAAAGATTCAATGTAGTAACTGTTGAAATAAACTGGTGGCATGTGTGAATGAAGCATAGTATATGAGAGATAGGTACAGATGTGAGAGATTGAGCCTATTAAAAGTATCGTCAAACGAAAGTTACTGTTGTCGTGTTGCCAGAAGGACTGCAAAGTTGGCGGTGTTGTATTCATTTGAAGGACAAGAAAAAATGTTTTGTCTTGGAGGCGAAAATACCGGAAATAAAATTCACAAGTATCTTCTTAAACTGCTCAGTAACAAGTCTCGGATAACGTAAAACTTGAAAGTCGATGATACTAAAAGGGTAGTGAAGGCTAGTTACGCGTTTGAGGGGTATCTTAGTAAAATCAAAGATTTTGAAACGCGTAGAGCTGTTATAACAAAGTTACGACTTTCAGCTCACCAATTCCCTGTCGAACGCGGTCGTTATATACAAATACCAAGAGTACAGAGAGTTGTACCATTAGTAATGCGGGTGAAATTAGGAGTGAATTTCACTATTTGTTTAAATGCAGGAATTGCAGTATGATACATGCTCGAGTTTCTTTCGTTAATAAATTATATGCTATAAATCCTCTGTTCTCTTCCTTTAGTGACATTACACTATTTTATTTTATTTTATTTTATTTTATTTTATTGTTTCTATGAAGGACAATCTAGTAAACGTTAGCTCGATATATATCAAAGATATTATAAATCTATTTGTTAAAAATTGTAGTTAATCTTGTTCAACATATGTAAATTACATAAATTGATTACTTTTTTATTATATATAAGTTCATTAGATCCACACCAATGTAACAAATATGTTTTCAAGGTGCTAATAAATCATATTGTATTGTACAAATGGACAAATTCATTGTTTTATACAGGCACTTAATTGAGAGATGTTACATATTAGATCTTGTTTATAAATGCAAGGATCGGATTGTACAGAAAAGTGGTTGAACTAGATTCTGGTTAATGTTTATGAAAGAAATATCACATTTCCAAACAATTTTATTTCTTGATGTCATACGAAGGTTCAAAACTGAAAACATAATAATTTTTCTAGAATTTTTTTGTGTGAAATGAAGAATAATTGCTGTCATTCGGCTTCCATTTAATATCTCCTTGTCTCTGTAACCAGTTCTCAAATGTTTATCATCCGAAAACTAATGGTTTGGTGTAATAGGTTCAAGGCGTGTGAGTTTGACTCTAAAATTAGAATGCTAGAATTCTCTAGAAAGCCAAACATGTACTGCATGCATGCATGTACATGAATGTGTTACATACTCTGTATGACATTTCTCGACATTGTAACGTTGTACAGATGCATTTTTCCCTTTTTAAAGCTGGTAAACATGTCCCAATTTAATTGAAATATTCACCAAGCTGAAGAAAATGAAAACATCTCACACTATACACAACGAGTCATCAGCCTGTTGACCTTATGTTATCAGTAACTTTAATTAATGCAGAGACAACCTCTTCAACACCATGCATCGGTTAATTTGCAGGCTTTATAAAAATGAAACAAAGCACATCCATATCCATTATATTATTTACAAAAACATCAATATAGAAATGACTAGAACTAATTTTGAAGTCGTTGAATTGAAAACAAAGTTGTCTCAGTTTGACATTATAGAGAACATAAACTTCTAAGCCGGATATCTATTTATTTTGAATGCCGGTGAGATAGCTATCATATAAGTTGCACCGACAATCGCTTAGGATCTTAGTACAACCCATGGACTAATGCAGCAAAATCTATTGTTTTGTTTTTATTATGTATTAGCCATTAAACGCCAACATTGAAAACGTATTCGTGTGGACGGGGTTTCGTTTTCAGATCGATTCGTTCATGTTCTATATCTTAATTTTTTTTAATTGCAAGTGCACTGGGACTGAGCGTTTCAGTACATTTTATCGTCCACACGAAACCATAGCGTTGCGTTAAAAAAAATACACTTTGGAGACTGCGTTCAAAAAAATGCGCTTTTGATGAAAACGACGTCGTTTTCGTGTGACTGGGACGTGAAAACACAAAAATAAAATTGCGTTTCCAAGTGAAATGTTACAGCTAATGAGTGATCAGATGGACAATTAGCAAGTTAGTTATAATTGACACCGAGTTGGAGGCTAGAACGTGGGGTTATTTTCTAATCAGTGCTGAATAGCTTTAAGTTTGCAAATTCCCCCGATGAGTCTCTATTGAGTGCTCAGTCCAGTACGTTAGAAGAAACTTTTAAAAGAGCGAATAATGTGAGAGTAACCGTCTCAGTTCCATGTTTTTTTTTCTGAGCTCATGTATTCACTTTACTTTACTCAGACCTTACTCAACGAACCTTCTCACTTTCTTTCGCAATCATATAGTAACTGCTATTATTTATAAACTTTACTTTTAAGCACGGTTAAAAGCTTGGGAATTTAGTCTTTTTATTAATGTTGCAGCACTCAATTTACAACTTGTATTTACCTAACTAGATGAAGTACATTTGTTTTTTGTTTTTTTAATTTACACAGAGATATAAGAATTTGTAGGGGAATATTCTCGATTAGCTTATGCTATTAGGATGTCCCGTACTTATTGTAATTTCTATGCTATCTGTCTCGACCGATATATTATTACTGTACAACATATTATTATTCTTTATACTAATATTTTTTTTACAACTATCACGTAATCTTTGTATACACTGAGTCAAATAAACTAGACTTGAACAAATGAACAGCAGTCGACAAATTGCGAAAATCGTTGATTTTGTGATTTCCCTATTCAATTTAGCTTAAAGTGCATATGAGCCTTCGTGCAATTTTCATAGCTATGAACCTCAGGAAAGTTTTGAGTACCCCTGCGAAGAAATTTTTGGTTTACAGAGAATACTCTATCTTCTACGCTTGTTTGAAATCGTGGAAACGTGACCTTTCCTGACCCATGACCGCGTAAGTAAAAGCCTGGGTCGATACCTCGGTAGACGTCATTTAATTAATTCAACTTTGCAACAATTTGAATAAAGACTTACAATTTTCAATAATATGACTTTTTCCTTTACTAACAGCTCATAAACTGTGTATATTATCTAAAAATCGATGTTCTTGTGATAGAAAGGTGCCATGGAGAATAATGCATTAATGAGATGACGTCGACTAAATATTTAAAAGTCATGCGTATATGGTTTTAAGTATCCCACATGGAAGAAGCGGGTTTGAGAAATAAGAGAAGAATATGCAGATTGAAATACGTGATCCCACATGGATTACGTTGAAGGTTATGGTGATGCCAGGTCAGTTTGGGTTCAATTTTTTCACCCTGGAGTGTAGGGCTAGTCGTGCCAGAGGGCAGCAAGAGTTGATGCTTTTCACCCTCTCATGTCCAGCCTGCATTGTATTCTAATTTTTCCTCATTACGATGCAAGGGAAAATTAGAAATATGCATTGTTCTTGCAGGAGACAATGCATATTTCTAAATTTCCTTGCATTTGTAATGAGCCCGGGGAATTTAGAGATTAAATGTGTGTGAACAAACAAAGGAATCCGAGGCGATCATGGTATTATTGATAGTGTACAATAGATAATGCATTTTGGAAACCATTAAAAAGTATGAGCGAATCCTTTAGAAGGAATGTATCCCTGACAACTACTTATTTGACACATTGATAAAACCTATCCTTACTTTTGGGGCCTTGATGGGAAATACAATGAAATGCGCGACCAGTCAAAGTCAGCAAAAGAGCCGTAAATAAAGCCTGCCGCACAGAGCTCGAACGCCTGCCCCTCATAACTGAGATAAAACCTAAAGTAACAACTTACTGGACCCGAATTGTGTCATTACACGAAAACAGACTCGCAAAGCTGGTATATTTAGAGATACCCTGACGCTAAACGTTGGGCAGTTGCATATGCGTCAACAAATTCCATACTGTATTGACTTTTTTTCTAATCAGTAAGCTAAGAGACATAACTGCGATAGTAACTTGAGATAAAGCTTGCTTTTCATTAGCTAAAACCTTAAAGCATTGCCAATGAAAATACACATTTTTAATCGTCCCTCGATCGCGTAAACACAGTCGACGTAATTTCACCTTCCAGTATCTATCTGCTTCAGTTGAACATGCACGTTTGTCGTATCAAGTCTTTACATTGGAATCATAATTGTTAGCAATTATATAAAAGCTTTAATATGTCAGTATAAAAGTAATAACAGGCCAATGTAAAGTCATCTGTGTGCCTTTAAAGTGATTTTAACAACACGAAGTTCCAGTTGTGCTGACCGATTTAAAAAATGATTTAATTAATAAGTTTACCAAATGATGACTGTAATGGATTTGAAGTTTTCTTAGTTTCATAGAATCATTTTCTAGGTCCGGTGAGCCAAGTATCCCAGAGTCCATACCGAAAACATATAAACAATTCATGTCCAACAATTCTTTGTCTTGTCAGTTTTTGATCAAACTCCGCGCCGGCGATGGTGTCGTTGTACATATTAACAACTTCTTCCTCGATGAAAAAAAGCTCCTAAAATTAACTTGAAATAAATCAGCAGTCTAAGATGTTTAGAAAGCAGCGTAAATATTTTTATCAAGTGAAACCTTCGTGCTTTTTACACTAATTTGTCAGAGTGTAATTATCCTGTGAATCAGAAACATTTGCCAGAATTTTTCAAAATTTTTAAGCGTAAAAAGGGTTCAAACGTTTGTTCGTCGAAACCGCGGAACTTCTCTGATCGGTAAAATGAACCGTGGCATGACATTGATTGCGGCCGAGGAAATTCTGATATAGGACGAGTATAACTCAGTAGTGGTGTTATAAAGATTTGTGCGTTTCAAACTTGCTGTGTGATTTATAAGAGATCATAACGGATGAAGAAACCCATAACTCACTCGGCCTGTTTTTATCGCGACAGCTTTCTGTTTCGTACAAGTTTCACGATCATATGTAAATCAGTTTTGAAAGCTAAACATTCGCTACTCACCCAGTGTAGTTAATCGTTTGTGGTTCTCTGAGTTTAGTTGTGTTCCACCTTTCAGCGCGTTCTGCACGACAGGTCGCAAGCCAATTTAGTGTCGAAAGCAGGTAACCAAATATTCACATAAAAAACGAACTAATTATCGGTTCACGTTTCAAGTCAAAGTAGTTATCAAGCGTTATTTTCTTTCAAGTGAAGGTTAAGCAGTTCCTGTCAGTAAATTATAAAATGCCTTTAGCTATTCCCGATAATCTTAGAATAATCGTGCGTTTTAAGGCAGTAATCCAAGAAGATAAATAACATAAAACTTTTAAGGCATATATTTATATAAAAGATACAATATTGATGAACAAATTCCATTTTATATAATAACCAGTCGGAAACGCGCACTCCGATTGATCAAGAGCCGTGTGTTAGAGCGGATTTCAATTGAGTGTCGGAAGTGTTTTGGTTTTGCGTTTACCTAGCTCTCCTATTGGCTGAGAAAGTAAACCAACCAATCAGAATCCAAAGTAAAACCAAACGCAAATTGGTTTTGGTGTCATTGGCTCACAGAGAAGCCATTTATGCGTTACTTGTGATTACTCGCTCCTATGATTGGCTGGCTGTGGGTAATTTGCGTTTGGTTTCACTACACTCAACTGAAAACCGCTCTTAGATCGTTTTCACTGACGTCACACAAAAAAATTGCCTCAAGAAGAGACTGATATTAGTAAAATATTTTTAATGGTGTGTATAGAGCAGGTAAAAATATGTAAATGACCGAAATTTTGGAGCATTAGAGTACTTCCTAACTGAGCTGTCGGACAAATAATATTCAAACAATTTAGTGTAATTTGTATGCGGCAGCCATGTTGGTGTACCTCTTTGGTACACCAAGATGGCGGCCGAAAACGTACTCTACAAATAAAGCTGTTTTTCCCAGCAATATGATTAGCATTCACTTAAAAACACTTTAGATATCACTTTTAACGTTAAATCAAGTCTAACATTTTAAATTGGCAGAAATATATGGATTTCCATGACATTTAGGAAACACGCTGAGCTGGGCTGTCACAAAATTCAAAATACTCTAACCCAAACCAAAACTAGTTGATTTGGGTGCAGTAAAGTGTTTAAATCTTGTTCAACCATTTAGGGTGAATTATGGTTGTAATATTGTTTTAAAATGCATTACAAATCTGTGAAATGACGTCATTTAAGTTACATGCCAATGAGTTGAAAATGAATTGAGTCATAATATTGAATGCGTCTATTTTTTCAGTTGTTTTTCAGGCGTCAGACATTTGATCCTTGCAATCTTAGGCCTACGGCAAACGTCGAACACAAGTCGCGCCGATTTCATTAAAAATAGGTTCGGTAATTCACTCGCGCCTAATTAAATCACGGGATCTAACACGTGTCCTGGCGCATTTCACTTTTCGCCCGCGGCTAGTGATATGGCGAAATACTGCGCTCGGTCGAATCTAAGAAGCGCCTTTCTGTGGAAAATAATTGTATGCCAATTGTGAGAAAAGTATTACACCCCATTAAACATAGAATCTGTGTTTAGTTGTCTGGCAGCTCGGGTCATTTGGTATTTTGCCTTGCAAGGACTTCATTCGCTTTATTCCCAAACTTTTCAGTTGCCATTGGTTTGTTGTCAGATTTTTCGGGACATCACCAAGTATTTTTGTCAACGTCGTACTATCCATGCATGAATAGGCCTTTTGCAGGAAACAGTCGCGTGCTGATATATAATACTTCGTTAACGAATGAATTGAGCTCGTGATCCCCATGGGAAAGGCGTTGCCATGGATGCTGGGTAGCAAGCTCTCTTTAAAAACGCTGTTTTAGAAATATCGACAATCGATTGGAAGTAGAAAATAGCATTTACAAACAGGTTTTGATAATAACAGTACCGATCTCGTACAAGTGCCTTTAAATATATGAATTAAGATCTTTTTGCAACCCAGAACAACCACGTGATTGCATTCCTGCGAAAGGCCCATTAAGTTCATGGCTAGTTCAACGTTGTCCGTAGGCCTTATTGAAATATATTTGTATAAGTGGAGCTGCCATAAAAACAGAGCAAAAAGGAACTAGAATTCGCTTTTGACTTAAATGACGTCATTGAAATTTGATTCCTTAATAAATGAACATGGCAGAGGTTAATAATTGTTTTTCCAATGTTAGTCAGTTTGTTTTCCACTTTGACCTTTAAATCAATGATAACTGGCTAGGATATGCACTTTAAGTAAAGTGAACGTTAATTAAGTTTCATGAATGCGCATGGAATGTAACAACACTATTGTTTTAATTGTTTTTATAAAAGCTGGCGAAAATGTATTTTTACAAAATGTTATTCCATCTATTTTTATTTCGGCTACTGTGAATTGGATCCAAGGCAGTATTTTTTTCCTCCACTCAAATCTTTGTCATCTTTCGTCTCCGACGGATTTTATGCAGCAAAACATCACGCGCATGCGCGTTTGATGAGCCCAGCGCGTGCGCTTCCCGTCAGTTTCCTGCCAAAACTAAATAGAAAAGAAAGACGAGCATCCCTGTTTCTCGAAAAACAATCTTAGCCTAAAACTTAAACAGGTTCGAGTTTGTAATTCACTGTGAGTTTACTAAGTTATAAAATTATTTACAAAAAAGGTTTAAGCCCTTGTATTTAAAACCAGAGGCTTCGTTCTTTTGGCCAGCGGAGCACAACGATTTGCCCGCTTGTACACAGCGGTCAAACGTCTGCGCGTGCGTATTGCGGTCAGTCTGGTGGGCGGCCGCGCGAATTTCCCGCGAAAAATTTACCTTAAAACATATTACAGTGAACTTCTACCCCCAAAAGTTAATAAAAATACGTGAAAGTTAAGCTTTTTATTTTCACAGTCGACGGGAATTTGAACAAACCTCAAACTTTGAGTTTAACAATTTTTTTCGTAATTTACCCAAAAAGTTCTCAAGCTTTGAAAACGGGTGTATGAATAGTGACGCCGCCGGCTCGCTTTGAATTTGTTTTGGAATATGTTGTTGTTGCAAGATTTTTGACGCATGCGCAGACGTTTGACCGCTCTGTGGCCCGCTTGCCAGTGCCGCTCCGAATTTGTTTAAAGTTGGGGTCCCTGTGTATCCGATTTCAACGGCCGTTTCTACCCGTCCGTTTAATAAGGAAAGACTTATCCCGTCTCTAAATTAAATGACCTTCTCACCTCGTAATGAGTAATAAATCTTTGCTGTGAACAAATAATGATTACTTGCTTAGTTTTGTGTGGTTTTCGACTGTTTGTGATCTATTTGTCGAGTTTAGGAACTAATAGCGATCTGTCACTAGAACATCACAATATTGAATGTGTATGTTCATTTACAGATCACGTTATGGTCTACTGAATATATAATTAGCAGAGCATATTTTTACAACAACTGCCCAGTTTCTCGTGTTCTGATTGGCTTCCCTGCATATATGACCTTGGTCCTGCTCGCACCGCTGTTTTTAGTTGTTGTGAAAAAACAAATTTACGATAGTTTACCGTGGTTTACCACGTTTTTTTGTCATCGCATGGGCAACATTTGTTGTGGATTCACTCGGCCAGCGCGATGACGAACAACGTGGTCAATAAGAGCACATCATGATCATTGTAAACTATAATACATTTGCTAAATAACCTTGAAAGAAAATGTATCTTTACCACATGTTCTAGATTATAAAACAGATCTTGCTAAATTGTTTGACCCTCAGCTGGAAGGCTTACCGATGATTTGAAACCTATCGAAATGTTCCTACCATGCATGCATCCGTTCCTAAGTGGACTAGAAGGCTTAGCGATGACTTGAGACCTATCGTAATGTTTCTACCATGCATGCATCCGTTCCTAAGTGGACTAGAAGGCTTAGCGATGACTTGAGACCTATCGTAATGTTCCTACCATGCATGCATCCGTTCCTAAGTGAACTATAGAAGGCTTAGCGATGACTTGAAACCTATCGAAATGTTCCTACCATGCATGCATCCGTTCCTAAGTGGACTAGAAGGCTTAGCGATGACTTGAGACCTATCGTAATGTTTCTACCATCCATGCATCCGTTCCTAAGTGGACTAGAAGGCTTAGCGATGACTTGAGACCTATCGTAATGTTCCTACCATGCATGCATCCGTTCCTAAGTGAACTAGAAGGCTTAGCGATGACTTGAAACCTATCGAAATGTTCCTACCATGCATGCATCCGTTCCTAAGTGGACTGGAAGGCTTAGCGATAACTTGAGAGACCTATCGAAATGTTCCTACCATGCATGCATCCGTTCCTAAGTGGACCAGAAGGCTTAGCGATGACTTGAGACCTATCGAAATGTTCCTACCATGCATGCATCCGTTCCTAAGTGGACTTCTGCTATACCATGCATGTATTACAGCAATACTTTGATTTCAAAGGTGCAATATCTGCCTATTGTGATACCATTCATATGCATATTAATGCTTTGTTAGGCAAACATTATTTCTTGGTAATGGGTTACCACCAGGATAGATTGCTAGCGATATACAGTAGTAACATTTCGATACGGGTCTCATATCATCGCTAAGCCCTCCTAGAACAAACGTTAACATTTACTTACATCTGTTTTATAATCTAGAACATGTGGTGAAGTACACATTTTATGTGTAGGTAGGCGTTATGCTTGGTATATTTATGATCTGACCTTTTATGTTGCTGTTTCTGCTTGCATCTAAGATGTGTACGAAAAGTAATTAGGCTTCAATCGCGCAGAACGTACAAAAGTGATCTAGTGATTATCTAGTACTGATACTTTTTTCACTAATATAAAATTAAATGTGTTAACACTATTACCTATATTTATTGCACACCCACTATATCGAACCCACTTTGCTATCTGTAAATAGTAGAACGAGGAACAGTGACTTATTCTGAATTTTGCCATCAGAACATATTAAAATATATACATATATTTTGTAGTATATAATAAAAGACAAATATATATATATATACGAGCAAACAAGTATGGTATTGGAGCTGGTATAGGTCACCGTTAAATTAAAACAAGTTGCTTGTTCGATGACTTTTAGATACCTATCTATCCGGTTGTCTTCAAAATCATTATGGCCCTTTTCAAACTAGTCGAACAACACCGCGATCAAAGCTTCCAAAGTCTTTTCCATAGCGCTAGCATGAGTTAGTGAGGTCCCGATAATTTCGCCTTCGGATAAAGCCTACTGTATTGTATACCGTACTGTGGGTATTTAGAGATAGACGGCAATCCAAGAAGTTGGCATTTACGAAATCAATGGTGAATGGAAGAGTTGTTTTATCGAATACATCTTGTAAAAACAACTATAGTAACATTGTTTTGCTTTGTTTAGTTTTTTTTTTTATCTCGCATCGTCTTAGCTGCATAAACGACTATTGATTCCTCAAAGCAGTCTTTCTGCGTTTATTTCCACCCTTTAATATTATAATAAGATATGGGTGCGTTCGATCAGGGTCCGCTTGGTTCGATTGATCGTATTCCATAATAAAAATAGATGTTATAGTCTCTGGAAATCACTGGTCTCTGCACATTTTGCACTGTAAGCTACAAACGGTTTCTGATATAATGATATCCAGGATACATTTAGTATTCAAGTGGCTAAACATCCTGATATAAACGATTTGTAGTGATCATTCTGTGTATTCTTATTCAGAAATACGGTCAATCGAACATATATACACTTAAGTTCTTTGGTGGACTTACAAAGGTTAATTATGATATCAGTAAATAATAATTGCACTAAAACTCGTATTACTGTCAAAATATGGAGGCTGATAATTGATAAAGATATATAGACGCACTGGACCTATATTGGACCGTTTTTCAACTACAGCTGAAATCACGATCATTGGCAAACAGTGTTGAAATCTAAAAGTATATGGCAGTAAATAACATTTCGATAGACCAGGCACCATTGGTAAGCCTATCTATATATCAAAAGGATTCTACCTAGATCTGTTTAATAACCTACTGATTGATATATAGTCTTTGTCTATTATGGTATACGTATAATTGTACTTGCTGTGCCTTCTCGTATCTAAACAACATATTTAGGTTAGCGCTGCAATCGTGAAGAACACAAAATTGATCAAGTAGTTATGTACATATATCTCAGTCCTAAGGTCGTACTGATCGACCCATTTAGGCAGCGTGATATCTCTGTTGCACCAATGCAGCATTGCATACGCGCGTATCGTGCATATATACTGGACTAGTAAAATCTATCGACGTTCTGCTGCAATTATTGCACTTATAGAAATGTTTGGTTGAGTTGAGTGACCCTCGGAACTGACCGATACACACCTCAGTCTGTACCTGTATTCCGCTTGTGATGTCCAAGAGATATTCTTGAGTTAGTAATGTTCTTTTATAGACAAGGAGTTAGAATAAGACAAAACACACAGGTCGTCCGTCCTACTTACCAAGTATAAGGGCTTAAGTGCCTCCTGGTATTTTAGGTATTGCTACGTGGAATGCCGAAACTGTACTGGGTTAGGTTCCGCATCTAACAGCATATCGCAAAGTTAGAGACTTTTTGTATGAGAATCGGCAGCCGGTGAACTGACTATAGCCTCTTTTAGGTGTTTTTCACACATTTAAAACTTTGATAATAATAATAATAATAATAATATAATACATTTATATAGCGCCAATTCCCTACAGTCCATTAGGCTAGCGCTTTACATACAATATAAAATAAAAATATTAAGAACAAATCTCAAAAAAATTAAAAATATGCCTGTCTAAAAAGATAAGTCTTAACATGTATTTTAAAGCTCTCAACTGTTTGGCTATCTCTTATAAAGTCCGGTAGTGAGTTCCAGAGCCAAGGCGCGTACACAGAGAAGGCTGTATAGCGATACCCTTACAAGTTATATGGTGCGCATCCTAACAGGTTCTTAGAGGAGATCTTAGTTGCCGTTTCGGTACATAAGGACGGACTATAGATGTTTCAGATAAATAGGAGCCGTGTCATTCAGGCACTTATATGTAAGTATATAGTAAGATCTTAAAACTGATCCTATATTCTATTGGCAACCAATGTAGCTCCTTTAAAACGGGTGTAATATTGTCGTACTTGTTTGTCATACATATTCATCTGGCTGCTGAATTTTGGACACTCTGAAGTTTCCGGATCAATTGTGTTGGCAGTCCACAAAGTAATGAATTGCAGAAATCCAGCCCTGATATAATAAAGGCATGCACTAATATCTCAGCCGAGTGCACTGATATATATTTTCGTATTCGCCATATGTTTCGTAGATGAAAAAACGCCAATTTACAGATTTCATTGACCTGGCACTCCATGGACATGGCTGAGTCGAAGTTTGCACCAATATTCTTAGCGGTGGCAGAGGGTTCAATAACCTCGCCACAGATAGAAACGGAAGTTATAGCGGGTAGGCGAGCATTTAGAATCATAAGTACAGTTTTGCCCCTATTCATTTTAAGCGGCATATTCCGTGACATCCACTGGTCAATATTAGGGTTCAAATTTTCGTATGATGGAGGCTGGACATATATTGCATGGACCGTTTTTCAACTACCGCTGAAATCACGATCATTGGCAAACAGTATTGAAATCTAAAAGTATATGGCAGTAAATAACATTTCGATAGACCAGGCACCATTGCCGGTAAGCCTATCTATATATCAAAAGGATTCCGTGACATGCACTGGTCAATACCCTGATAAATTCACTAGGGTTCAAATTTTCGTATGATCGAGGCTGATAATTGATAAAGATATATATACGCACTGGACATATATTGGACCGTTTTTCAACTACGGCTGAAATCACGATCATTGGCAAACAGTGTTGAAATCTAAAAGTATATGGCAGTAAATAACATTTCGATAGACCAGGCACCATTGGTAAGCCTATCTATATATCAAAAGGATGCTACCTAGATCTGTTTTATAACCTATATACTGATTGATAGTCATTTTTGTCGGTCTTTGTCTGTTATGTATACGTATATTGTACTTGTTGCATGTGCCTTCTCGTATCTAAACAACGTATTTAGGCTGGCGCTGTAATCTTGAAGAACACAAAATTGATCAAGTAGTTATGTACTGATATCTCAGTCCTAAGGTCGTACTGATCGACCCATTTAGGCAGCGTGATAATATCTCTGTTGCACCAATGCATTGCATACGCGCGTATCGTGCATATATACTGGACTAGTAAAATATATCGATGTTTTGCTGCAATTATTGCACTTATAGAAATGTTTAGTGGAGTTGAGTGACCCTCGATACACACCTCAGTACCTGTATTGCGCTTGTGATGTCCAAGAGATATTCTTGAGTTAGTAATGTTCGTTTATCGACGAGGAGTTAGAATAAGACAAAACACACAGGTCGGCAGACCAGTTAGCTCGTGTTGTGACTTAGTCCGTCCTACTTACCAAGTAAAAGGGTTTAATTGCCTCGTGGTATTTTAGGTATTGATACGTGGAATGAAACTGTACTGAAGTCCGCATCTAACAGTATATCGCAAAGTTAGAGACTTTTTGTATGACTGGCGGAATCGGCAGTGGAGTGACTATAGCCTCGTTTAGGTGTTTTTCACACATTTAAAACTTTGATAATAATAATAATAATAATATAATACATTTATATAGCGCCAATTCCCTACAGTCCATTAGGCTAGCGCTTTACATACAATATAAAATAAAAATATTAAGAACAAATCTCAAAAAAAATAAAAATATGCCTGTCTAAAAAGATAAGTCCTAACATGTATTTTAAAGCTCTCAACTGTTTGGCTATCTCTTATAAAGTCTGGTAGTGAGTTCCAGAGCCAAGGCGCGGACACAGAGAAGGCTGTATAACGATACCCTTTCAAGTTATATGGTGCGCTTTCTAACAGTTTCTTAGAGGAGATCTTAGTTGCCGTTTCGGTACATAAGGACGGACTATAGATGTTTCAGATAAATAGGAGCCGCGTCTCATTCAGGAACTTATATGTAAGTATAGTAAGATCTTAAAACTGATCCTATATTCTATATATTGGCAACCAATGTAGCTCCTTTAAAACGGGTGTAATATTGTCGTACTTGTTTGTCATACATATTCATCTGGCTGCTGAATTTTGGACACTTTGCATTTTCTGGATCAATTGTGTTGGCAGTCCACTAAGTAATGAATTGCAGAAATCGAGCCGTGATATAATAAAGGCATGCACTAATATCTCAGCCGAGTGCACTGATATACAGATTTCATTGACCTGGCACTCCATGGACATAGCTGAGTCGAAGTTTGCACCAATATTCTTAGCGGTGTTAGAGGGTTCAATAACCTCGCCACAGATAGAAATGTAAATTATAGGGGGTAGGCGAGCATTTAGAATCATAAGTACAGTTTTGCCCCTATTCATTTTAAGCGGCATATTCCGTGACATGCACTTGTCAATATCCTGATAAATTCATTAGGGTTCAAATTTTCGTATGATGGAGGCTGATAATTGATAAAGATATATAGACGCACTGGACATATATTGGACCGTTTTTCAACTACGGCTGAAATCACGATCATTGGCAAACAGTGTTGAAATCTAAAAGTATATGGCAGTAAATAACATTTCGATAGACCAGGC
This sequence comes from Actinernus sp. WN-2022, assembly GCA_030867875.1. Classification (NCBI taxonomy): domain Eukaryota; kingdom Metazoa; phylum Cnidaria; class Anthozoa; order Actiniaria; family Actinernidae; genus Actinernus; species Actinernus sp. WN-2022. Next base: position 15,037,535 of record JAOWCC010000019.1, on the reverse strand, counting down.
ACCATTGCCGGTAAGCCTATCTATATATCAGACTGGCGGAATCGGCAGTGGACTGACTATAGCCTCTTTTAGGTGTTTTTCACACATTTAAAACTTTGATAATAATAATAATATAATTCACTAGGGTTCAAATTTTCGCTTCCAAACTTATAAGCCTTTATACTATCATACACATTTCATCTCAAACGCCAAGAGTTCACTTTTCTGAAAATATCGAGCTTCAATATTATCCAAATGACCACGCGCAGTCATATTCGTATTCGATCTGTAGCATGGACTCACTGGAGTGTGAAATATAGAAAAGAAAATCCAGTATTGGAAAGGTTGTGTCATTTCCAGGTCTACTGGTTATAATCTGGTACAAATAGAGTATGAGTGTTAGTCGAGCTCTTGTCACAGGAAGAGAGAAAATACAAGCATTAGAAATTAACTGAAAACTTTCTAGGTACATATATAGTCTTCAACAATTAAATATGCCACTGAAGCAAGCGCGACGGAGTTGTCGCGTTATTAAAAAGTTAACATTCAAATTGGAGCTCTAAATCTAAATACTGCCTTATATAATTATAGTAATTGATAGCAGCTGTCTTTAAATGCATTACAATAAATTGAATAATAATATGTTGTTAAAATAAATTAACAAAGTTAACTGGCCAAGCACGAATTTCATAATGGCCGCCTCTGTCCTAATTTGTATATGTGATTTCCCGTTTCGTTAGTTTATCCACATGTATAGAAAATATGAACATTGCCATTTGAAAGAGCATGTCGACATTAGTGAACTTGTGAAAGTTGAGTGCTGAAGCTTATAAAGCAATGAAGTTACAGCCAGTTGAACTTAGAGAGATTCGTATGAGAAAAACAACGGATGCCTTTCTAGCCTCGCTTGCATGTTTTTGTGCATGAGAAATGCTCATAGCTCAACAGCAATTCTCCAGATTGCTCTAAACCTCAAAACAATTACTAGTTTTAATGTGATCTTTCATGTGGTAGCATTGGTTTCCCTCTACAGATTAATCTTCCAAATTATGCAAATTAGGAGGCGGCCATTATGAAAATTGTGTGGTATGACAAAAACTACTTGAACCCTCTTTGACACTGGATTGGATTGGATAACTTTATTTAGACAGGGTAAATTAATCAAGCAAATATTTACATACATGACTATAAAAAATACAAATTAAAACAGTAGAATATTTTGTTATCAAAGTAACTAAGCACCAAATAAACAAATATGTAAAAATAAAAACCTGCTTATCATTAATGCCGTGTATGACTACGACTAGTCTTCATTGAAGCTGTTGTTGTATAATTTATTGTGAAATCACTAAGCTATTCCAAATAACCGCGCAGTAACTGAAACTATTGGTGCGAGGAAATGAAACAGTCTCTCAGATAATAATTTATCTAGTATGTTCACTGCAATACATCAACTTAGAGCTAAGGTACTCAGGTGTAAGATCATTTAGAGATTTGTGAAGCATTATTGCCCTTTGTAATTGTCGCTGAGTACTTAGTTTTCTCCACCCAAGATTTATAAGCAAATTATCAGCATTATTATCATAATGGGAGATGTAACTTGTCAGAAATAGTTCTCTTACAGTTCCCCCAAATAACACCACAGTAATCAAAGTACGGCTGCACTATTTATTGAAGATAAATAGCAGTATTCTGGGAGGGACGAAAGATCTATCTGTTTTAAGATTCTAATACCAGAGTGATATGTGAGGTTTTCGTCGATGTATACTCGTAGAGATTTTGTAGACGTTACTTGATTTACAGTAGCGCTATTGATTGTGAGAGATGGAGCTCTTGAGAAGGTATTTATTTTTAGCCTAGACCTGATTAAGATCAATATTAACTCTGTTTGAATCGTATTTAGAATAAGTTGACTTGACTGTTTCGAGATCTTGATTCAAAGCTTGATCTGTGCGGGATATTTGATATCATTACTTGCAACTGTCAGTGTCATCTGCATGCCTTCTAGGCTGAGACTTTGATAGACAATTGTCAAGTCCGTTGTTAATCAAAGTAGAAACAACAACGGGCCCAATATCGTCCGCAATATAGGGGCGGTTCCTTGAGAGAGGGACTATTAACGAAACATTTTTGTGTGCGGTTACTTAAATACCATTTAAACCAGTGAAGTGAACGAAACACTGATTGGTGTTTTGAAATCAGGTTATTTTAAGCTAAGAAATATAGGAATCAGTATAGCTGGTCGTAAACAGTCATTGATATTGGGCGATAATTATTCATATCAAATCGTTCTCCTCGTTTGTATAAAGGGAATAACGTAGAACACTTCCACTCTTCAGGGAAAACACCTGTGATAATTGATCGATTAAAAATTATAGAAAGAGTTGCAAATGAAATCGGCACATTCCCGAAGTAGTCTTGCAGATATTGTGTCCAAACCTGTTGGTTTGCAGTTCAGGTAAGAGAGAACAAATCGCCTACGATTTTTGTCTGTTGGTTTGAGCTCAAACCTATTGTCAGTACCAATGAAGTATTTTAGATATGGCCTTCCCACAATCCTTTGCGTAGCAACTATATTATCAATATTCCCGGTCACGTGAGCAATTCATTCTGCGTTGAATGTCGTGGACATCGGACGTCAGCAGCACAAATTTTCACAAAGCATCTCAAAACCAAAGTTTGTCCTGGGATTTTGACGTAAGTGTGTCCAAACGCTTGGATTCTTGGATGCCCCTGCGCTTGCCCGGGAAACCCACGTACTTAGTCCTTTTTGAACCGCAAGTGTTATTCTATAGACCCAGAGAAAACAAAATGTGGACTATTGAAGGATTATTTATCGAGTCGCTTTGCTTCGCCTCGCTGACTGTTGCCTTTCTTCGGCATTCCTCTACTCGCCACTCTAGACCGGTAATACGCTGGCATATCAGTCCATTTTATTGACCTAATATGGTAAAATTACGTCATAGTCGTATAATAAAATCATGTATTGTGGAGTAATCCATGGAGATTTAGATGCACGAACGGGTTTCGTTCTTATCACTATATACACAAAATGTGTTAGCTATAGTGAAACAACTATAATAAATCGTTGTTCATTCAAATTAAAGAGATGAGGACAGAGCGGGGGAGGGGTGCTTTTATCAGTCCGGAGTGTTTTATATTATTAGACTGATAGCTTTATAATGGAGGCAGTTTAGTGTTGTTGAACCGATTTTTAGCTATACGGATACTGCCTGGGGAGAACTGTCCGCCGGCTGTAGCAACAACTTGCAGCGGTTGCAAAACCGAGCTGCCCGTATCATTTTCAGGCCTGATTCTTCTAGAGACGCTTTTAATATTTTACATTGGGCTAACTGCCTTCTTGTTTTTAAATGTTTACATAACCTAGTTCCGCTATACTTAGGTAATTATTTCACTAGAAATTTCGGCTTTCATACTTACAACACAAGAAGAAAATCTTACCTCATCTACCTACACCTTAGCCTTGGAAAACGTATATTAAACATACTGAATCACTTTCTTCTTTCAAAAGTTCTGTAAAAGCCCACTTTCTTTAGTACTTAATTATGATTAGTATTGTATTTGTGTTATATATGCATTTATAAAATAGATTCGATAGTACGCGCGCTCTGATTGGCTGAAAGTCGTGTTTCTATAACTCTATAGAAACATAGAAAGTTGAGCGCGCTAGTACTTATTTTCTGTGGGTTATTTTATAAAGGAAATAGAAAACATTTTCCCTTTGTTTCTATAGAGTTATAGAAACACTTGTGGAAGTTTGGAAGAACTCGAAATAACTGTGGAAACACTCGCCCTTCGGGCTCGTGTTCCTACTGCCATTTCTCGTTCTCCCAAACTCCCACTCGTGTTTCTATAACTCTATAGAAACACGGGAAATGTTTTCTATTTCTTAAATGTTATAGATAAAGTTGTAGTTTTTAGGATATTTGTAGTGTACATAGTTTTTAGGATATTTGTATTGTATGTAGATTTTATTGATACAGGGCCCCTTTGGATACCAGCCACGTTGCTGAATGGGCCACCCTGTTAAAATAAAGTTCATCTATCTATCTATCCACACCGCGGCAAAACGGTATGCTCCGCTGGCCGAAAGAACGAAGGCTCTGCTATCAAATACAAATTACCGAGGGCTTAAACGTTTTTAGTAAATCATTTTATAACTTAGTAAACTCACGGTGAATTACAAATTAAGAAAACTTAAACCTGTTAAAGTCTTAGGCTTATCTTTTAAGTAGTTTTCTAATTTCTAATGCGGCGGTTTGCAGCCGGGCGGTTTTTCATTGTACATTTCGAGGAACATTGAAGCCCGTTCATCAAGTTCATTTATCATGGCTGTTAACAGGTGCGCCATGGCCTTTTGTGCATCTTAAGCAGAGACTATTTCAAGTAAAGGTGCCTGATACTTGGCGATCAACATGCTGGGTGGGGCGGCTCCCTTCGCCGGGAACTTGTGAGGTTTATTTGTGGCCCTCATCTTTCCGAGGCCTAATTAATAATGAGACTGCGAGCTCGAGGTGTCTAGTATACAAATAGAGTGTGTCCGTCGAGGAACTATAAATGCAATAACCTATTTGTGGCGTCGAAATATGCCCTGATATTTCGTCCGCGGACATTATCTGTTCCGAGAAGAGAACAGTCCCCGAGAGCGAAGCCCGAGGGAAACTGCGAGCTTCGAGGTTCAGATAATGTCCAAGGAAAAATACAAGGACAAATACCAGGGCATATTTCGACACCACAATGTAGGTTATTGTTTGTTATCATCCTTCAAATTGTTTCTTTGACGCATTCAACCAATCACGCGCGAGAGGAAATATTTGATGGTTATAATATACAACTAGACTGTGTCCGTCGAGGAACTATCGGCTGATAGTTGCCCGCGAGAACTAAGTTCGAGGGCTTATATGCTAGTTTTAAGAACATCAAATTTCCAAGGGAAATTATCAGCCGTTATAGTTAACCACAGAATTTTGGCGCGCGCCCACGTGAGGTGTTAGTTGTCGTCCGTGGATGCAAACTATCAGGCGATAGTGCCCGCTGAGAGCGGAAGACAATTTTGTGATGAACAATAACGACAAATAGACTGTGTTTGTCTCGGAACTATCGGCTGATAGTTTCCCTTGGAAATTTGATGTTCTTAAAACAAATATAAGCCCGAGAACGATAGTTCCTCGACGGACACACTCTATGATTTGTATAATAGTTCCGAGACAAACACAGTCTGTTTGCGTTATTGTTCATCACAAAATTGTCTTCAGCTCTCAGCGGGCACTGTCGCCTGATAGTTTGCATCCGCGGACGACAACTATCACGTCACGTGATCGCTTTCAGTCAATGAGCGCGCGCCAAAATTTTGTGGTGAACTATAATATACAAATAGACTGTGTCCGTCGAGGAACTATCGGCTGATAGTTGCCCGTGGAAATTTGATGTTCTTAAAACAAATATAAGCCCGAGAACGAAGTTCGAGGGCTTATATGCTAGTTTTAAGAACATCAAATTTCCAAGGGAAACTATCAGCCGATAGTTCCGAGACAAACACAGTCTATTTGTCGTTATTGTTCAACACAAAATTGTCTTTCGTGCTCAGCGGGCACTATCGCCTGATAGTTTGCCTCCGCGGACGACAACTATCATGTCACGTGATCGATTTTAGCCAATGAGCGCGCGCCAAAATTTTGTGGTGAACTATAACGCCTGATAGTTTGCATCCGCGGACGGCAACTACACGTCACGTGATCGCTTTTGGCCAACGAGCGCGCGCCAAAATTTTGCGGTGAACTGTAACGCCTGATAGTTAGCGAGGGGCGAAGGTCGAAAATATACTGCACCCAGAAGAGCCGCTACAACAGACTATTAGCAGAACGGCGTAGTGTCCGGAGATGACTAAAGAAGGAACTCCAACTCAACTGTTACTGATTCAAGTTAAACAACAACTTATTCAATTTGAGAAATAACTTTATCTACGTGGGTCCGGTTGTTCAAAGGGTGGATAACGCTATCCACTGAATAAATACCTTTAGTATATACCACACCAGTGAATATCACTTTTCGCGCGCTCTGATTGGCTACTCAAACAGTGAATATGATCTCATATTCACCTCCGAGCGAAGCAGCGATCACCTCGCGCGAGTTTTTGTCCATTTGACAGAAAATAAAATAACTATTTGGTGCTGGCTATTCACCTGCAGTGTGGTATATACTAAAACAATTACCCACCTCAGTGTCTGTGAATAGTGGTGGATATTTACCTCGCTGAAGCGGCTCGGTAAATATCCACCACTATTCACCTCCACTTCGGTGAATAATTGTGAAATATCCAGTGGATGTGTTAACCAAAACTAGCTTATTTTATCCACTGGATAGGGATTTATCTGGTGATTTATCCACCCTTTGCAACTTTCTGCCGGCTCATGTATATATTGTTTTGATTTTTTCTTCAGAAAATTAATTATAATTTCAGTGGAAAACAAAAACTGTTTTTAATTAGGCTAACACGACAACGTGACTATAGAAGAAACTGAATGGCATGACTCGTGCGCCTTGTTTCCCATACCGGTTAGACTATACCCTTCTCAACTTCTAATCCAAACACAAACTACTTTTCGCCGGAAAAACGCGAAGATACAAACACACAAACATACGAAAAGTAGAAAAACAAGATTCCATGTTAGCGCGTGAAATTGGAGAAAACTACTAGCAACTTTTGTTAGTTATCACTAATATTTACTAGCAACATGGTGTGATCCACTCGCAACACCCATAACACTACAAATACTTCAGCAAGATTCTACTAGCAACAGTTGCGAGTTGTCATGAAATTGTACTAGCATTTCTAAATATCTACTCGCATTTAGTCTAATTTCCAAGTCTTCCAAAGGGAATGTTCACTATTTATGGATTGGGAGAGGGGAGGACTGGTGGTCTCGTAGAACTAAACTATATATAGAATAATTATGTCCCTGAAATTTCTGAAAAAAACTTTAAATCTCCTTAAAAATTGAAAAATAACCCCCATGTTTTCACCAGCCCCCCCCCCAAAAAAAATCATTCATAAATAATGAACGTTCCTAATATATTTCTTCGCCTCCTGCTGCTCGAGAAGTCACCCTCCTAAGACTCATGCTGTTGTTACTAGTTACATTGTATAACAACAGATTTGTTTTCTCACGAAAATTTACTCGCATTTTGCAAGTGCGCAAGCTTAATTTCCAGCCCAGCGTGTAGATATAACTAATATACTTCTTCACCTCCTGCTGCTCGAGAATTAAGTCGCCCTCCTAAGGTATCTGCTGTTGTTACTAGCTGCATTATACGATACGCTCCCTAGATGAGCTTCCGCTCTTAGCCAAGCAAACACGAATAATTTATGTTTAAGTCTGGCCCTTCGAATATATTTATATATGCATTTTTTTAAAATTGGAAGATTTGTTGTCAAGATTTTTAAAAGGAGAGCAAAAGTAAAGGTGGAACTACAAAAAGGTCGAATAATGATGAGTACTGAATCATCGACATTGGCATGAATTATTAAGAACAAATAACTGGGTAACATCGACAGCTGTGACAGATCATGGGCAAACGCACTAACCGAACAAAAGATCGTGGCTTAGTTATGCTTTTCTTTTCTCAGAAAGCGAAGGCGTCGACATTAGAGCTAATGCAATATATGATGTTCGGCATTGCTATTTCACCAGGATTTTCGGTCCAATAATTATCTAATTTTCTGATTATACGAAAAATACTTGAACACTAAGTAATACATAGCAATGTTAATTTTTGAAGACAGACCAAGCTGGATCAGAATTATAAACTAACATCAAAGACACCATGATTTAATATGACTTGTAAACGTTGACCCAGCTTTCTCAAGCCCGATAACCTTCTCTTTCACTTCACTAAAGAAGAAGCTTTAATAAAACTAGACCATTGTCTTTAAGTTTTCAGCTTCAATATGACTGAGCTTTTCAAAGTGATGCTAAACATAGCTGACATAGTCCCTATAAATGAAATAGAAATGATAGACGCATAGTCTGATCTTAGGATCATAATTCGCATTTCGCGAAACCGTCGGCTGCATGATCTACTATTGGTAGTCTTGTCAATCCATACTAGCTATGTCTGTAAGAAACTCCTACTGCTGGAAAATCTGTTCTTACCCTTTCTATTATAAAGTGTAGTTACGTTTCTGTTGAAGAAGTATTTTCTCCAAACAACTTAGGGAAAAACATCACGGGGAAAATTATAAACTTAATCAGCGACGATCTGATGAATATTGTTTTTCTCTATCCAGGAAATAAGGTCGTTATTGTCACAGTGGTAGTCGTACGCTGAGGAGTTTGTTTTTCACTCTAAAGAACCCTAGGCCTGCATTATATAGTAATCAAAAAGGAAAACTTAACCTTTGCTGAATAAGATCCCATGGGGTCACACATGTAAAAAAACTGAATGTCTAACGAGACCTGAAACAACCACGTGGGGCTGATCAAAGGCAGGACCCGGCTAATCCTCAGAGCGCATTGGAATTAGCGTGTTGGTTTTTGCGGAGGGAGGAAAACCGGCGAATCCGGAGAAAAACCCTTGGGGCAAGGGCGAGACACCAACAGACTAAACTCACATCGGGAATCGAACCTGGGCCGCGCCACCCGGGCTAGCCTAACGTATAGGAACATGCACCATGCAACATTGAAATGCGTTGCTTCATTAAAGATATCATATGGAGTTTGTCTTCAGTTTCATGTCAAAAATGCTTTCTTAACAAATAATATTTTGCTAGCAAAACTGATTTTCAAAATTCGTGGTTCTACATTTATTCAAATAAGGAAGGTTTCCTGAAATCTACAGGCAAGTTCCATATTCCTAATTTGAGCAAATGTTTTATGTGTAAAAAAAAAACTCGTAAGGAATTAAATTAACCAGTACATTCTAAGAAAGAAATCATTTTTAATTTGTGAATATATACAAATATCTGTGCGTCTGTTGTTAAAATAAGTCATACTAGATTATTTGAAATACGTTAAGAGATATTTGATATCAGTAGCTGTGATCGATTAGTCGGGTACTGTTGGAGTCACGAAATTCTTGCATTCGTTTTTGCAGCTACGACCACCTCCTACCTGAGAAGCTCCACATGCAGTTTGAGATTAGTATTTCAGGATTTGTTGTCATTTAAATTTTCTTCAGTATGGAATAACGTAGAAATGTTTCGGAAATGCCATCAAAACTTGCCGATTCAAAATATTAAAAAAATTATATATAATGTAGCTAACGTTTTTCTGAATGAGGACAAGATAACGTAACATATACAATATAATAATGTCGTAACTAAACTTTTAAATACAACTTTAAACTGAACTACGTGCGCTATCTTCGTTGCATAAAGTGAACGTGTTTTAGAGTTTGTAGGTGTGTGCTTTGATTCTACACAAACGATAACATTTTATTAGTTTGAAATCAGTAATAACCGGCATAGAGTTTATGCTCTGCAGATGAATGAGCAACAGCTGAGTCCTTCTCATGTGTCACTCGAGGCAATATTCATTGTTTTATCTGCGTGTGCTTTGAATTGTCCACGGCAAAACCTTACAGAAGTACCAACAAGGGGACTACATAAAAGTTTGCCTTTTCGGTAGCTACCTCAGATTAGAATACATCATTTTTTCCATCATTTTTCCGAAAAAACGATTTTGTCAACGATTCGAAACCCAGCAGGATTATATTAATTTGTTTTCTCTTTGTGAAATGCTACAGCAAAAAGTTTAACTAGCTCACAATGGCAAGCTATATACCAACGGGTTGCATTTTCCAATATATTTGCCGATCATTGTGTTCAGCACTGTAATTGCTTCAAACTTGACCCTGGGAGGTTATTAGTTTGATTCGATGTAAGGGCTGGCCATAACAGATGTTTACCATAATACACTTACTATGGGTGGGAGGGTAAACTACCTTATTATAAACGCACACACATGATATAGTAAGGTACAAAGAAGTAAATACAAAGTTACAGAATGGCAACACATGGTAGTCTGATGTGTTAATCGTTATGTTGGCGTAACACTTCATAATAGTTTAAAACACAGTAGCCACCTTAAAATAAACAGTTTCATTTAATTCAAATACTAGTTACTCGGCATGTATGATTGCATGTGATGTTGTTCAAATGTCAAAAGTTTTTTTTCTAAAACTTTCATGTGTTATATCCAAAAATTCAAAACAAGAAAGCCGAAGACAAAACTAAATCATGTGGAGTTATGCTCTTTGTTTTTGACTTTACTGCCATTATTAAAAACTAAGCTGAATTTCTGTGGATTAACATCTTCCAGCGATCATGCCAATCACAGAAGGGGGCTTTCGTATTTATTTATCTAAGCAAAACTTTGCATGATACCAACTTTCCCTCGTTCAGTTGGAAGGTTTCTCAAAGCGGCATGCTGCCTATTGCTGGCTTAATTTTCCTCGTCTTTAGTTCGTTTCAGTCTTTGTCTATATTTTGGTTTGGCCCGGCGTGTTTTTGCGATTAGATACGCCAATTTTAGTTTGAAATATATACAAAATATATATGAGGACTTTGCTCAAACTCTCAGTGAACAATTACATTGGAAAAAAACAAAAGGTTTCATGAAGTTTTCGACAAAGGGAAAGATAAAGTGTTCAGTAGTGTGGTTAAAACTGAGCTAACCCAAACAACTGCTATATGGTCAAGATCATTGATGCGGTAATCAATGGGGTTGGTTCTTCAAGGTAAAAAGGGTAGGGGTGACCGTCGGAAAACCTCGAAAAATACCCTAAAAAATACCAAACCGTGAAAAATTTCCCACCCTAAAATGTACCTCATGGTCTAAAATTCACCCTGAAAAATGGATTTCGCTTGGATAACCCCTAACACCGATCACCCCTACCAGCCGAATATAGGAAGAACCGGGGGGAACAACTTTAGCTAGACGCTTAAATGTGTAAATTCGTTACAGGCAGATTTCTAGAGCTCTAGGACATAGTCTGCTCTTTAAGGTTACATTATTGCTTGGTTCGACAAGCTAAGCAAGGAAACTTTATTATGAGCTACTAATGAGCTACTGCTGATCGTACTGTCCTTTAAATCACTGTCTACTATTGGCGATAGGTCATTTACATCAGCCGCACCTTTTCTATGGAATAAATTACCTGCTAGTATTAGGGAAATCAAATCCTATGACTATTTCAAGAAGAACCTCAAGACTTACTTATTCAGAGAAGTCTTTAGCCTTTAGCTACTATTTACGACTAGTTTTATTATCGCTATTATCGACTAAACTGTATCATTAACTCGTAGTAATAGCATTTTATTGGACTGTTATTCTTAATTAATTGGGTAGTTAATTATTGGTTTGTTAGTGTATTTTAAAAGTAGAGACTTTGCCGGTAAAAGCGCATCTGAACATTTTCCATATGCTAATTTGCGCTATATAAGTGCATTATTATTATTATTATTATTATTATTACAACCACTTAGTTTACAAATGTGAAATGAACTAGCTAGACAGAGAACATGTTCGTAACAGATCACATAGCCGATCATGTATTAATTACGACCTCTGTTATTGAGTTGTGGAATTAATAACTAGAATCCATATATATAGTTCTGGAGTAGTACTAGCATCGCTAATCGACGTTGTGCAATCACTATAACCTGAATCGAATGATGGCTTGTTTCGTTGAGCGACAAACCTTACTTTGCCCCAAAAATATAGTTTCAATCAGAAACAGTTCGAGCAAAGTTTGATTTCTTGCCAAAATGAGAATTAATTTTATTGATGGCCGCCCAGTGCTCCAGTTATTCACCCTCTAATAAACATGACACAAACTGAGCTCGATGTAATAATTGCTTTCAAATCAAATAACCACCTTTTATGGTGTTAAATTGCCTTAGAGAGACACAGTTTCACAAGTTCATGAAGTTACACACCGATCAAAACTATTTTACTCTCGGAGCAAAAGCTCATCTGTAGTAACGTAGTCAGTCGTTCAAGACTAATATTTGAACTTTTATAAACTTTCTTTCACAATCTTCTCTTGATCGTTTCAGTCCGATCTATATTGACCTGCGTTTCAGTAATACGTATCGATATACCTGGTATCTTGTCTTTGTGCATACTGAGTTCTCATTAGAACAATGGCGCTACGTAAAATTCGCGTACAAAACTAAACGTATAATAGACGACTAAAAGATGTTAAAGCAAGCGCTAATTTCAGTGTAATAAGCATAACATACATGTATACTGTCTACGCATATGAACATACCTCATGTCATTCAAGACTTGGAAAGGAAACTTCCTTTCGGGTAGGATCCCTACTTTCTCTTCCCTAACCAATCGCTTCCTGGGCCAATCCAACAAGCAAAATCACAAAACCATGCACGTTGACAAACTCCCAGATAATTTCCTAAACTTATCTGTTCATTTCGTTTGCAAATTTGATTCAACTTCGTAGAACAATCTTCGGTGTGTGATCATTGGTGTGTTCTCTCATGCATAGTAATTGTAGACAGTGCAGCAAGCAGTCGAGTAGAAAGTTAATTCTAAATACAATAAAGTTAGCCCTCTTCAATCAGAGGTGGTTCACTGGCTTAAATTAGACGTGTGTTAGTTCATGGGACTAAAGGACTGGTGATTATGGAGCCATGTTGTTGATATGAGCATCCGTCTGTACCATTCACTGTAGTAGAAAGAGAGCCCATAATGATTCATTATTAAAGTCAAAGAACTCTGTAAAGTACCTTCCCGTGCCTTTGTCTAAAAGCTGTCAAACTGTAAGGAAATACATTGAAAACGGGTCGCGGAATAATTTACAAATGTGCATTCAATTTAGATTGTAAAGTATGAAAGTTAAAACATTAACAAACATATAATATACAAGTCTATAACCTCACACATTGAAAAATATTCTTATATTATTCTGTGATTGGTTGCATATATTAAGAGGGTATACTTGCTCTAAAGTTTCTTTCTTTTATTGAGTTCGTGCATGTGCACCGGCGGGCTTATCTTTAATCTTAATCGCTGACAGTACAAATTGGCAATTTAGCACGCAATCTCGAACCGTCTACAGTGTCATATGGGGCCATTATTCTGTCATATTTCACGTTTATAGTGACAGTGTGCAATTAATATTCCTTTTTCAGACTTTCTTTTGAAATGGAATTTGTTGCGAATCATGCATGGCGTTTTTATAAATATATCTCAAGCTCCTCAATCAGATATTTCAATAAAGAATGCCTTAGTGTGATATATATACGACCTAAATGTCGAGGACTGCTTTACAATTCCGTCCAAAGTTTGTTCATAGGCAAAACGTCTCACCAGTTAATGCACACTTACAACTACCATTTCATAAGCTATACCGAACCACGTTTTTATTCGTGTTTCACTTATTCAAAATGGTTTACTTGTATACTCACTCGTCCTGTGGCTAGTATTGCCAAAATATACTCCACGTTGGCGCGTGAATCAACTGACTCGGCGGGCATAGCCTATATATTTGTTAATTTTTTCTTCATTCACGACAAGTAAGAATTTATCACTCCTTGCTCATTTACACGTGGCGAGAGTTTTGTATATTCTTCGAACATCTTACCATGGAACTAACAAGTAACTCTCTTATAAATGAAACGGTAAACTGGTTATATAATTAGCGAGAGAATGGTAGTACCGAACTAATATTCCTGTAGTTGAATTCAGTGAATGAAACGTTACTGATAGAAAATAAAATAAAATAAATACTTGTACGTGATAATAATTATATTCGTAAGTTATTACGTGACTAGTTCTATTGTACAATAAAAGCGTGCGAAAAGAACGATAAATTAAATGGGCGTGATGAATTGCTGTTGAATTTCCATGCCTCGCTGCATTCGAATCTGTTATCATTCCTGGACCTATAGCTAGTTGAGCAATAATATCGATCCCATGAAAGAAACAGTGTGAGTTTCCGGGGCGAATTTCCTAATTATGATTAACTTTCATATGTATCAACATTTTAGAAACATCAAATCTCACCACAGCCATCTTGGATTTTGTGACGTCATTAATCTATCGTAATATAATGGTGATGACCGCGATCATAACTACAAAAGCATATATCATGATATAGATGAATACAATAAACTTAACCTTCCAACGATGTTGTCACTAGTTAGGAGGATACAACTGGATACAGGACATTTGTACACTTGAAAAATTGGTAAATAACTGATAAGAAGAAGTGACTAGCGAACTCCTCACTGGTCCATTTTATTGCCACTCGTGTAGGCCTTCTTCAGTACACTATAATGAAATTTTTAATATACTCAACGAAATATCTGGATTCTGATTGGTCAATGACGAGTGCATCTAAAGGTTATTGAGTGCACATTCGCATGCTATCAGCAAATGTTTGGTCAGTATATTATAAACAAAAAAAGGCATGAACTGCTCGTGCTATACTTGATTTATAGGCACTGAGTGATAGGCTTTAACACATTATGCTCCTAAAATTGAGTATTATGCTCCTTGGCGTCACCCTCGGAAACGGAGTATTATGCTCCAAATTATGCTGGCCTGGAGGTATTATGCCCGCAATTATGCCAAAGAAAATGACAACTCCCCGCTTCCCCCTCCCAAAGAAAGACATAACATCCGGTATTTCTTGCAACTCTGCATCACTGAATTTACTACTGGAAGCCGCCATTTTGGAGCAGAAACTTGCAGTCCTTAGCAGCCTAGCAAAATGAGGGAACCTCGCCCCAAACCTTCAGAAGAGACTGGAAACTAACCTAGCCCCAAACCTTCAGAGGATACTTGAAACTAACCTAACCTAGAGTGCGGTTGCATTTCTCTTTCAAAATTTCTTTGAAAATTATAGAATTTTAATGAAAAACTGAAAAAGATTTATAATAATGATTTAGATTTTGTTGGAAGTAGACCAAAATATTAGTATTATGCCGGCATAATACCTGATGCTCCGACTATAGTATTATGCTCGAAATTATGCCAGCATAATGTGTCAAAGCCTACTGAGTGATAATTTGAAAGTTCTCAAATTGCACTCGCCTAGACGCTCGTTCAATTATCAGAACTTTCAAAATATCACTCGGTGCCTATATATAAATCCTGTATAGTACTCTCGTTTATGCGATTTCCTCTACAAATCCTTGGTATTATAGTGCACTGAATAAGCAATAGACAAAAGTGCACTGAAGCCGAAATGTCTGACAACAAAATGAAGCAGTTGAGTTAAGAACCGTATTTACTTTACCACAATGCTTTTTAATGGAGAAGGATTAGTTTGATATTATGTCATTATAAAACATGATAATTGTAGGATGTAATACATCTCCCAAAAGTGCAATTAACTTTCTCTTTTGTTTTTGATGCACTGAACAATCAACTGACGTCATCAAATTCAAGATGGCGGCGATGCAACGAAAGTCAAGGTCATCGCTTTGTCGTCTTCTTGGTATTGGCGGTTTGTTTCCAAATGATGGGAGAAACATGCACTTCACGTTAGGAAAAGGACAATTTACTGTATTTATAATACTTCCAAATATATCTTAATTTGATTTGCGATAAGAGAGCCGCGTTACCGTTTAGCGACTTGCATGAAAATTTCGCCCAGATCAAAATTGGGTCTAGAAGGTGATCGAAGAAGACTGGTCCGAAATAATAATAGCCGGAATCAGTAGACGGTATAATTCCGTTTTCGGAATGAACAGAAAAACATTCTGCTCCTCAGTTACAGAAGAATCAACAAATTGTAGAGAACAGCGGTTTACTGGAGATATTTTGGGAATTTTTGGCGGGAAACAGTTTGGCGCACGGGCGCGTTCAGCCGGAAAAGAACTGGCTATACTTCCTTCTAATTCAAAATGGCGGAGTTATTAGTTCTCAGGTTCCCTCCGTCAAGATCATTCCATTTTTTGAATCACTGTTCCTTTGGGAATTATAGCATTTCGCATATTCTGTTATTCCTATACAGGAATAGGAATTGTCAAAATAGACCCTTAATAGGCCCTTAATAACTTTACTGGCTTCTGTTGCAAACGCCATTATTTTCTGCTCCCCTCCCCACCCCCCCTCCTCCCCCCTCCGCACCCCCCCCCCTCCAACAAATGAACCAAGTAAGCAAGCAAACGAATGAACAAATTATTTTACACAGCTTCCCCCAGAATAAGAATATCAACAAATAAAAAAACACTCATATTTGGTTGATTGGATAATTTATTACTGCGAAGTAACTGCACAGCAAGCTTTGTGGTGCTTTAGGTAAATACCCTTTGCATTATAGCAGTCGCAATGCTCAGCGAAACAGTTTTCACCTATCATCACTTTGGTCATTGTAAACAAGCCTAACACTTCTTAACTAACTCTTTTTAAAATTAGCGCTTTCAGGATAAAAATATTTGTACATATTTATAATATACATTAAACATCTGTTTTACTGAAATGTATGCGAAATTAAGTTTTGTTTATAATAGCAAGAAGCACGTAGATTTTATAGCGAAATAATCTCTGTGGTTGTGTCCGTTAAGAAGCGTGTGTAACCTCTGTGATTCATAAAATAAGTGAATGTTTAGTTGAAATAGTTTATAACTTCCGTACCACTGATTATACCGAGAACGTACGTGTATCTTTAAAAAACAGCAAAATTCATTTTTAAGAATGCGTTATAGAAGCGACGAAAGGAAAATACCAAAAATATTGGTTTTCGATTCTATAAGTGACGTCAAGAGAGGTGATGGTCTCTTGGTGACGTTTATTTCTTTAAATCTTTCTTAAAGGGGCACTGTCAACCCCCAAATGATTTAACTTTCTCGGGATAAAAGACACAAATAACTACTCAGATTATCAGAGTATGCTTTCCAGGTATACTGGAGAAAATTTGAGACAATTTTGATGGAGGTGGCAAAGATTCGAGTGGTTGAAATATACTGTTTTTAAGATAAATTTGTAGCAGCTTGAAATCGGTTCACTGAAAACTGAAATTAAGTTTCCGGCTAGAATAAGCTTTTGTAATCCACTTTAATCTTTGCCATCGTCTATCGAAAAAGTTTGAAAAGCATATCAAGACATTCACATGGCCGTATTTCTCTTCTACCTCTGGATGTTATTTTTGTAGTTTTGTTTTAAAGTAGCTTGCAGGTTCAGTTCGACTGACGGTGTTCCTTTAATATACATTTCATTGTATATCGACTCGATGCAGATTCTGATGCCTCCACTGATTCATGTTCTTATAGCTGTAATACTTCAGCTTAGTTTTTTTAGGTTTTTTAATTGTTTCTTAGCGGCAATATGTGTATTTTTATATAAACCATATGAAATAATGTGTTAAAATTTTAGAGTAAGAAAATGACAAAGATCATATGCTCTCCGAGATAAGGGTCTAGATGGGGTATACGCAATGTAAGTTGTCAGTTCCGCTATAAGTCAGTTGTTAGTCAACTGCCAAAAATACCATTTTAAGGGTAATCTTCGAGAATTAGCATTATTTTGTTGGATTTCAAAGCTGGATCTCCAATTTTTCAGCTGTCAGTAAATTCACATTCGTCAATTATCAGTTAAAAAGTAAGGCGTTTGTCAGTTGTCAGGTTAACCCCATCTATAGCCTCAGCGGAGAAGGTAGCTCTTCGCGGACTAAACACTAAACTTACAAATGCAGTAATCATAAGAAGGATCGATTCAGTAGCAAGGTGTAGATGTAATTCATAGTTCCATGCGCTGCCACAAAATTAGTTCCTCCTCTCTGAGTTACCTTTGCTATTAGCTCCTCCCCTCTTAGTTACTGTTGCTATTAGCTCCTCCCCTCTTAGTTACTGTTGCTATTAGTTCCTCCTCTCTTAGTTACCTTTGCTATTAGCTCGTCCCCTCTTAGTTACTGTTGCTATTAGCTCCTCCCCTCTGAGTTACCTTTGCTATTAGCTCCTCCCCTCTTAGTTACTGTTGCTATTAGCTCCTCCCCTCTTAGTTACTGTTGCTATTAGTTCCTCCTCTCTTAGTTACCTTTGCTATTAGCTCGTCCCCTCTTAGTTACTCTTGCTATTAGCTCCTCCCCTCTTAGTTACTGTTGCTATTAGCTCCTCCCCTCTTAGTTACTGTTGCTATTAGCTCCTCCCCTCTTTGTTACTGTTGCTATTAGCTCCTCCCCTCTTAGTTACTGTTGCTATTAGCTCCTCCCCTCTTAGTTACTGTTGCTATTAGCTCCTACCCTCTTAGTTACTGTTGCTATTAGCTCCCCTCTTAGTTACTATTGCTATTAGCTCCTTCCCTCTTAGTTACTATTGCTATTAGCTCCTCCCCTCTTAATTACTGTTGCTATAAGCTCTTTCCATCTTAGTTACCGTTGCTTTGTCCCACAAGCCGCAAACTTTAACCCGAAGAAATTCAAGAACATGGCGAAAAACGCTGAATTCTTCGATAGTCTTCCAATCGTAACATTCTGAATGATTTACCGATTTCCTATCTTTCGCTGAATTTCGTAAATCTTTGCGAAGAACTCAAGTTTGTATTTCCATCTCCATCTGACGAGCTTGTGGGACATTGCTGCGTTCTGATTGGTCAGCAATTGACAGGCGTGAAACTATGAATTATGTTTCTAAGCTACAGAATATCCATGATGTTGTAACAAATATATTTCATGCTGTGACTATCAAAATACGAAGTTTTGAATTAGCTTAGCCGCCAGAGCCATTTATACAATTACGAAAGAACTTCGGCATTAAATTATTGGGGTATTTCCAAATCTAATTGGGTTTTCTCAACGTCGGTATGGATTCTGTTGTGGCCTCGCAATCCCGAGAAGCACGAAAATGATTTACTGCATCTTTTGCAGTTGTAGGGCTTATCTCCAGTGTGAGT
The DNA here is from genome assembly GCA_030867875.1 of Actinernus sp. WN-2022. Lineage (NCBI taxonomy): Eukaryota > Metazoa > Cnidaria > Anthozoa > Actiniaria > Actinernidae > Actinernus > Actinernus sp. WN-2022. The sequence continues at coordinate 15,018,675 of JAOWCC010000019.1, read as the reverse complement.
CCGAGTGTGGCTCCTGAGAGTCACGGCTTGGGTGAAGCTCTTAGAGCAATGCTGACACTTGAATGGCTTCTCTCCGGTATGAATGCGTGTATGAGTCCTTAGGTTTGAATACTGGGTGAAGGCCTTGTTGCAAAATTGACAGCGAAAGGGCCGGTCTCCTGTGTGCGTTCTGATGTGGTCGCGGAGGTGCGAGGATTTACCGAAAGACTTGTCACAATGCACGCACTGGAAGCGCTTCTGTTTTGGCAGCCTTTGCTCATCATGTGATGTCATTAGTGACGTTCCCGATGACGTCAGAGGAAGAGAGAACGGAAACATGGCTGGAGTGGCGGATCCTTCTTCTGAGCTTAGACTTGGGGAGAACCTTTCTTTTTTGAGTCTGTTGATGGCGTCCACTGGGTTCACTTGCCCCGGATGCTGCCTGTAAAGGTTGTCGGGATACATGGCGGCTAAACAGTACTGGCAATTACACATTCGGCCATCTGCGAGAAAGAAAATCAATAAATAAATAAGTAAAAAATATCTCTCTCAAGCATTTTTGGGGCTGTAATGTTGTTTAAAGCACACAGAAACTTTAGCATTATGTTTTGACCAGCCCAGCAGGAGTGTTAAACAGGCTTTAATGATATAATCATTGTTATTCTTTCAAACAATGCTTGACCTTCTGAAATCAATTTCCTAATCGCAAATTGCTCTTTTCCGTCCAATTTCCTAACACAAGGGTTGCCGTCTATTTTCCCGCGCACTAATTGCTTTCAGTAATATTTTGACATTGCACTCTGAGGTGGAACTTAGTGTATTTATTTCAGTAAGTCGGATTCTTCTGAGAGAGAGATTTTAGCTTAAGTACCCTTTAGTGCACTTAAAACCATCTTTATTCTTGCGTGCCTTCAATTGAAAGCGCTGAAAATATGTTCTTTTCTTTGGGAGAGCAACTCTGAAATAAAAGTATTGTTTGTGTTTTCATTCTTAAATTTCACGCTTGTATCCTTTACGTTTCCTCTTCTTTGTAAAAAGATGTTGCAATTATTACTGGTGTGTCTTGTTATAGGTTTATTGGGCCCATTCAATTTTATACAAAGCTATTAAAATCTTGATCGAAGTCATCTTTCCGCTCAGATAAGGAACCGGCTTGTCTTCTTCGATGTAATCAGCGATTAACACTCATTTCTTTCTTAATTGAAAAGAAGTAACAGTTTGTAAAAATCAAAATTAGATTTAGGATTTTGAAGATGTAAAATAATAAAAAAGTTTCAAAAAAGACATTTATAGCTTTAGATTGTTCGTATTCGCTCGGAGTATGAAGCTTTTGAGATGCAAGTTCGAGAAAATTCAGTTTATATCAATGTATTTTGTATTAAAAGTATGCTATTTTATTATGAAAGAGATTAGCTTTTCGGAACAATAAAGAAAGTTTCCATCTGCCGATTCAGAAGTGCTTCCTTTCTCAATGCATTTATCCTTAAAGATACTAATTGCAATCTTGGCGAATACCCTTTTGTGTGTGTATTTGATTACTCTCCTCTCTCACAACTCTCAACACGATCGAAACATCAGAAATATTCACTCACACGCAATAGCATGAAGAGAAATACCCCATATAAAGTATAGAAACCAAAACAACCAAATTGACACCGATGCTTTCTTTTGTTCAAAACGATTTAAATAAATTAAAGAAATAGCAGTTTCAATCTTCTATTGATATTATGAATTATCTTCGTGATGACTGCATAGATAAGAATACTGTTTGGACAATCTTTATCTTCCTTTTTTAAGTCTACCACTCTTCTTCTGTTTGGCCTCTTAATTTGAGTATAACCATTATTTATAACATTTTCAAAGTACTTTTCAAATTCTAAAGTGGCCTACGTGAGAAGATTTTTTTTCATATAGACTATGTGAACTTTGAAAGAGATTTCGAAAATATTATGTATTTCCAGTAGTTCTATTGAAGGCCATGCACTTCACCCCGTTAACTTTGAAAAATCACCTGTTTTTTTCCCGTGTTTATTGTTTTGCTTTAACCACGCACTTTCGAAAGAGATTTTATTCTTTCTAAGCAATCATCAAAAAGTAACCTCTAAAGGTTATGGGACACGCATTAACTGTGTTATGGCTAGTCATTGTTAGTTATAAAGGATAAATTTGTACAGACCATAAAGAAATAAATCCAAACTTTGGAAGAAAGTGTAAATATTTTCATGATTCAAATTTCCAAATCATGTGGTTCGTAACGATGATGAATTACATAAAAAAAATGTATATTCTGTTAAATATGAAAATCTTCGTATATGAATACAATAAATCAGATCTTCTGTGATCTTTCTCATTTTTATTTTCAATATTGTGCATTAATAGTTTGTACTGATATTCTCATCAGATTTGCAAACTGATCAATGTTTGCAAAATCAAAGCCAATATTCCTTCACCCAAGCATGTGAAATTGATATATATTATTAAGTGATTCTTGTACAGATTATGACACGGATAGACTACCAGTATAAAACACTAGTTAAATAAAATCTGTCCTCGAACATACTTTTTTTCAAGGCAGTTACCGAGTATAAGGTCTTTTTTTTTACGAAATCGGCAATCAGATACACATCATATGTACACGTGAACCCACCATATGTGATATAATACTACGACTATTCCAACATCAGGCAAAATACATTTTAGATCCACTTTTGCCGGTTGTGGAAGCCTTGTATATTTTCTTTGAATAATGTACGAAGATATATACATTAATTATAAAGAGAAACCAAATAGCGAGTCTTTTTTTCAAATAGCAAGAACTGTTTTCATGCTTACTAATACGAATTTTTACACGGTTCTTTTTGGTAATGTACTCTTTTAAACATAGTAGAAATGATATAATATCGATACTTTACCTGTATAAAAGATCGGCATTCGAGGACAATCTTCGTTTCTGCTGGCATATCGCGTGTACTCTTCTTGGTGGCGAAATCTTAACCACTGGTTGTTCACAATGCGGACGTTCTCTGTGAGCATTGGGTTCGAACTTGGGCTTCCTGATTTTGACTGAAATAAAAGAAATCATTGAATTTATCGCTATTTGATAAGATAGAAGTAGACAACAGTAGCGCTACTAAAAGGCGGGGAAATGGTAACGCGCGATCGTGGTTTAGAGCCAAAACAATACGTCTAATAATTCACGGAAAAGTTAAACAGTTAGTCAAAATACAACCTGAGTCAAACGACATTACAGTCAAATTTACCCAAAATACAAAAGCTAACTATAAAACACTGTTTATATTTTAAAACAACTGAGCTCTTGTATTAGTTTTCGAAGAGACACATCATCAGTTTGGTCTCGAGATCATTTACTTCTTCTTTACAGATGTATACTTACTTTAAATTTCTTTAAATGATTTGATTGTAATAAGAAAACTTTGAATATTTCTTTCAACCATTCGTTTTTCAATTGGTAATTTGTTTGAGTCAACTAAATCAAGTGATGCTTTAACACTTCTACTTTTCCAAAATATGTCAAATTATGAAATAAAATACACACGACTGTGACGGCTGCTTGCAATAACTATGTTTTATTTTACATGCTTCAAGGAAGGCATTTCATAATGTCGGTATTATTCGTTCTTTGTGATGATCATAATCGACTATTGGAAATATGGATCAAACTGCCCTCTGTGACATTTGGAAATTGGTGTTTTCTATTTTCATGTTCTACAATTTCTTCCACGTTCAATCTCAGTCTTACGAACCAAATTCTCCTATTTAGTAAAACAAGCATTTTGTAAAAAATAATCTTAAATAATTGTTTTGATTATTCAGTCCTTTTTATCGAGTAAGTTATAGGATATCAAAAGTGAGGTATATTTTCGTTCACAAAATGGCATGAATCTAAATTGCGCAAATTCTTAGTAACAAACGCTTCGTGTAAACATGTTCTTTATTTCATGATATAATCTGATTTTCCAGTTGGAAAACCCAGGGATGTAATTGTTACAAAAACAATTTGAGTTAGAGAATTAAAAACGACCAATATAGGTTAACAAACGCCTCGTTTTTTCATGTCTTTTTATGCGATTTATGAAATAGCGAACTGCAGCAAATAGGATCACAATAAAGTTAAAGCCTAACGCTGAGCGTGTGTACAAGCGAAGTGATTTCAGTTCTTGTTTTCCATTAACTTTTATTTCTAGAATATAAATCAGTCACAGCTTCGATTCTCAGTGACAACAACGGCATGATATCGGTGCGAAATTAAATGCCGGGACGTTTGCTTTCTCTCTTATTACATGCCCTGCATGTTATCCATCATTCTATGGCAGCATATAAAGTATTTTGTTCCCCTTTGAATACCAAAGATATGCGGTGTCATCAAATTTTGCCAAAGCTTCAAAACTCGGCCCTTGAATTAAAAAAATCTAAAATAAAAATTGCGGTTTTGGTACAGTACTAGTCAGGCCATTGAGATACTGCTCGGTACTATTAAAAGTGGAGGTTTAACTATGTACCTTCTCGAGTAGGCAAGAGGAAATCAGCATTAAATTTCTTCAAAATGTTCTAAAGGAAAGCGACTGGGTTGGTCAGCTTTTTTTATTACCCTTTTAGGGAAATATAGCTTTAATGTTTTAAATCTTTTCGCTTCTGGTTTAACAGACCAAAACTCTGTAAGGGTAAAAAATTGTGATTGCATACGATACGTGTTTTTTTAGCTTTGTTTTTGTGACTTCCATGAGTCACTTTCAATTGCGATCTGTTTTTCTTAGATATTGTTGAAGTAACCCATATTATAACGGCATATTCAGGCATTTCAACAGCATGATTTCTTGACAGGAAGAACCAGAAATACAATATAGAGACTGAGATCATTGGAAAATAGTCTATTTACGGTGCCCCAATATTAATTTTTAAATTCGAGGTAATTGTTTATTCATATGGAGACAAACATGTTGACGCTTCGAACGTCAAAGTCAAGACAATCTCATACCAAAAATCCCCTTTGCATGTACGGGCTTAAAAAATCATTGAATACTCATCAGCGCTATCCTTTGAATATCTCTTGCCTCCTGCCGCTTTTTCTTTCAGCCTCTGATTTGAATTATATCAACAACATGACAATAACTCCAAGTGTGCGAATCCTCACAGCTGTTTCGAGAATTTATGCGATTTGTACACATTTCATTGTGTAAATTTAATTATCTTTTCTCCTATGTACACCCTTTCATTATCGCTTAAACCCAAAAATCCACTCTCTATTACATGAATGTTCAATTTGACTTGGTGCAGACCCTAACAGAATTTGTAAAAAGAAACCTTAATCGACTCTAAAATTCATCCTTAAGAATTCATGTAACTCTATTAAGCTGTTGAAGATTTTAGCAACTGAATTTCAGTATGGCATATCTTTGCTTGTATTGACGGTTGCGGAGTTGAAAAGATTGTCTGAAAAAGCATGAAGGATGTCTTTATTTTTTGTATTTAAGTTAGGAACGGAATTATTAAGTTTTTACCAGTCGCACGCTTGTTGTGTTGACTTTGCCTAAGCTTCCTCTGCGTTGAAGTTAACTTTTAATTGGCCAGACCTGAAATTACCTTTTCATTAGCTGAACCTTATCATCTAAATCCCTACAACGGCCTATCTAAAGTTCCCTATAAGTCTCTTATTAATTCCCACAGAATTCTCTAATGTGCGGATGTTACGTTGAAATTCTGAAGGAATGGAATTGAGCAAGAGCAGAATAATTAAATTCTCCCTTATCCATGATCTAAATTATACACAAACAACCAAGACATTCCCGTGCTGCGAGTCGCCGAGGGCTTTGGTCATAACTTCCTTCGATATCAATTAAATCTGATCGCTGTTGCAGTATTCAGTAGTTTCGCCTTACGTATTTTAGGAATTCAACAAATTCGACGCCCAAAGTATTTTCTTGTATAACTGTACTGTATTTAAGATATAGAACGGTTCCGTGTGGTTTTACTATCACAATTACCCATCAATCTCGCTGTGCTGTCAAAAGGGAGACATCTAAATTCTAGAAGTTCTTCTTCATTGTTTTTTAGATTTTCGGCTTCGTTTTGTTTTAAATCTCAGATTGAAATACTTTTGCACTTCGCTGTCGCAACCTAAAATTCTAGGGGAGTTTCTAAGGTTACTGAGCGCATGATTGAAATAAGTTTCTTAGCGCAATCTCCCTAGAAACGAACTGGTGGAAGTTCAAAATTGTTAGGCAAGTTTCAGTGAAATAGCAAGAGCCTGCAATCTGGCAAGAAATCTATATAGTCATATTTAATTTATAGAGTAAAATTTATCCTGTTATAGCAATGGAAAAAGTATTGTCTATAAATGATAACTCAAAGAGTTTTTCCTGAGATTTCAGTTGTGACTGGTTTTTATCTCGGTTTAAATTTCTACTGACTTTTTGCTTCGTTTTGAGATCATAGCAATTTGTGTAGCGAAGCGGTTTTATTGTCTTTTGAATAAATTTGAAATGTGATAATCTAATTGAGTAACGGCCTTAAAAAACAGACAAATGTCGCGTTTGTATCAGCTCCACAAAGGTGTTTAAATCTAAGGTTTACCTGGATTACTGCACAGCGATCGTCGCAACTGGCGGGAAGCTCGACAACCTGGTAAAGTTCGCCGCCAAAAGGCGCCAAAATGGACCCGTTCGGCAGACGCCATGTCGGACAGTTTCTTAGAACATTATGAGCCTCGTGGCAGTTGAGAAACTTGCATCCTGGCGGAAGATTGTGGAGGTTCGGAAGGCTCGAGCAACCATTATGAGAATGGGCCATATTTTGATGTGGTGAACCTACGTAAAATAAATCTTAGTCTTCGGTTTCTAGTTAACTCTAGCTCACAGCATTTTGTTGTCGGTCAGTAGGACTGAAAAGACGGATATGAGATTTAGGGCTTCCGCGTGTCGAGCACGCTGTGTTATTCTGTTTAGCGTGGCAATGATGCTTGAATTATAGGAAATGAAATACGCGACCCAATAACCAACTAAAGCACATACGAATAGTGTAATTGGATAGAGCGAAAGCACGGCCCTTTAAACGGAAGAGAACATACAATCAGTTGTGGAGCAAAATAATATTTCTTTGAAAAATTGGACCATAAATTCATGACAGGATTCCATGAACATAAAACATCAAAGCTTACTGATAGCAAAAGGTTTACGGTTTTTAGATTCAGAGGTTGTTCAAGAAATTCTAGAAGAAAAAAATTCAGCGATAATAATTTTAGACGTTTTTGCTAAACATTTTGCAGGAAAAATATAGGCTGCGGAATTTCAACACTTTCAATATCAGTTTTTTTGGAAAATATTACTAATTTTGGAAATATTTTTCAGCAGCTTAATACGAAGTAGATAACTTTTTATTACTACTCAAGGTTAACTGTTGTCTTCGCTCTAGCAAAAACAACAAGTCCCATACAGTCAACATCGTAAAAGCTAACTGAACACGAACTAAATTTACCCTCTATTCTGCGTAATCAGCTTGACTAGGTTAAGTTAAAGGAACAAAAATCCCGATATCAGATTTATTTGGCAGCATAAAAGGTCTACCGTTTTAAAGGATATATATTTCCCTCAAATTCATAGATAAGAAATTGAGATAGTTTAAGCGCCCCCTATCAACATCTAAGTGATTTAAAAGGGAGGGAACTTACCTTAATCAGAAAAGGACGACGCTGGATGGCCGATAGACCGATAAAAAGTGAAACTCGACTGTGAAGGTATACTAGTGCTGACGAGGACCCAAAGGGAATGATACGCTAGCACGTTTTAGTCGTTTTTCGCTTTCTACTCTGGAGCTAAGAACTCTTAAAGGTCATTACACGCTACATGGACATGGAAAATGGAAAAGAAATTTCGCACAGCTGTATGTCTATTATCTGAGTCTTGTTTCCCTCACATGGCACCGAAGATTTTTAAATAAATTAAGCAATTGTTCATCACCTTATGAATATTGAATTTTAGGATAGGTGGTTATTTAATTCGCCCGGCCGACTATGCCGCAGTGTAAACGACATTGTATTCTGCCTCCAATTGGGTCTTTAGAGTAATACTGATTTCATTATCATAGCGCCTCTTGTTTGTGTATCGTCTTTTGAAGGGTTTGATTTCCGATAAGGCTGGCATATCCCTCGAAGCAAGCTCGGCCTGAGAAGAAAATGTCCAGAAACAGGTGGAACGAGACTGAATCCCGACAAGAGTCATAAAAACTTGACGAATATTATTTAATTTCGACTGATGATTTATTTGTTCGAATATAATACGCGGGCATCGACTTGGAGCGAACTCTTTAAGAGTTCAGAAGTCTCTCTGTAATAATTACTTATCGTGTTGGATAAAGGCCTAAAAATGTAAGAGTACCTGAGAGGGGATATAACAATAACAAAAAAGTACATTTGTTCATTTCGCTGTCGGTGTTAAGCTAACAATGTTTCGCTTTTTATTTATGGTAAAGAAAGAGGAATTCTCCAATGAGCACATTAGGTAATATCTATCAACCTATTTTCCTTTTTCTTAATGGTTATTTGTTAAAAAGGAGGTTTCAGATAGTGTTTTTACAGTACTCGAAAGGTCATAAGTCTTAAAGTCCGCTGTGTTGTCGATTAAAACATTTTAATCGACAATGTAGTAGTTGACTTCCCTACTTTGGCCCAAATTCAATATTTTAAAATGCAATCACCCTTTTTTCAGTTCTTCAAAGAAGGTAATTCCAGAGGGAAAATGTGACATTTTTATAAGCGATCGTTCGCTTGGAATTATTATTTCGAACTAAAATAGCAAACCGATCTAACTTACTAAGGAATTTATTTTTTCCCTATTTAGAATTGATATTCCCGTCCACATGCCTCTAGATTGACATTACTAATGAATACGAATTTTATGGGTTTATATTTAGTGAAGTGAGTTAACGAAACATTTAGGAAATGCTAAACCGTGTTGAAGATTTATCGATGGTGAAGACACCGTTTTACTTAAAGAAACTTCTAAAATTTATTCATAGGTTTAAATCCAGTGATCTTGAGATCACTCGTAAATTGAGTAAAATATTTCAATTCAACCAATTTCCCCATCTTTGTTCCTAAAAAAGCTTTAAATTTCGACTTTAAAAACAGTACTGATTTCCTATTGTATTCCTCTGAAAATGTGAACATTATTAGTGCGACACCCTTGGCGCTTGTTAATTTCCATTCAAAAACCTTTGGAAGTCTTTAGGGAGGGGTCGGCAAGTTTATTTTAACACAAAACAACTTCCTCCTCGATGGATTTGCGATAAGATACATTTAAAGCTTGATCGCGGGACATTAAAGTGAAAAGCCAACAAGGGACCCTGAAATGCGGTTACAGTCTTTTTTCACCTTTTTTATGTATTTCTTTTTGGCGGATGCTAGAGTTAAATTGGTCGGGTTTTAAGCCGCTGCTGGGAACCAAACAGATGCATAACATATGCTGGGTGGGAGTTAATGAAAATAAGCTTAAATTTACTATTTTTCCTGCTCACCCAGTATAGAAGACAATTTTCACGAGAACAAACGATGTTGTTTTTCCTGGTCAGAACTTGAACAGCTATTTATAACGGTAATTTGAACGAACGACGTTTCGCAAAGTGACATATTCCGAGTTATGGCTGGAAGTGTCGAAAATGTTACATTTCATCATTTGTGTTTTGAAGCCGAACTTTGGATGTGGAAAATTCACTTATCACGTTTATATTGTGATGTGAAAGAACACAAATAGAAATCAATTGCCTTGATTTCATTTATAATTTTGGATGATTCTTTTCTTTAAATTAAGAACGATTGCTTGTACAAGTTTCAGTAATGAAATGAACCGAAACCCAAGAGAACTTTAGGTCGGGATGTGACATTTCTGTCAAAGAAATCCCACTCAATGCTCTTCACCGTTAAAAGCACTAGCAACTGACAAAGACAAAATATGATGGTAATCCGAATCAACCGTCGCAGAATTATATAAATCTCTCAAGACAAATGGTTACAAAAGTGACTAAAACTTGTAAATAATGGCTAGGGAAGGTTGTCAGCTTGACTTTGTTAAACAGAAACTCAAGCAGAATCATATAATCTCTCAAGACAAATGGTTACAAAAGTGACTAAAATTTGTAAATAATGGCTAGGGAAGGTTGTCAGCTTGACTCGTAGTTGTTAAACAGAAGCTAAATTAAGCCGTTGAATGATCCAGTCTTATGCAACTGATGTAACTGTTATCAATACATTTCTGTTGACATGGTTGTGTAAACCTGTTTGTGCAGGACTTAAAAATATATCTATAATCGCTCAGTTACTATTCTATTCAAGTGATTTAATGTAACACTTTTTCGCTTGACAAGAGCCCATAACGGTACATGCGCTGTATTTAATTCCCCGAACAAGTAAAATCCTTTCGATTATAGCAGAACACATTTAATATCGCATCTCAATATGTCCTTTCAATTAGTATCAAAGGCTGTTTAAGCTTTCGGAACATGAAAACAATGAAGCTAACGACGAATACTTTGAATGGGAAGACACAAGTCTTGCTCAAACGATCCCGTTCTTTTTTGGAATAGTGGCGGTAGAGCAATTTCATCCGTCTTTTTCTTAGTCGAAGCGTGTAGTTTGTTTGATTGCTTTGTCTAATCCGGTTAGTAGAAGCTTTGGGCGGCTGTCTTGTGACAGATTCACTGAACAACAGTATTGTCTTGATGTGCTTTGTTGTTAGCTTCAAGCTCTGAAATTATATCACGAAAAATATGTACAAATAAAAGCGAAACGATGGCATGGTAAATATAGAGCAAAAAGTAGAGTATGACTGCCTTTAAGTAACAAAGAAGGCTTTTAGCAACATAAGAGGTTATTCCGAATGTTATCAGTACCAAGCTCAGACGAGTGTTCGTGTAATTATAATCAATGAGTGATTTACATTATGTGCTCAAACAAATTATTATTACTTATTCAGTTTGAAATCGTATGACCAGTTCGTCTGGGGTTTACACTCTGCCATTAATAGCATGCGGCTAGAAACAATAGGTAGACAAAGCTCTGTAAGTGAAGTTAACTGAGACACCGCCCTACTCATGCCGATTAGCCTCGAACAAGGTCAGGACGATTAGAGCACCAAATTCGAGCAATTTAAGCAATTAAGATATTCTATAGAGAAGAAAGGTTATCAGCTGGTGGGATTTGGGCCAAAATATTTTAGATGAAAATCAGAGAAGCTCTTTTGGTCATAGTTTTTCAAGTGCGCATTCAAACATTCATCTTTTGTCGCTAAATGGCTTTTTAATTTCCACTTCCTCCAATTTCAACGAAAAACATACTTCAGTTCAGCAAACTTCGTAAAAATATCAAATTCTAAGAGGAAAAGTTGATGATGAATGGTATGTTACAGCTCTTTTGCCTTCTATTTGTTGTTCAACTATTTGTCGATAAACCATATCATGCTGGACCAGAGTCGTCACATTGTTTTGAGGTCTCAACTTGTTGTCATTCCTAACTCCTCTCTCCCTTAACCCGGGGAATTATAAATGGAAACTTCTGCCTTCGCTAAGCCCAACTCGGCAACGAGCGAATGTCAGATGCCAGACAGCTGTATACCCAACAGCCAGCATCAAGGGCGAAACACACAGACCCCACACCGCGGCCCCTGGCTCCTGGGGTGTGAGGAGAAAAGAGTGCGAAGTGCTCAATGACCATCGGCAGTAAAATTTTGTTTTCTTTAGTGAGTCCCGCAACGGGGGGAAAATTACCCATCACAATTCCGTAATTGTCCATGGCAATGATGGATATTAGCTTAACACCAATTCCTCTCCGTCACAAGTGTCACAACCGCACATGATTTCGCTCAAGCTGGGAACTGATGCTATCAATAGCTCAAAGAAACGCTGGATTCAGCAAATGGCTAACGTGCTGTTAGTCATATGCATCTTCAGTGGGAATTCCCATTAAACAGTAAGATTCGCAACCAAAGGCAGTTCCCACGACAGAAATAAGCGGTGAATTGTTGTAGTTGACCAAGAGCCTTTTTGACCACCCATGCAGAGAGCGGTTTCAATGTGAAGCTAATTTCTCAGATGTTGTATTCATTATGGTTGAAAGAAAGTTCATATTGGAGCCTTCCAAGGCATAGCCCCATATTTGTATTTGTCTTTTGATTTCAAGATCGCTCCGTCACGTATTGCTTCAATCTTGCTAACAAGCTGAATACAGCCAATAAACGAGCGTTCTTTGAAACGAGATCCGTAGAAATTAAGCCTGAGTGAAAAATAGACGTTCCGCTTTCTGAATTCTATGTGAATAAATAATTGTCAATGAAGTGGAAAATAATTTCTGTCAATAGATTGATTCAAAACTGTCATTGCATTTACTAATCAATGTATCAACCAACTCAAGTTTAGTAAAGAGAACGTTTTCAAACTTGACTCTCGGTGATATTTCGGGGTTTCAATCCTTGTAGTTACTTCTGTATTTGAAGAGAAGCAAAGGCTCCTTTTTACTACTAGAGTTTAGTAGATACCTTTATAACAGGTAATCTGAACTTTGAAAGAACTGATGCCATTAATATTATAGAAAACGATATCACCGTTAATGTATGGTTCGAATTCCTAACCCTGCTAATCGTAGTGATATTCAAAAGTAACCTATCTTAGCCAGAGTGAATACCGCCTCCTGTTCCCATATGATAATATTGGATTTCACAAACGATTTCACAAAATCTTAATTCAATCTATAATTGCCCTGCTTCTCACTTTCGCCGACACTTCATTGTACTTCAAGTTAACACCAATTTATTTAATTTAAAAGAACGAAATAAGGCAGGACTTGTAATCAGCCATGTTTCAGCTTGGACTTGGTGTTCGACTATCTTTGAAAATAAACACTAAAATGCATGTCACTTCGGAAAAGAAACCAAATTAAAATATAAGTTAACACCGTACTCTAGTCTATTTATGTCGTAAAATAGAAGATATCTGATTAGAAATATAACTAGAAAATGAACTGATAGACGATTTAGACGATTACTCCAATATGTACAATAAACAGTTTATCGGCCTTATTAGATATAAGATAACGTTTTGTTCAAACGGTTCTGTCGATCGCTTTCAACATATTTTTAAACAACGTTGTATAGCAAATGACTTACAGGAAATGTTCAATCATTTTTTGTTTAAAAAAATCGCTACCATTCAGTCAAGTCAAAGTGAATCACTTTTGCTTTAATAAGTGGGTTGTCTTGGTATAATCTCACTGATCCTGTTTTAAAATAACATTTTATGTAACATACGTAATAAAGTGATAAAACAAAATGTTCGTACCAACCAAGCAGCATGAGTAATTATAAGAACGCAACAATAATTTTAATGCTAAAAAACAAGAGTACATATTGGTTATGAAGCAGCAGTTTCATTAGATCGGGTGTTCATTAGGTATAGACTTACAAATGGACCCACAAGGATTTGCTCTGTTGAATACAGTGAATTAGAGAAAATTGTATATAAGGTAACACAATCTATTATCGGACTGTTTACTTTGATCGCTTCCATTTGTATAATGAAGAGGACTAGTGCCAATTTATTTCTTCCTTCGTGATCTTTAATAGTTGGTACCTCGTTCGCATAACTTTATTCCTTTCGAATTTCACTATTCTCCCTGAAAATCGACTTAAGATATCCGTTGTTGACTAACCCATTATCGGACACGTCAACGTAATATCGGACATTCAATACCTGTTATCGGACACTCGATATTTCTGAGCTTTGTAGCCATGGGAAAACCTTTAAAAGATGTTTGGATTGAGCTAGAGTTATTCAGCGACTGTTTAGATCTGTAAAACGTACTCTATTTAGGGCAAGCGTGGCGGGGATAAACATTTTTATTGCCTCGTTCATTTATAGCTTCTTCTCTGTGCTATAAAGTGTGCCTTGAGTTTTCACATTCTGAAAATAAACCATTTCTTTTCGTTAACTTATCTTTCCTTTGCCATTTTCACTATTAATTTGTTCGTTTACACTCTGGGCAAAAAGGAATTCCCGCTAAAAGGAATTCCTTAAGCGGCCGCGCTCGCACACCAGTTCGTCCTGTTTCATCGACAAGGTGTCCGATAGCATGCAAGGTTTGCGGAGTTACGTCGAGAATTTACTTTCTCGGCAGTGTAAGATCACCACAGGACGTGATAAAGTATATTCACGAGATAAATGTTGGCCGTTAAAATTATCTTGTGGAGTTGTGCAGCAGCTGCTTTCGTTTTTTTTTTTTTTTTGGGGGGGGGGGAATCGTGTGGTCACTGCAATGGAGTACTGCAATGGAGTACAGCAATGGAGTCATTATTTTTTTAGACCAGAGAACTGCAGGGTGACAATGTTTTGGGCAAGTCACAATGCAGATCTAGTAGCATATAATAATTTGACCCCCCTAAATGGGAGCTAAGACAAACTGTGCGTTTCACAATAGAAAACAACAACGTCCATCAGCAGAACTCGTTCAGAAGTCTATATAAAAAATAAAGGTGCCTTAAAATAGCGATGCTAAAAAATAGTGTGATTTTAATTAACGATGACGTAAATTAAGGTTAATTTAATTAACGCAATTTTTTTAATTCGCGTTAATAAATACTTCGTTAATTTTCTATAATAAGGTAGTCTATTTGATTCCCAAACTAATCCATGTGTATTCTACGTCTGTAGTTTTGGCTCATTTTAGTTCTTTTACTGATTATGAAAGACTACATATATGTTACATTATGAAAAGACTACATATATGTTACATTATGAAAAGACTACATATATGTTACATGTAGCTGTATAAAGCTGTAAATGAAATGCTATATATATCAGACGTTTATTATTTTGCTTTTTGAGTTTCTTTGTGAGTGTTTTTAATTTGTTTGTGAAATATGCAAATTACTTGTGTTTTATTTTTATATTTGTTTTTAGTTTTGCATGACTGTGTATAGTACTGTACATATAAAGTCACATATTTTTTTCTTTCACATAGTTATTTTTCTGCACAACAGTAGCAGTAGCAGTGATTTTGTTGACTTGTAGAAACCGATTTTTTTTTGTGATTATATGACTAAATTATTCACATTTTGTCATGTCTGATTGGGAAAGTAATTGAAATTTTATTATATGCTTCACTATCAGGTAGCACGACTAAAAAAATTACAATGTCAATTGCTTTCATCCTACCTCATCTCAAAGTGGTGAACATGTTGCTGATATAACAAGGCAACTTTTTTCTTTCACATGTTTAGTATACTACACATTATGTTGAATTGTCAGCTTCTCATTGAAAATGTGACACATTTGTAATTGTGTGACTAAATTATGCTAATTTATGCTTTCATCAGTTTTTAAAAGTCTTTATTGTGCTTCTGTGAATATTCATTGTGTTAAAAAATATAAATAAAAACACCAATTTTTCACATGTTTTCGCTCAATGATCAATGAGTTAAGGACAGGAAAGGGGAGAAATTATTCGGGAGTCACAGAAAAATCCCTTAAGGTTACCCATCCAAAAACTAACCTCTTCCGACTGGTTTACTTGACCGCTACGCTAAAATTCCTCAGCAACGAGCCCGAGCAAAGGAAGTTGTCCTCTTCTCATTTTGTAAAGTCGCTTTATTTATAGAGGGTATTAAACACGTTTACCGGCAGTTTTACGTCCTTATCCGAGAAGACGAGAAGGTCTAACCGTTTACTGTTGGATTATGTAAAGGCAGCACCTTCTACTCAGTTATTTTAAGACCCTGGGTGTTTGTGCGGTCAGGGTTTGAACCCGCGACCTCCCGCACAACAGACCGGCGCTTAACCACTGAGCTAACCGGGAGGCGGTTAAGGAAGAGTTAAAGACCGAGGTTCTCAGTCTTTAACTGACTTATTTCATACTTGACGAGGTTTTCACAGAAAAAGTAAACAATACCCTTGTAAATTAAACAAAGCACTGATTCATACAATAGAATAATTATTTTGCCGTTAAGGTACGTCACTAACATGCGCAGTTGGAGTATTGTGAAAAAATCACGTCCAATAATGATAAGACGGCTCGCGTTCTTAAAGAGGGAGTGAGTGAAAGTATCGTAATCGAGTTCTCATATCGGGTCATTGAACTGACTGTCAGCTTGAGAGCACAACTTGCATTGCTCATTATACTGCAAGGGATGTATGAGAAAAGTTCCCGGGCTTTATCTGGATAAAGCCTGGGAACTTTTCTCATACATCCTTGCATTTATAATGAGGGTATGTATGGAAAATAAAGCCTCATAAATAACAAAGAAAACCGTGTCAAGTATGAAATAATGGCGGATATGCATCGTTCCATTAATGATTAACCTTTAAAGGTTAGGGTGGAGTGTGGGGGAGGGGTGGGGGTTTCCCAGAAACCGGGATTGATTCATTTTAAGTATAATGATAATAGTGAAATCTAAGGATATGTTATAAAAGCAGTAAAAAATGCTACTAAGACTAACATCTAAGCTAAGAGTTGATAGTCTATAATTGACAATGTATGTTTAAATAATTAACTGATTAAGATATATATATATACACCCTTACACGTACTTATTTCATACACGTACATATACACTCATGCATTGACATGAACAGATTCATATACAGGGTGTCCCAAAAGTTCGTTCCTCTACTTTACAGGCCTGTATTTTATAATTTCTTGACTCACGGAAAAGCTTTTCCATAAAAACATTTATAGAAACCATCTAGTTTAATGTTTTTATTACTTACGGGCTTAAAAATAACGCGAGTTTTTTGCTTTTTACATTTTCCCGCCAAAAGATGTGATTTGGAATCGCGCGCGTGTACATTTCCCACTGAGTTGCTCAAACGTTTTTGTCGTTTTTAGCAGCAGCTTATTAAATATGAATCCTCTCAAAGCAAAAAAGTTAACCTATTTACGAGCACAAGCACCTATACTTAGATCTTCTGGTCTATCTCTTCAAGAAATCGCAAAAAATACAACAACAAAAAACCGGACGTTGGGTAGTAAAATGGTTGTCCAGAGGCGAAGATTTTGAAGACAAGAAACGAAGTGGAAGACCTAGGGTCCTAAACGAAGCGGCTAAGAAAGTCTTTGAGAAAGCAAAGTACAAACGAGGAAAATCAACAAGGCAGCTATCACATCATTTAGCAATTAAAGGCTTCAGTGTCAGGCAAAAAAAAACTCTGTCTGGAGATTCATGAAAAGCAAAGGTGGGAAACCTCTGAGACGGCAAAAGAAGCCACTGTTGACTGCAAAACAACGCGTAGCTCGGCTAAAATCCGCTAAAAATACAGAAAACTGACTGCAGAGGAATGGGATGATTTTCTCTTTTATGACGAATGTCCGAAGTATCTGTTTCAGTTGCCTAACCCCAAAAATGACATCGTCTGGGGATCGCAAGAGAGCCAAGTACATGTACCTCCTGCCTACCAAGTCAAGCAAAGCTCGAAATGGATGATCTGGTATGGGGCGGAATGACAGGCCGCGGTCTGACCGATCTTCACTTTATTCCACAAAGATAGACTGTAACTGCTGATTATTATATAAACAACAAACTAGAGAAAGAAGTTCAGCCTCTTCTTCGCCGTAAATCTACAAATGAAACGGCAGCAGTTAAAAGAAAACTGTTCAGCTCTAACCGTAACATGACATTCGTTCAAAACTGGGCACCACCTCACAGGTAAGGCCACGCATTTCCAAACATGGTGCGAAAAGAACTTGCCCAATTTTATTGAAAAAGCAGAATGGCCAGCTAACTCACCAGGCATCAACCCGATCGAGAATCTTTGGGGTACAATAGATGAATTCACATACAAAGATCCTGTCCCGAAGACAATGAAAGAACTGAAAAGACGGTTCAAGCAAGCATGGAACAACGTCCTGTTTTCAACGCTACGAGATTTATCTCACTCGATGCCGCGGCGGCTACGAAAAGTGATAAAAACAAAGGAGGCCATGCAGGCTACTGAAATTACGCATACAAATAGTGTACATAGCAGGAAACAACTCCTAGTACTTTAAGTTATATAGCGCTTGTTAATCAAAAGTTATTTTAGTTGAAATCAAAGGAACGAACTTTTGGGACACCCTGTAATTATTATACCTACACACACATGTATGTGTAGGTATTATATGTACATACATATATACTCCGATGTGATCATATTATTTTGCAAGCCAGAAGAAAAAACAGACGAAAAACCTCCGACAATGAACAGTTTATTAAAAATACATAATCCTAGAGTATTGAAGTATTTTAAGCAATATTTATTTCAAGTAATTCCACATTTTATTACACCGACTTATGGCTTATTTTTCACAATGGCAAGGTTTTTATCATTGCACACAATAATATTATCTCTTTTTATATATCATTACGAAGCTTGTTTCCCTGGTTTATTGATGTGAAAATATGAGATATCTTCTCCAGAAAAATTATGAACAAAGAAAACCGAAAGTGATTTTTTTATTTTATTTTAATTGCCGCTATTAAAATGTTTTACCCTTACCAATAGCAGAAATAATGATGGTTATAGTTCACCACAACATTTTGGCCAAAAGCGATCACTTGGCGTTATAGTTGTCGTCTGCGGATGCAAACTATCAGGCGTTATAGTTCACAACAAAATGTTGGCGCGCGCTCATTGGCCAAGAGCGATCACGTGACGTGTTAGTTATCGTCCGCGGATGCAAACTATCAGGCGTTATAGTTCACCACAAAATTTTGGCGCGCGCTCATTGGCTGAAAGGGATCACGTGACGTGATAGTTTTCCTTCGCGGATGCAAACTATCAGGCGTTATAGTTCACCACAAAAATTTTGGCGCGCGCTCATTGGCTAAAAGCGATCACGTGACGTGATAGTTGTCGTCCGCGGAGGCAAACTATCAGGCGTTATAGTTCACCACAAAATTTTGGCGCGCGCTCATTGGCCAAGAGCGATCACGTGACATGATAGTTGTCGTCCGCGGAGGCAAACTATCAGGCGATAGTGCCCGCTGAGAGCGGAAGACAATTTTGTGATGAACAATAACGACAAATAGACTGTGTTTGTCTCGGAACTATCGGCTGATAGTTTCCCTTGGAAATTTGATGTTCTTAAAACTAGCATATAAGCCCTCGAACTTCGTTCTCGGGCTTATATTTGTTTTAAGAACATCAAATTTCCGCGGGCAACTATCAGCCGATAGTTCCTCGACGGACACAGTCTATTTGTATAATAGTGCCCGCTGAGCACGAAAGACGATTTTGTGTTGAACAATAACGCAAATAGACTGTGTCTGTCTCGGACCTATCGACTGATAGTTTCCCTTGGAAATTTGATGTTCTTAAAACTAGCATATAAGCCCTCGAACTTCGTTCTCGGGCTTATATTTGTTTTAAGAACATCAAATTTCCGCGGGCAACTATCAGCCGATAGTTCCTCGACGGACACAGTCTATTTGTATAATAGTGCCCGCTGAGCACGAAATACCATTTTGTGTTGAACAATAACGCAAATAGACTGTGTCTGTCTCGGACCTATCGGCTGATAGTTTCCCTTGGAAATTTGATGTTCTTAAAACTAGCATATAAGCCCTCGAACTTCGTTCTCGGGCTTATATTTGCTTTAAGAACATCAAATTTCCGCGGGCAACTATCAGCCGATAGTTCCTTGACGGACACAGTCTATTTGTATAATAGTGCCCGCTGAGCACGAAAGACAATTTTGTGTTGAACAATAACGCAAATAGATTGTGTCTGTCTCGGACCTATCGGCTGATACTTTCCCTTGGAAATTTGATGTTCTTAAAACTAGCATATAAGCCCTCGAACTGCGTTCTCGGGCTTATATTTGTTTTAAGAACATCAAATTTCCGCGGGCAACTATCAGCCGATAGTTCCTCGACGGACACAGTCTATTTGTATAATAGTTCCCTCGACGGACACAGTCTATTTGTATAATAGTGCCCAGGGCTAATCCATCCACGAGTTCACCATTGGTGCCTCATGTTTCGTTTCCACCACTTCTTATCCACAGAGACTGCACGCATGTCGTTCTTGTTTAAAACTCTGTATATGTGATGACACAGCTGAACATAGCTATGGGCCGTTTTCTCTGTAGTATGTGACAAACTGAACCGTCATTTTATTTGGACAGAGCCAATTTTAAATCCACGAGATGTAGAGATGTTGGTGATGCTGAAACGGACGGGGAGATGGAAGTTAGTTCCTGTAGTGGGTCTTAGGAGAGGGGTAGGACGGGAAAGTGTCTAACTCTGCACCTGCTTGAAGTATTATGTTTTGCTCCCCACCCTCCCCCCGCTTACTGACGCGAGAACGAGGGGAACGTAACATTTGTAATTTCTAACTCATATCTGTTCACGCTGTTTACGCTCACGTTTCATCGAGCTGTTCTGCTGCTAGGTGATAAGTGGTGAAATAAAGTATTGTATTGCATCGAATAGCTGATATTACAGTGGCTACGGCGAATAGCAGTTTCAGCGGTATTGACCCGAAGCCTCACTTCGATGTAATGAAACGTTTTGAGTGGCGAACGCGCCTTTAGACAAATTACATATTCAAATAATATCTTGATTTCTGATTTGCTGATAAAGGAATGGCACAAAATTTCCTGCGTTTCGATTGGCCAGATCCGAGCCATAAAATACCATGAAATAGCGCCTTGTATTTCACAGTAAAGCTAGCTCTGATTGGCTGAAATATAATATTTATAGGAGAATTCACTTTTATGTCGTACGTCTGAAACCCGGTATTTTATGGCTTAGTGAAAAATGGAACTCGGGCGGTAACCTAGTGCGCATGCGCTCTCTATTCATTGGAATTTGTTCAATAATTCGTCTCAAGAGAATAAAGAAATACATGATTTACCGATTTTGAAAGGACAGAGCTCAATAACTAATCTCGTACCCAGACCCCATTTACTGAATAACGTGACGCGCGTAGACTAGGGATGACTGTAGCGTATACAAAAATGGCGGCAATTTCAACATTTAGTGAGTACCTTTGAAGGTACACTGGAATAGAATTGCCTACAAACACGAGATTGACCGTCACAAGATAGAAGTGTTTACGGCAAAACCGGTCGATGTACGTGTGTGTTCGCGCATGCGCCCTAGTTATTCAGCTTACTTGCGGCCTCCGTCAGCACTTTAAGACCTCGGGCAGTGTTTCTCAACACGGACATCATCCGGTAAAATAACTAGCGCGTGTAATGTTGGCTTACTGAATAAGCTCGTCACTTCGTTAATATTGATCTAAACGTCCCCAAACTCAGTCAACACGTTAATTTTGATGTGACATTTCTTGTGGTGGGATTTATTTTTTAAATAAAAAATAATTATAAACTCGGACCAATTCATTTTTTCGTTTACGAAATGGCTAATGTAGGATTAGTGATCTAGTTAATTACCTCGCTTAAGGTGAATTAAATTTACCCCATGGATTAATCCTGATTAACGCTATAATCGTGCTGTCGGGAATAGAATCTAACGTACGATTGATTTCAATCCTGGATTAACGCTAATCGGTCAGGGCATGGGCAAGATAATACTGATCAGTAATCGCTCGGGTGGCCTGTCGTCTCGTGATTGTCTTAAATGTATGACAGCTCAACGATTGATGCCCATCATAGCCTGATTAACTGCTCTGCATGCAAGAGCTCCCACGCGTTTTATTATTTTACGAAACGCATATACATACGCTTTGCTAAAAGTGCGTTCGATTGACCGTATTCCGGACTGATAATATTCAGAATATTCAGAATGATCACTACAAAGCGGTTATATCGGGATTTTTCAGCTACTGGAACACTGAATGTATCCCGAATATCATATGTTAGCAAGCATTTATAGCTTACAGAGCAGTGTGCCTGCCGGAACCAGTGATTTCCAGAGACTATTCTTATTGGTATGCTAATACTATTCTTATATGGTCGCGTATTAAGTATACCAAGTAATTATCTATATATTACTTATGTAGTCTAATTTTAGAGACCGATACCAGAGTATAAACGAGTAGGTTTAAACGGTCTTGTAGGATGAATATGTAGACGCGGCAAATTGTGGATACAAATTATATAAGTAGGTACAACGTTTGCTATCCCTTTGAACCGACGAAGCTTTTTACTCAAAAACTAGATCTTTTGTATTCCAAATTTGTAAGTGAAGCCTGACATGATTATTTTGGACATAGAGAATGCACAGGGACCCTTAATTACAAGAGGCCTAATTGTGTCAGCAATCTCAAAAAGCTAAAATGCTCTTTATCCCATAAATCTTGTCGCCGTACACTTTTTGATTTTTCGTTTGTCAGTCTTTCTTGAATTCAGTATACTAAGCATTTGTAAAAAAAAATGACTGTTATAGTTCAAATATAACTATCTTCAAGGGTGCAATAAACATAATTAAGGTCATTCTTTAAATATTTGAATAGCGGTATTGAATAGCCAGGCACAATCAAAAATCAATGTTCCCCATATTATAATGTTCATGGAACTTAACTTCAAAGGCAAACGAATGCAAGTACGCTTACTACTCATTATTTCAGACCAGAGGTATTTATAAATCTCGTTTTTAATTTTCCCTGTTTGTTATACTGAGAATAATCACGACCGTTTATAAGTTTTGAGAGCAAGCTGCTGCACGCTTAAGCCGTGAACGCAGAGTGTGCCAGGCGACGAACCGAACACATTGGGCTGTTGCGAAGCCTGCAAATAGTTTCCATTCCTTCAGTTCACTTGGTGGAGTTATTATTTGGCCGGGTGAGAATTACTAAAAGCTCTTACTTGCATATCGTTTGAAAGCACATATAACACAGTTTTCAACGACGGAGTCGAAGGTAAGTCGACTACAAAGTAACGTATAGGCGGCAAACATTGTATGATATCACTTTATAGTATACTTGTATGTCGTAATTTATAGCAAACAAAGATTGCTCGGAGGACGCAACGTATATCTTGTACATCTTCAGTAAACAGTCAAAACACAACACTTGACTGAAGAAGAGAGTTTTGTTCAGACCGGATGAATTTGGTAAATGTTGCACTGAAAACTAGCCAACATTGGCCGGAATCTCACCTGGAATCAATATTGGCTGTTAGAAATAGTAAGAGATATTAGCCGTCTTACAAGGAGTCATTTTTTTAAATAACTTAAAGAGATAATCAGCAAAGGCTGAGAATCTCAAATTGTATAGCAATTTACGGTGGATATGTGCATAGGAACACTCCGTTCTATTTCTGACTAACAGTGCACTTAGATAAACAAATCGTATGAGCTCCCAAAACCATACATCGACGGATTTGAACGTCAGTAGTTTTGGTCGCTTGAGTTTTAAAGCATAACTAAAATAATTTGAATTTAAACGAATTATTTATCTGGTATTTCCAGTTCACACTTTATATTCGGTGGAGCCGGTAACTAGACCCAGAAACAGTATGTTTTAGCTCCTGGATATATAGAGTGAAATAGTTGAATACAGCTCAAATATGTGTGTCAGAGGACAGTAATTTATAATCTATAATACAAGAACGAAGTTACAGCAATACAGCCATCGTTGTGGCTGTATTGGTTTGTTTGTTTATTAATTTGTACTTTAACTAGATACGAATACGGGCGTGAAATGTTCGAGTAATATTTTCACGGCCGTATTCAATAAGAAAACCATGAAAAAACCGTATAATCCTATGAATAAAAATAAGATGTAAATCCAGAATGGACTTCTGGTAAATCTCTTTTGTTAACGAAAAGAGAGAGCGAGAGCAGAAAGATGTACGTGAATCCAGTATGAAAAACAATATTTGAAATGTTCAGTTTGAAGCCAACGGTCGTGAGTGGCGGCCGCGTCTCAAGACTAATTATGCATTCAAATTTCTAGATTCTGATTGGCTGAAAAAGAAATAGCGCGAAATTTACTGCGTTTTGATTGGCTTCATCTAGCGCTAGACATGAATACCGCCCTCAGCTCCTGTATTTAATAGAAAATGCTGAGCTAGGATAATTACTGGTTATTTCACTGATGGTTTTCTATACCCTTGATACCAGAGGTTTATTACCTCTCTCTATACTAACTTTCAGTGAGGAGCGAAGCTACGAAAAAGGAGAACCTCTGGTGGCACCGGTTGGGAACCTCACTTCCATGTTCGGATCAGGTACAAGATTAGTACCTTGTTGCCGATTGGTTCTCTATTTCACGTGACATGATCAACCAATCGTGACGGCGCTGATATATCACGTGAAATAGAGAACCAATCGGCAACAAGGACCAAAATAATCTGCGAAAACCATTAAATACCGGCCCTGTATTTCATAGTAAAGCTGAGCTCTGATTGGCTAAAATATAATATTCATAGGATAATGTAGTTTAGTATAAACCGACTAGCTAGTGGACTATTACAAATCCTGCATTCTGATTGGCTACCCTACTATAGGTCTATTTGTGATAGCCCATGGTAGAGAAAAACCGCACACATTTTTACGAAGTAATAACAGTTTTCCAACTTCAATTTGTTTCTTTCTATTATTTTCTACTGTCCGACTAGTTAGTTCATACTAAAACAATTAGACCTCTCGCCCTCATGGGCTACGAGTCAATAGCCCATGAGGCGCAGCGGGTCTAATTGTTAATTATTACATGATAGTGAGTGGTATACCACCGGCTAATAGCTAAATCGTAAAAATGATATCACGTGCACACTGCCTGCAGTGGGGATATCATTGTTATCAACACGTGTGGATTATCACTTCACAGAACAATTGATGTACTAGTACTGATTTGGTCAGATTTGCTCTTTTTTACCACGTATTAAATGTTTCTAAAATGTAAAAAACATCACTTTTAAAACGAGACAACACCATCTTGCCGAGCAAATTTGTCTGATTTTGACTGGCTTGGTTTGACAGCTTTAAAGAAATTTTGGTGATGTTGCATATATTCAAAATTAGAAATAAATGCTCATGTTTTCGTGTAACAATAGTAAATTACATGGCTTCTTGGAGAAACAGAATTTATTGTCTCGCGTTGAACTTGAGTTCGCTGCGCTCACTCGTGAGTTATGAGACTCGAAGAGAAATTCCGTATCTCCGCGCGGCCATACAATATCCTCTTTGTACGTTGCAAACTGAATGAAACATTTCTTTCAAGTGGCAAGTAACTGAAGGCCTGATGTCTTATGACACGCACAAAATGAGTGCCGCTCGTGTTCTAAAATGTAGCCGGGGTGGCGCAGCGCTTCGCTTCTCACCTCTGTGGCCCAGGTTCGATTCCCGGACGTGGCTCCATATGTGAGTTGAGCCGGTTGGTATCTCGCCCTTGCTCCGAGGTTTTTTTTCCGGGTTCTCCGGTTTACCTCCCTCCGCAAAAACCAACACAATTCGATCTGTGGATTAGCCGGGACCTGGCTTTGATCAGCCCCATGGTGGTTTCAGGTCTCGTTAGAGATTCAGAATTTGGCTATGAAATATTTAACCAGCGGCTGTCGTTGAAATGCACTATCGCACGTACCAAAAGCTTGCCTCTTTGTTGCCCCATTTCAGGTCACCTGGCTTTCCCGGGGGGGGGACTCCCTTATGTGAGGGGTACATGGATGCTCGTCGTACCTTTTAGGGGTCAAAATCAGGAGTTTGGTACCACTTAGGGTATCCACCATCAAACACAGACATTTCTATGTAAAGCGGTACCTTTTAGGGGTCGGGTGTCAATTGAACAAAAAAAGCTGTTATCAATTTACATTTTTATTATCTTTTAGGGTTCAAAATAAGCTTGAGCCACGCCCATTTTAGTACCTCTTAGGGGTCAAATCTAAAATGTCCGACGAGCATCCCTACCCCTTTTATATCGGAGTCCCCCCCCCCCCCCCCCCCCGGGCTGGCTTTACCCTTAAGTAATACTTGTTTTTGCTGTATCCCACGAGGTAATGCATACATTTCTAGAATTCGAAAACAAAATTGAATCCTCTGAAGATCTGTCACATAGTGATAGTCTGAAATGGGCTACAGAATGCCAAACTGAATCGGTCTATCAAGTCGAAGAGTAGATAATCAAACTCTTGTTGTGACTGCTTTCAAGGCTAATTAATTTATGTGGGAGGCCTATAGCTATAGCGGTCAATCATTCACAGCCGTAGCCCAAATAGAACTCCTTGACAATAGTGACCCCCCACATAGTATGGAATTTATTTTCAAGAGAAAAAATAGACTTTCCTGGGAGCCGGATGCCTAGTATATACATCCATTTTAACATCTCTTCCCCAATGGAACCCTCGATACTTAAAGAAAGAAATATAAATATATTAGAAATATCGCAGAACGAAATTCCTTCTAACCGGCCCATTTTTACTTAAAAACTAAAATTCAGGAGCACAGTTTCCATGGTAACCAAATATTCATATATTTTAAGGACCGTGATACCAATATAGCTGCCACAAGTTTGGTTTAAATGGCATGTTTAACAAGCGAGAAATGGGCAAAACACCGTTTTCTTAAACCACTTGACCCAGTCCTTAGGGGGATTTAATTAATTAGAGCAGGGGGTTCGGCAAGATTGTGTGTGTGTGTGTGGGTGGGTGGGGGTTGGTTATGTTGTTTGAGAAGCTTGGTGGCGTCGACTGTAAGGGTCCTATTGACAGAGATCCAATAGAGTCAGTTCATGTTAAGTTTTGCTCCTAGGAGTAAATAGGAATGCTACGAATAATGCTTGTCGTGCTGAACTAGGCAGATTCCCACTTAAAGGCGAAGCGATATTCCGAAGCATTAAATATTGGCTAAAACTGGAAAATGTGGATAATACAAAATTGGCAACCGAGGCCTACGCTTACTCCAGACTCTTACTCAAGCCGATGGTCTGGTGCCAAAAGATAAGAAGCATAATATGTCACCTCGGCTTTGGCAATCTGTGGCTAGACCAGAATAATATAACCAAACAACACAGCACTCGCTAGCAAACTAAAACAAAGACTACGAGACGTTGAATGCCAAAACTGGTACAGCGAGATCCATAATGACTCTAGAAGTAATTCATATTCAAATCAGCGAAATAAGTTAAGAACACACAGAATATTCAAGAAATCTTACGATGTGAAGCACAGTAGCACTAACAAGGCTAAGAATAAGCAACCACAAACTAGAGATCGAAAAAGGAAGGTATGCAAGACCATACAAACCAATCGAGGAAAGATTATGACATTTCTGCCTCTCGGAGATTGAGGATGAAACCCACTTTGTCTTGAAGTGCAAGAAATATGAAAACCTAAGGAAGGAGTTCTATGCTTCACTAAAGAATAAATTTAATATAAATGCGGCACACCGATCTGAAAATAGCCTATTATGCACAATCATGAACCCTGACAGTAGAATTTCTAGTCTTTCAGCAAAATTCATTTATAAACTGCTTCAACATCAGAGCTGAAGCTCTAACGCAGTGATGCCTGTTCCCACTAACAGAGATATACATAACTTAATTTAACTGAAATTTATTGGACCCATGCATGGACAAAACACCAATAAAATGTGTCTGTCTGTCTGTCTGTACTGTCTGTCTGTCTGTCTGGGGTCTGGGGGGGGAGGGGGTTGAAATTCACAGAAGGCTTATGGGGGTTATTTAGTACTACTAATGTTTAAGACTTATACTTTCATATACGCAAGGGTGTCACTTTACACATGTTTTAATAGCATGAATTAAAGCTTTGTTAATTGCAGCTCACTAAGAGGCATGCTGGGGTAGAATGATGGTGGTAGTAATGGAAAGAAGGGGGTTTACAACATCGCAGATGAAGGCTAGGGAGGGGGTTGTGAAACGTTTTAAGTATCATGGAAGGGGTTGGATAATATTTTGAGCAATTTTGCCGATCCCCCCCCCCCCCCCCCCCTGCTAAAGGGGGGGGGGGATCGGGGCGAAGATCGAATGGCACCGTAGCTACCTCTCCGTCCTTCAATTCCAGATACTTCAAAGGCGATCAGCCGCAAAGGCCTACGCTGACAGTTTGTACCAGCCTGAATACTATCAGAAGTCCATGACCATAAATCTAGATCTGCCGTCGTACTGGGTCTTGGTCCATCAGTTTACGGTAAAATCTATTTTTAGAAAGCTAAATCGATGCAGCCAAGCGTATTGCACTTAATTGCTCCAGAAACACTGATTGGTCCAAAACATGAAACTGAAAGCCTTCTTTCTAATAAGAACTAATTTTGTGTTTATAAAAGAAACATGGCTGCCATAATGATTGTTTTTCTAAAAACAGATCAACTGAAGGGCTGCGTGCCATTGCTTATCGAGACTTCTGAGGAACTTCTGATAATATTAACAAATATGTGCTCCATTCGTTCTATGCTAACTCTAAGACAAACTATTTTGACTATTTAACCTTTGCTAACCTTCTAGACTAATTATTATCTGGGCGGAGACCGGACAATCGTATAGTAAAATTGATTCCCAGCTTACATCCCCTATTCCCAAATTAATGTGACTCTCTAACTTAGTTAAAGTGATCACCTACACTTTAGTTATAAATCTCCAACCTACAGAGCAGTGATGATTATAGAGAAAGTTTAGGTGATAGTCGTTAGGCTGCAAAATATTATTTTTTTAAGTGTTAAATCGTTTATTAAAATATACTAGCCTTGCAGCCCTAGAGCTGAATTATACTATTATTTACAGTCAATTTGTTAGAATATATACAAGTATAAGAATATAAAAAAACTAAAAACGAATTTACACTTCTTCTAACGCCTGTGCTTTAAAAAAGATTTATTGAAACGGTCTGTCTTACATTTAGGGATAGCTCTAGGCCTCATGTTCCTTAAATTATAGTGGGCTGACCTAACTTGGGGAAGATATTTTAAAAGTCTATTCTTACTGTTACTATACTATAGTCGATTGATAAATACTATAACATAGATTTCCTCGGCATTCAGCTAACGACATAATCGGAGTAAGATGAACAAATAGGAAATATAATTGTAAGGCATAGCTTTTGAACATGCTCGATGTCATTCAATAAGTACATGGGAAGAGAATGGTGGTAAACAGCGCAAGCATACTCTAGGACCGGACGCGGTATGCAGGACGTATAAAAAGTAAGTAAATCCACAGTAGGGATTTGTGCGCGTTTTAGCTGTTTTACCAGATAAATTCGCTAAGCTACTTTTGACACTGTTGCACGTGAGAATTCCATTTGAGGTCCTGACTAATAATTAGGCCTAATATATTAAGTCCCGAAACAAGATTTATGCTTTTCCCATTGAGTACTACACTATCAATAAGAGTTGGATCATTGGTGTTCTTAGCGAAAGAGATTCTGAGCTCTTTACATTTATCTGTGTTAAAGACCATCTTGTTAGCGACGGCCCAGGAGGCAATATCATTAACCTGAGATTGTATGTTACTAACGTGGCCTTAAGGGACAATCTCGTTGATAGAAGTATCGTCTCCTACAGATGAGTTTCGTTGCTTATAACTAAACCATTAATCATAAGGGCAAATAGCCACGGACCGAGGTTAGTATCTGAGGTACTCCGGAAGTTGCTGGCAGTCAATCCGAGTAAATACAATTATCTAGTTTAACTCTCTGTTTTCTTTAAAGTAAGGAAGTCAGTGATCCAGTTACTAATGTTGGAAGGGATGTCTAACTCACGCAGTTTGTTAACTAAAATAAGATTTAAAGTGCAAGTAGCGCCGTAAAACAACATGAACTCTTTTTGCCCCAAATTCTATTTCTGATATACTTCAGTTGTCTAACCTAGTTTTCTTTGAGAGGCAAAAGCATAAATTAAACTAGATTCAAAAACTCATGAATAATTAATGAGCATTTTGTCCAATCAGATGAAGCAAATCAGTCACGTGCATGCTCCTTTATACCTGATAAAATCTCATCATTCTAAAAGGCCCGCGGAGGGATTTGATTTCTGTCCCAGAGGGAAACGGGGTTAATGATTGAGACAATGGAATTTCTATTGATGTTTCAGCTTTCTCACTGAATTTCTAATTAGGATGAACGTTTTATATAAAGAATATTAATGAACATGAAATATTATATAAAGTTTCATCCTAATTAAGAATTCACTGATAAAGACCCAAAGATAGCAAAAAGTACACGGAACATAAGGTACCTAGATAATAAATTTTGCACTAAATTTACTAATATCAGCAGACTACCGAGATACACAGATAATATTTTTAAAATGAAGTTATCCAACTACCATTACTTGTTTACCGAGCCACTGTTTAGTTCCAATTATTAAACCAAACTCAAAGCCGTAAAATTATAAAAACGTGCATTAAACTTACATATTTTGTGCCGGAGTCAAAAATTTAGAGTCTGCTGTCATGTCAGTCACATCGCTTTCCAATACTTGAACTTTATCGAGGTAAACCACGATACCAAATCCTTCAAGTGCAGATTCTTATTGCATTGCGAAACGCCGCTTCAAACAACATAGTATGGTAATTTCTTCATGTCATTCCCTTGAGATATTCGTAATTGCAGGCGGTGATTACTCGAATATTTTGCATGGCGTTGTGAATACAAAGGTTCAATGGTTCATTAAGTAACCATTCCCTTGAGATGTGCGTCTTTCTTTCATTGCATTCTTAAAGCGTTTTTGAAGCCGTTTAAAACACTCACAGCACGTGTTTTATCAAGTCTAAAAATTCTCGGGCTTCGCCCTCGAATTTTTAAACTTGATAAAACACTGCTGTTCGTGTTTTAAACAGTACATAAACGCTACCCGAATTGAGGGATTGATTTATCTTGTGATGTCACAATGAAAACCTACGGGATTTTATTGTGGTAGTTTTCTCTAGGGAGGGAGTTGATTCATCTTTTGACGTCACAGGATCCATGAAAAGTAACTAAAATTAGGGATTGAATGCCAGAAATTTTGCAAAATTTGCAAGATTAATACCTTTTTGTGAGAAACAAACACAATAGTACAATATATATATTTTATTTTTTCGACATGAGTACTTGCACTTTAATATAATAATATTAAATATTATAAAAGTTAGGATTACCTGTGGTATAATAAACATACGTCAAGCCTCTTTTTAATTTACATCTATGCAACGTTTACCGCTTAAATACAATCATTTTTCAATCACTTCCCTGCCCCTGGTTAATATTCATTACAAAATTGGCGGAAATTTTATCTTTTCTTGAATACGTTTTCTGCGAAGAATAAGAGTTTTACAGCAAGATTCAAATACTCAGACCATTTCCTTCAGAAATAATAAAAAAAATTTTTGAACAGTGTAGTGTTTACGATAAAATTCCTGCTGATTTACGCATCTGGGTGCGCAGGCGCTCTAGTTATTCAGTTCTGTCGACAGCCGAATTCAAATATGGCTGCGACTAATTTGCATAATGCTGAAGCTCGATATTTATCAGAAGAATAAACTGCGGTATTTAACTCTTTACCGTCCGAGCCTGTAAATAGGAGACGCATTAGTCCGTGACTAGAAAAAATATTGCATCACATCTAGACATGCTGGAAAGACGATGTTGCGATATTATGCGAAGGGATGTATGGCTTCAAAGTCAGAGCTATAACAGGGATCGCTCGACTCTGTCGCTATGGAGAAAAGCTCATTTGTTTTGGCGATCGTTTTGTTGCTTCGATTTTCACGAATTTTAAGGAGCTAAAAATCGGCTCAAAACACCCTTCCCATTCGTACTCGAAATCAAAAGCAAACACAAAATCAGCACTCAGTCGTTACAGTACCTTCTTTAATCGTTCCAACCACCATGTTTTTTTTGGGCACAAAACACACCAAGCGACTGCGAACCACGATATTCTTGTCACTGCATTTCTCTCCACGACGTTCTCCTGTACCCACCTCCAATTGCATGCTGGGTAATGGACAAAAATTCCAAAAGGGGTCCCCCCTCTGGGATCCGGTAGGTTTTTTTTTTATAAGTCTTTTACCCCTACAACCAAGAGCGGTGTTTTGGACTCAAGCCGTTGCTTTAAAGTGACAAAAACACATCCTAACAGGTTGAGCAGGGGGGAAAGACTGCCAACTGCAGGATTTCAAGGATTTCATTGAAGAATTTTTTCCTGTGTCTGAAAGCACAAACACAACAGAAAAACCCTGTGAAATCCCCTCACAAAGCCTACTAGAAGCAAACCAAGTACTTTTCAGCCGTCTTCAGACTTAATGATGTCCTCAAGCTCTCTGACAGTGGCAGTTTTCTCCAAAATTAGAAACCCTACAGAAGTTGCAATACCTACCGTCGACGAATACGTAGAATTTTCCCGAATGTCATTGTGGAGAAAGTTTGAGCCCTCGGCTTAAAAAGTCAGCAGTATTTAACTACACCGGGCTAGCCCACACAGCGGTAAAACGTCTGCGCATCCGTCAAAAGTCCTGCAACAACAACAACGTATTCCAAAACAAATTCAAAGCGAGCCGGTGGCCGTCACTGCTCACACACTCGTTTTCAAACCTTGAGAACTTTTTTGGTAAATTACGAAAAAGTTTGGTAAACTCACAGTTTGAAGTTTGTTCAATTTCCCGTCGACTGTGAAAATAAAAAGCTTAACTTTCACGTATTTTTCTTAACTTTTTGGGGTAGAAGTTCACTGTAATATGTTTTAAGGTAAATTTTGCGCGGGAAATTCTCGCGGCCGCCCACCAGCCTGACCATAATACGCACGCGCAGACGTTTGACCGCTGTGTGGGGCTAGCCAAACTTGAACTGAGTGGGGAGGGTTGAGTTAGCACTCAGGATTTCATCAATTGAGCTCACACACGATCGGACGACAAAGAGTTATGGTTCACAAAGGTTATTCATAAGAAAGGTGCACACTTAAGTTGTGGCTTTACCGGTGCAAGTGTGGAAGAGGTATGCCATATCGAAACTACTAATATGATTATATGTTTTTTTTTATTAATTGATGAGATCGGCTGCCATATATACAATGTATGGTATTAGCCTCACAAAACAGACCCACAAAGTTTGTTTTATTCAAAATGTAATTAATCAAAATAAATCCACGCTGGGAAATCCTTCTAGAAAGCTATTATCAGAAAGTTTGTTATTATTGCATTACCAGTATCTTTCATATTTCACTGTGACTCTTTTGGAGTTGTAACGCATGTACACTAAGGGATTACTCAGTGCCTATCGCGAGGCGCTTGGGATCGTCACAGGGGACAGGACCATCCTCGCCCCAATCCCCTACTCGTTTCCAAAGTGGCCTATTCTTATACCGAGTCCACTCTAATTTCTTTAATTAAATAATAATAATAATAATATTTAAAGAGGGTAACACCCGAAGTGTTTGATAGCCATTTAAAATGGTTTGACATGGCAGGGATAGAGGATCGGGACCTCTGTGGACTAGGGGATTCGGACCCCCCCCCCCCCCCCCCCCCTTAACAGGAATGTGACCTCTTTGTAGCCTGGGGGATTCGGACCCCCTGGATGGCCATTATATACACCTGTATGCTACCTTAATTGGAGTCCTTTTTTACTTCATACTTCATACTTTATTCATCTTTCCTTAAAAAGGCTTTTCAAAGACAAAATACAAATACAATACAACTACAGTGTACATGATAATTTGAATTACATCTATTAATTTAACCTATTTTGAGTTTGATATAATTTGCTCTTCAGCTTTCGCTTGAAACTTAAAACGTCTTTACTTAATTTCAGTTCATTATCTAGTGAGTTCCATATTGTTACTGTTCTGTAATAAAAACTTCTCTGACCACTCGCAGATTTGAATAAGGGGATTTGTAATAATTGCGAGTTTCGAGTTTCACGACCACTAATATTGAAGCGCTACATTCCTCCATTGTTCCTTGCCTTTTCCCAACAAACAATAATAGTATTGTTGTCTGCGCTTTTGTTCATGGGTGTAAAACGGTTTGAAGATCGGATTCAACAAAGTTTACGCCATAAAACAGAAGGTCCATATAAGGACTTGCCTTAACACATTTAAGAGTGTGTTAAGACATTTATACTCCATTGATATAAGATTAATAGTTTCTTTATTGAATTAATTAAAAAGAACCGAGATTGAAATGTTATGCTATTTCGCAGACATGCAAAAAGAACATTATCTGTTTCAGGAAAGCGATTAATGGTGAAAAGATTATGTTGTATTGTAGCTAAAAATAGTTAATCCAGGGCTAGTATGAATATAACGCACTAGCTCGGCTACTTTTTTAATTGGAGTCACCGTTTCTGTTACATGTACGCTTGGAGCCCGACTATACAGTCATCAAAAGCCGTCGATGAGTTCAATAAAACAGTTCTGACTTATGCTCTTATCCCACTGAAACGAGCATAAAACACTTTATGGCTAAACTGCATTAAACACAAACAACAGATAAGGGGCGGGCATCTCGTTTATTGATACTTGTCGGACACGTATAATTACAGTAGTATATAATGTTGGCCAATCAAGTCTACCTAGACCGATTACATCTTAGTACCTGAAGAAGGCTGGTTTTGCCAGCCGAAATATTGTACCATTCAATATAAAATCCTACGTTGTGTCAGCTTTGCCGTAATCCTTGGACTTCATATACATAGTGTAGTCAGTACATTTCTTCAAATTAGGTATGAAAGTAGAGAAACGCCTTCGATTGATTTTTACATATTAATCACTCCTCTTAAAACACCCTCAACGTTATCCCAACGGGATTACATAACAACATTCTGCACCCACTTATGTACATTCCGTAACGCTATAAAGTTATTTGATATAACCTTATATACTGTTATTAAAGCTAAACCAAAAGTCTGACAGTTATTTTAAATTAGATGCATGAGTCTAAAAATGGCAATACGGGTGCGACAGCTGTGCCAATATTTCAGCTCTGAAGTGAGTATCTCGGTCCACATTTCCAACTGAAAGGGGCGGCAGAGTGAAATTGACCGTCACAAATTTCAGTTATGATAGCGGAAGGCGCGACCAAGCGACTCTGTTGAGGCAGGCAGCACAACTTGCTGGATTGAGAAAGAAATGACACTCTTTATTTGAAGGAGGAGGGAAACAAAATTCTGAGAGTTCGATTACATTGCATTCGTAGTAAGAGGTATGTAGCCGAATTGTAATTATAAAGTCAGTAAAAAAATGTCTTTTATTGGCAGTCAATATAGCTTCGAAGTGTTTAAAGTAGGGGAAAAGGTCACTGATTGATTTCCAGACGAGTTTTTCTATGTTCTCATTGTTCAGTGAAAATCGATGACTCGTAATCTTGGGTTAATCGATAACTAAAAATAACCGATAACCGATGCTGTTGTGTTCACAAACAATTAAGTTTATATGAATTTTGGTCGTGGCATGCATGGCTACTAGATGATCAGGAATAGTTCTGTCAGTGCTGAATATTGCGGTATATTGGACACGTCAGTTTCAGATCTGTCAGATGTTAAAAACCCAACTAGTATCACTGCGCAATCGGAAGTGCTCTAGCACTTCGGAGAAAGATGAATTACACTTCTCGCTGGCTGATATCCGGGAGGGGAGGTCTCAAAACTCTGACCCTATTTCAGACCAAAATATAAGATTTTCCATACCCTTTATTAGACCTGTACTTTATTTCATAACACTGGCAAGAGAAATATATGATAATGCGCGGTCTCTCTGAATTTCTAACGAGACCTGAAACAACCATGGGGGCTGATCAAAGCCAGGTCCCGGCTAATCCACAGATCGAATTGGAATTTAGCGAATTGGAATCTAGCTTCCCTGTCAAGATCATACCCTATTCCAGACTAAAAATGCGAATTAGTAAGTTCTATCACAGGAAAACTCTTAAGTCCTTATCGAAATCAGCGAAAAGGCGGGAACGAAATACCAGCACATCGATCTAAGTAAAGTGGGAAACTCAAAGCCAGACTGCAGCTGGTTTGACGAGGAGTGTAACACAGAAAAAGAAAACCTAAAATCGCTGGGGCATAAGATCTGTTAGTAGTAATCCTGACGATTCAAAAAGCTATGTAAAAGAAAGCCCACGCAATTAATGCCAGGGTAAAAGATCTGGACTTCAAAAACCCAAAGAAACTATGGGGAAAATTGAAATATTTTTTTTTAAATAGGCAAAGTAACGGAAAAACACATGTGCCCGTTGGATATAGAAGAATTCCACAGGCATTTCAAAGAACAAAACACTTCGGGAACGAACTAATTATTCCCAGTGCGGTACTGAACAAGTTCCATTTGATAACATTTTAAATGAAATATTAAAATTCGGTAAAGATAGTTTAATCCCCCCATTAAGATCGCTCTTTAATATTATCCAAGCTTCTGGACAAATACCGCAAGAATGGAGCTTGGGTTTCATAATCCCCATTTTGATCAAACCACAGGCAGCCCAAGCTGACAAGTTACGAAAATATAACTATATTTAATTTATAAGGGTTTGTATGGGAGCGTAACGAACTCCGTTTACTAGCCAGAAATACTGTAAAAATGTTAAATAAAAATGACTTACCTTGCCACTGTAATGTCTTCTGTCATGTTTCTCTCCTTGTTGGGTGGTTTTAAGCTGATTTTAGCCGGGTTTTTTTTTCGGAGAACCTTCTTCCTAAAAATAGAGAAGGCTACACACTAGATATTGACAGCGCTCACCATCCAGAGCGATAAATCTCACTTCAAAATCATTCAGAGTTCACAAAACGTCTACGAATTCCAGGCCCAAAGGTTGTTCATTCCATAGAATGCCACTGTTAATCCATTCCTGTATTATCAAGCACACACGACTAAATTTTCTTTCTCGAACTCCGTTCATTTGAACTCGTAACCGCCGTCAAGTATAATTCGACGATACCAGAGTTGAAAAGCTGGCTGAGCAGCCTAGCCTTCGCAGCAAAGGTAACCCCTTCAAGGGTTGGAGAGGCTGCTCAGCCAGCTTTTCAACTCTGGTATCGTCGAATTATACTTGACGGCAGTTAGGAGTTCAAATGGACGGAGTTCGAGAAAGAAAATTTAGTCGTGTGTGCTTGATAATACAGGAATGGATTCTATGATTCTATCCTTCTATGGAAGGAACAACCATTGGGCCGGGAATTCATAGATGTTTTATGAACTCTGAATGATTTTGAAGTAGGATTTATCGCTCTGGATGGCGAGCGTTGTCAATATCGAGTGTGCAGCCTTCCCTATTTTTATGAAGAAGGGACTCCGAAAAAGAAACCCGGCCAAAATCAGCTTAAAACCACCCAACAAGGAGAGAAACATGACAGAAGACATCACAGTGGCAAGGTAAGTCATTTTTATTCAAAAAAATTACAGTATTTCTGGCTAGTAAACCGGCGGAGTTCGTTTCGCTCCCATACCCTTATAAATTAAAATATAATTATATTTTCGTAACTTGTCAGCTTGGGCTGCCTGTGATCAAACTAACTATGTTTAATTTCGAAGAATATCGTGTGTGGGAAAGTTTTCAAATTTGCGATTGAAGAATCTTTTGTTTTCTCTATATTTCATTGGCTGGATGGTGGCTTGTCTTAGTTTTTACAGAAAATAGAGCCAATAACATAAAAAAATGACTTTATTTTCGAGATGTAGTTTGGACTGTAGACACCTCCTAAAGCACTAAGGCATATTCAAGCAAAATCGTATGTGAGGGGAGGCGCATTACCGCAGAACAATGGATTCAACTACAGTTCTTATCTGGAGATCGCTCAGATGTAAATAACTATAGAGGCATCACTTTACTTTCAGCCCTTGGTAAATTGTTTACGTCAGTTCTTAACAATAGGCTAAATGCTTATTTAGTTAAAAATAGAATCTTTAAAAAAGAGCAGGGTGGCTTCAGAAAAGGTCATTCTACAGTAAACTATTGTTGTCCTAAAAACCCTTATTGATAAATACTTAAAAAGCAAACCAAATAAGAAAAACATGTTCTCCTGTTTTGTTGATTTTAAAAAGGCTTTTGATAGTATACCTTTGGGTAAACTGTTTATCAAAATAAAGCAAGCAGGATCAATGGGAAAATCAGTTACATATGACATACTCCGCACTATGTATATTCAAACGATTTTTCTGCAGTTAAAATAGGTAATGAGACGACTGAGAAATAGGCCTTTTGCATCAATTGATCACGTGACGATTTTCCCATAGCAGCGCCTGTGGTGGAGGGCAAGCCATTCTAACATTCCTTGACAACAGAGAGAGCGTGAGAGACGCCAGCGTGAAACCTCAATACTAGAAGTTCTGGCGGTTCCTTTGTTATTCGTTTTCAGCCCAAATTTATCAGAACTATTTAGCTTTAAATGTTATAGTTCAGTGTTAGAAAATTTTAA
Organism: Actinernus sp. WN-2022; assembly: GCA_030867875.1. Lineage (NCBI taxonomy): Eukaryota > Metazoa > Cnidaria > Anthozoa > Actiniaria > Actinernidae > Actinernus > Actinernus sp. WN-2022. The sequence continues at coordinate 14,980,421 of JAOWCC010000019.1, read as the reverse complement.
GAGCCGTAAGACGATCAGAAATAGCTTTCTGAAGCCAAAACCGAACCGGCCTCAACAGACAACAGCCGGCGCCGGTAAGAAGCTGACTTCGGGAATGTACTTTTCTTCTACGCTTTAAAGGGGCTCTGTCATGAATAACATGCCTGGTTACTAAGCCGCCCAAAACTTGAAATCGTTCGCCAACGCTTTCAAGTTTGAAAAGCAAATATATCCCGAGGAGCTCCCGATCACAACATTGATTCAATCCGTCTACATCGCTGCCATCTCTCATTTTAGTATATAGTAGTTTATCTTTCATATTTAGTTGTTCAAGTTTTATATTTACCAGAAATGTTCGTATTCAGATGTAGTTGTAATGAGATTTTGGGATGGCATCGACAAGAACTTTGAGCTTCAATGGCGGCTCAACTGCCAACTGGCCGTGATGGACGAAGAAAACAAATCTGGCCGCAGAAAGATTTTGAAGAGCCTGAAAGAACACTGGAGAACGTGTCAGGAAAGCCCACAAGAGTATAGTCCTTGTTTGGAAAATTTAGGGAGCCTGAAACGATTTAAAACACCGCTTTTGAGATGCGAGTTTCGTGTTTACAGTACCCGGGTTACGGCGGCCAGTGAAATTACGCTTCGGTTGTTCATTCCTGCTTGCATTCGTCCCCTTTAATACGTTTCTGACTACAAGAACTCTTGCATTTGTAAGTAATGTTATCTCCCTGAAAGTTGGAGAGAGAATAGATGAGTACATTTTGTAGGTTCTCACGGCGAGAAAGCACAACTCGCATACCTAGAAATGTAGTTTACGGTAAAATACGGTAATTCGACAACCGGTCACTGAAACTCGCCAGAATGTGTTTCTCTTCAGCCTGAATCTCCATTGCAGCAGTGATAACAATACAAAGATGTTTTTCTAACTGAATGCCTTCAACCAAGAGCCAGTTTGTATTATAATATAACTGTCGTTGTATCGCGAACGCAAGGAACTGAAACTCATTACAATTTCTCAAGTGTTATGCATATCATTAAATTGCTTGAAACCTGTTCATGCGCATCTCATGACAGAGCCCCTTTAAATCGTCTTTATGTTCCAGAAAAAAAAATGTGATGACAGGAGAATGATGTATCTGTTACTCTACCATAGCCGAGGAGACGCTAGGAGACGCCGGTGTTGTATGAATTCGAACGCGTTTAGGGATATTATATTTATAAACTGATGTACGAATAACAACTTGATATAATATAGCCGGTTGTTGAGTAGCTGGTTTTCCTATGTGACAGTTTTTTTTTTCAAATAGAGTCTGTAATCTTGAAATCAAGCCCCTCGTTATTTCGAATTTTGGTGATTCACTGTGACCTTATTAAGGGTGCGTTTACCAATTGTTTTGGGCCGTTGCTAAGTAGAATTTAAAACGCCATAAAACGCCAACAATTTGAGTAAAATAATTAATAAATCACTCAGGAACTCCTGGGAGACGGACCTTTTTATTTCGATGACGTCATCGTATGACGTCATTATTACGTCATCAAGGCAGAACAATTCAATCAACTCATGATTGCTTTGGGATAGTGCTTTCATATTTGCATATATCATTGGTCTGGGTTAGGCACAAAAGGTGTAGCATGCGTTTTACCATATACCGAAAATTGATCGTTTTAGAATTTTTTCCCGTGAATTTTAACAGTAAGATGGTTCATAACTTCGCTAAATCCATGCTTGGCTCTGTGCAATGCGACTTCAGGACAATTTTAGTGTGAAAAAGGATTGACTTTTCTTTGTTTCACGAAGTCAGTTTCATTTTTTGTGAAACCGGAAGTATAATATTGTTACCAGGGCCCACGGGGCGCGGCCGCGTTTGGGTGGTTACAAAGCAATTATCTTTACATACATGGATTCTCGTGTACCGATGGAATTTGCGAGGGCAAACTAAAGGCATTAGACAAGAAAATGAAATCAGTGAAATTGAAACAGAGCTGCATTATCAGACATCTAATTCCAGTGGTTTATTCACGCAAAGTAGTCGATTTGCACCATAATCAGTCACATGTCTAACCGCCTTCCGGTTGTAATAAGCGCCGGTCTGTCGAGCGGGAGGTTGCAGGTTCAAACCCCGGCCGGACCAACACTCAGGGTCTTAAAATAACTAAGTAGAAGGTGTTTCCTTTACAAAAATACAGTCAACGGTTAGACCATCACGTCTTCTCCGATAAGGACGTATAAAAATCGTAGGACTAGTGACATGTCCCCAATTAGCTGCAAAGCTAAATACATTGACAGTTAAATAAAGTCACTCACTTTTATACTTTACGTCGCGTCGAGGAGAAACAACCCGATTCAACTTACGGTAAGCTTACATCAAAATCTGACTCAGTTTTCTATCCTATTGCAATCAAAAACACTGCTAAATATGTCAATTCTAGAGGAATATCTTGCTATAATGTGTAATATCATTCGCACATGTTCGTAATCCTTATAATATTCTCCATTGATCAATAAAGAAATAATTACAAAATTCGGCAAGTAGGCCTTAGGCTTTGTTCGCCCTAAAGGAATGGTCGCAAGTTAATAGGAACTTGCCATCGTCCGTTTCCGTATTTATGTTTAACTTTCGCATTTTTCACAGACATTTCCGGCCTTAGAAATAGTTGACGAATTGTTCAAGCAAGCAACCGTGAACGACAATCTACGTTCTACGTTGTATCGGTATTTGCTTCTTTATAGTTAGAAATAGTGTCCAGGGTATCAGAACACTCTGGTATCAGAATATATGAAAACGTTTTGGTCATTATTAACCGATTACTTCCAGTCAAGTCCCTAGTATCGTGACGAGCCGCCTTAAAACTGGAGTTGATTTCTCTTTCGTTGACACTGTATTTTTCTTCGCTACTTTCTTGTGAAAGTGGCTCAAAACCAAACTCTTCGAAGACTCCTCTCACGTGTAGCTGCTCACTTGTAACTGAGTACATTCTGACTCCCCTCGTTATCAACAAGCTCTTTCCGAGCACTTTCCAAACTTTCTTTGTCGAAATCCGAACGAAAATTAGTTTGCACTTGACACCCCAATTCCACGTACTGACATCGGAATTTTCCCTCGTCCAGCGACCCTCCGCAGCTAGAATGGTTTTCTCGGTTTTATCGCTCTTTTTCGGCATTATATTAAGTAAACTCGAAGCATGGAAAGTAAAAAAAAAACGGGTTCAAGTAGCAAAAACAACTTCATTGTAACTTTTACGAAATGTAAACAAAACTGAAGGAGTGGAGCATTGCAAAGCGCGGGCGTTGCTTTTTCACTAAACCGGAAGTAAGTTTTTCCCGCAATTGCATGAGCGCGCGCGCGCGCCGACCCTTCATAGCAACGTCGCTGCTTAGCGACGAAATTGGTAAACGCACCCTTAATCACATGTCTTTACCGGGGAATTTTTGCGACAAAAGGAAAGTCCATCGTTGTAGCGTGAATCACCACTGCATATTTGTGGCACACAACAGTGGTAGCGCGTTCCAGTTTATACAACACCAGCGTCTCCTAGCAGCTCCTCGGCTATGGTAGAGTATTAAATATATACATCTCCTGTCATCATATCATTTTTCGAGAACATAAAAACGATTTAAAGCGTGGAAGAAAAGTACATTCCCGAAGTCAGCTTCTTACCGCCTGTTGGGGCCGCCATCATATTGCGAGTAACTCGCAGAGTCCGGTTCGGTTTTGGCTTCAGAAAGCTATTTCTGATCGTCTTACGGCCCTTAAAATCCTCTAACACTGAACTTTAAGATTTAAAGCTAAATAGTTCTGATAAATTTGGGCTGAAAACGAATAACAAAGGAACCGCCAGAACTTCTAGGTTTCACGCTGGCGTCTCTCACGCTCTCTCTGTTGTCAAGGAATGTTAGAATGGCTTGCCCTCCACCACAGGCGTTGCTATGGGAAAATCGTCACGTGATCAATTGATGCAAAAGGCCTATTCAGATGCCATATCGGTGTCAAACAAGGCTGTATGCTAAGCCCAACGTTATTTAATCTGTTTATTAGTGACCTGCCAGGAAAATTCGAACAGTCATGCACATGCAGAAGACCGCGTTAAAATTGGTAACATAAACCTAAATTGTCTTCTGTACGCAGATGACTTAGTACTATTATCAAAAAGCTCCAAAGGTCTGCAAGTCCACTTAAATACCCTTGAGGAATATTGTAAAAATAATAAATTAGAAAACCAAAGTGATGACCTTTGGTCCTGTCGAAACTAACATACGGTTTATCGGTCTATGGTCCGACCTCAGTGTAGTTCAGCGCTTTCTCAAGAGGTGCTATAAGTAATAGATAAAGAATGAGTGGCCGATCTTTATCCGATTTACAAATTATTTATCTTAATTATCAAACGTCTAGATGTAGAGAGGCATGTTTTCAGTTATTTTGGCGATACGACTTATTTTGGCCGAGAAAATCGAAGCGAAAGTTTATGTAAATCAGGACGAAATCTGTATCAGATTTAAAGATCACTTTATATCGGTCAGTGATTTCCTTTGTTTTTGCTTCATGAATTATTAATGACTTTGATAAACGGAAGTACACCTTGGAGCTGTTCTCAATTTATAGCATTTTTGAAAATAGCGACAAGCGTATTTTCAAAAACAAAAACAAAGCACAGTTCTCGCACCCGCTAAGATCTATAATCCCTAAATTTAAACCTACTACTTATGCTTTACGGAATAAAACCAGCGCCAGGCCTAGAGTAAACAAACAACGCTTCAAAAACAGTTATATAAAAGATTATTTTTTAAATATGGTTTGGCCCAAGGAGGATTGGAAGGCCTTCCCACAATCCTTTGCGTAGCAACTATATTATCAATTTTCCCGGTCACGTGAGCAATTCATTCTGCGTTGAATTTCGTGCCGTGGAGATCGGACCTCAGCAGCACAAATTTTCACAAAGTATCTCAAAACCAAAGTTTTTCCTGGGATTTTGACGTATTTCTGGCCATTATTTTACAATGAAAGCCTACGAAAAATGGAAAAATATGCAGGGAATTACATGTGATTTGAGTGAAAAGTTTTCAATTTTATAGGTTCGCGCTCGCTGCTGACGCAATCTGATCACGCCATTTTCGAACAATGAGCGCGCGCTCAAAGCTGCTTTTGTACGAGCGCGCGACTGAATAAACCAAAGTATTACCAGAAGTCCATAACCAGGGCCGGGTTGTTCAAAGCTCGATTAGTGCTAATCCAGGGTTAATTTCCATGACAACCAATAGGTTCTGTGCAGAGTTAATCTAGGATTAACACTAATCGGGCTTTGAACAACCCGGCCCTGAACTGTCCATCTGGTATTGGGGTAGCGGCCCATCAGTTTACAGAGTAGTTTATTTTTAGAAATGCTAATATCAAATTTCGCGGGAAAAATCAATGGCGGACATTGGGTCAGATGCGAGAGTCATGGCTCCGGGGGGGCACTCATGTACACGACGTAAATGAGATGTGCGGCAGTACCGGATAAAGGTTTGAGCCCAATTTGACAAACTAAGTCTTGTTTTGGAGCAAATCAACTATCAATTCGGGTTGATTTTCATATTTTATTGGAAATTCTGGTTAATAAAAACACCTTCATTACATTTTATTTTGCAAACTGGGTCGGGCTCTGAAGACGATACCTCGCATACCTCCCCTTTATTATGCAAGCAGTGCCCCCCGGTTTGAAGCTCGGTACATAAAGTTCGCCAAGCGGTGCTACAAACTACAAAGCTAAGTACGGTGGCAAATGTTGGGCTTTTGATGACTAAAATTGAAGATATTGGAATTGTAATGAAACGAAATGTATAGACTGATCATCTGTGCCTCTGCTAATGGATCTTGGGGTGATTTGAGAAAGTTAAAAGTGATTTTCAAGTCTTCAAGTGTTGACTAGCGACGAGTATAAAAGTTTCTACACTAGCAAGTAGCATTCGCTCGGCTTGTCCGCCAAATTTTGTCGCATATATAATTAACTGTACAATATTACAAACAAAGGAAATCGCTGTATTAGCCAATCAGGTACTGGTGATAAATTTTCGAAGAATATGATTGGCTGCTAGATGGCGGCAAAAGCTTTCTATAAATAGACTACTTTGTAAACTGATGGCCCAAACCCTATAGTGGGAGATGGACACTTCTAGTTATGGACTTCTGGTATTACTTATTTCTGTCCTTTATCTTTTCAGGTATTCATAATAGTTTTTTTAAGTAAAATGGTCAACAAAGAATCGTCTGGTTTTTTTTTGGTATAATTACCAATAAACACCACTCGTACTGTTCGCGAAATGCTTCACGAAAGATCGGCGTGAGTACTGTATATCCAGTGAGCGCGACATTTTGTGAATGGTATCGAAACACCGTAAACAATACGCATTTTCAACGGCTTTGTAAACCTCTTAAACCTGGAGCCATTTGGAGCCCTTTGCACAAATTAGACACTTAATTTATTTATGTCACTGCTCATGCTAATTTCCAGGTAAGGATAGTTGTCTAAAAGGTATGTAGTTCATTTCTTTCAGGGTAAGATTTACGACTTGAGTTCGCGGGAAATTTCTCCCAAACAAGCTCTCGAGAAAAGTGTCCGATAAATATGCTCAGATTGTATGAAAAGACCAAAAATTGAAGATATTTAGCGAGTAGTAAGGTTAGAAAGTATATTTCTGACTTCGTTGAATCCATCTCTAGTTTCTAGAGTTAAAAAACTTCAAGGAGAAATTTAATTGGAAATAACAAAACTCGCGGGAAACTCCAAGTTTCTTGCCTTCTTGACAAATTTTCAAGCGCAAGTGTTCATGGGAAGGCCTTCCATTCCTCCTTGGGTTTGGCCATATAGTTCAGTCTACTCTCATGTAAGCGCATTCACATTACAATTACTCAGTTCTATTATTGATACATTTCTTAATATATCACCATACCAATTATAACATAGATAAGTACTTTACCTATGCATATAAAATATTTATTAGGATTAGCATGCTCGAATGTATAAATATCTTGGAATTACACTAAGCACATTTAGAAAACTATTTGACATGTTAATTAAACCTATCTTATTGTATGGGAGTGAAATCTGGTGATCTGACGACAAAGATCGCTTAAACCAGAATGACCCACTTGAGTACGTTCATGTGAAATTTTGTAAGATGTTGCTCGGTACAAGCAAAACATCTTCAAATTGAATGGGTGCAGAGCTGAACTTGGACGGTTTCGTAGTTTTTCGCTTTTTTTACGCAGGCTAGGTAGAATCTACATTACTAGACAAAATTAGTAACACTTGCCTTCACTCGCCGAATTCTCTGGGAAGAAAAAAAATTAGAAGTACAATCTACAGACTTGGCTATCACGACAAGAAATATCTAACTATCAAGGATTCCTATCACAAATGAAACTGAGATTGTAGGATATTGAATACCAAGATTTGGGTAAGCGATGTCTTTGATGCTCTGCATAGCAATATAAAACTAAGTCAACCGTTTACATGAGAAACGCAAACTTAGCTCGGGGAGGAGGTTTGTTAAGATAAATTGCAGACAATAGCTGATATACAGTGGCGTCTACGAATAGCTCGCTGCAGCTTCAGCGGTATTGACCCGAACATTGAAACCATCATTCTTGCATGACACCAGTAATTTAGATATACAGTTTGAATGGCGCGTTATTACGTCGAAGTGAGGTGTTTGGGTCAATATATACGTACCGCTGATCGAAACTACTATTTGTCACTGTAAGCGTTACTTTGTGGATGCTTGTCATTCTTAATGGATTAATTGCTCATATAGAACACACCCTGTATAGTATTGCACATTTTTGCGTTCACTCTAGCTTCGATAACACCGGCGTCCTCGTTCTACTCAATCTATAGTACATTTCTCATATATAGCATGTGTCAGTGTGTTCTATGGAGGGAATTTGTCGTCTATTGTATAGGTATCAAAGGTATATTTTGAGCCAAAGCAGATTGAGCTGGGTAAACTTGTTCTAACCAATTTTCTACATTTATATTTAATTCTGACATACGAATTATTTAAATTCCGCGGTTTTGTCATTGTGTGTATATATATAATGCCCTCAGTAATTAAAATAAACTCGTGCGCTTTTATTTTGCTTATGAACCACCTCTCTACTTAACTTATGAACTAAAATCAGTCCTAGTCAGGTAGTCGTGAGTCGTAACCAGATCATAGAAGTTACAAACTTCTGGGCCCGGTTGTTCGAAGCAAGGGTAACTTTATCCCTAGGATAGCGCTAAATCTGTCACTGTAATCTGTACAGTTTACCCTCGGGTTAGTGATTTAACTGAGATCAAGGTTGTTCGAAGCAAAGGTAACTTTATCCTTAGGATAGCGCTAAATCTGTCACTGTAATCTGTACAGTTTACCCTCGGGTTAGTGATTTAACTGAGACACTGGGCCAAGGTTGTTCGAAGCAAAGGTAACTTTATCCTTAGGATAGCGCTAAATCTGTCACTGTAATCTGTACAGTTTACCCTCGGGTTAGTGATTTAACTGAGACACTGAGCCAAGGTTGTTCGAAGCAAAGGTAACTTTATCCTTAGGATAGCGCTAAATCTGTCACTGTAAAGTGTACAGTTTACCCTTGGGTTAGTGATTTAACTGAGACACTGGGCCAAGGTTGTTCGAAGCAAGGGTAACTTTATCCCAAGGATAGCGCTAAATCTGTCATTGTAATGTGTACAGTTTACCCTCGGGTTAGTGATTTAACTGAGACACTGGGCCAAGGTTGTTCGAAGCAAAGGTAACTTTATCCTTAGGATAGCGCTAAATCTGTCACTGTAATGTGTACAGTTTACCAACAACAACAACAACAACAACGATTTTATTCATACCATAACGAAATGTTTTACATATAAAAGGGAGGGAGAATTAAACAATTTAATGGTATGGGTTACCTAGAAATAACTTAAAAGCTAATCAAGCTAGGTAACGCAAATATATTGATATAATGGCAATATATATACGGTCGGATACAAGATACACAAATAATTAAATAAATATATAACTACATACATAAAATAAAGAAACTAAAGATGATATGTAGATTTGGTTACCATAGATACTGACACAAACAATTATACTTAAGAAAAGAGAGAAAAATCATATATTTTATACAGTGTTACGAAGTTACATAAAATATTGAAGTTAACCTAGTAATTAAATGGTTGCACATGGAAACAAGTATAAGACTAGTAGGATGCTATAAATGAAGACTTCAGCTTATTTTTAAAGGACGATTTTTTGGAAGATTTTATTTTATCATCTAATGAATTCCAGACTTTTGCTCCTTGATATATTATATTAAATTTTCCATAATTAGTTCTTACTTGAGGAATAAAAAAAGAGGACTTAGAAGCAAGTCTTGTGTTGTACGAGTGAATTCTATTAATAGGGGTAAAGAAATCATTGAATACTGCAGGAAGGGCTTTGTTATGATATTGATGCATTAGCAGAGCATTATGAAGAAATATTAGGTCCTTAAACTTTAAAATGTTGAGAGATTTGAACAGGGGGCTAGAGTGCTCATCATACTTAGAATGAGTGATGATTCGAATTGCTTTCTTTTGTAAAACTACGATTGGATGAATAGTACTTTCATATGTGTTCCCCCAAACTACTAACCCATAAGTTAGATATGGATATATAAGAGAGTAATATAGCTGTATTAATATATTAATATTAAGATAATATCTTATTTTAGAGAGTATACCTATGCCTTTGGCAATTTGTTTGGTAATTTGATGAATATGGCTTTTCCAATTTAGATTTGAGTCAATTAACACTCCAAGATATTTGGTATTCTGTTTATGCTCTAAGATTTTCTTATTAATGGTAATGTTTAATTTATAATTAACTTTCTTCTGGTGTGAGTGAAATATTACAAAATTAGATTTATTAACATTCGGTGATAATTTATTGGCACTTAGCCAGTCATTAACTTTTATTAATTCGCTGTTTACAACATTCTCAAGACTATGTAGATTATTATGAGCATAAAAGAGGTTAGAATCATCAGCAAAGAGGTGAATGTCAAGAATTTTAGAGCAATTTGAAAAGTCATTAATATAAAGGAGGAACAGTAGAGGCCCGAGGACTGATCCTTGGGGAACCCCACAAGAAACGTATTGGTGATCGGATGAGGCATTTCCAATAGAAACAAATTGTTTTCTGTTATTTAGATAAGAGACAAACCAGTCAATGGCAATACCACGAATGCCAAGCCTTTGTAACTTATTAATTAAAATGTCATGGTTGACAGTATCAAATGCTTTACTCAAGTCGAGGAAAATTCCACATGCATACTTACCTTCATCAATAGCTTTTTGAATTTTATCAGTAATAAGAAGTATGGCTTGAATAGTAGAGTGGTTCGAGCGAAAGCCAAATTGTTTATTGTAGAGGCAATTTATTTTATCTAGATATCTAATTAATCTTTTGTACATTAATTTTTCAAGGATTTTATTAAAGACTGAAAGGAGTGAGATTGGACGATAATTTGATAAGATCAGTTGAGATCCATTTTTAAAAACTGGACAAACTCTAGCAATCTTGAAGTTATCAGGAACAGTACCCGTGTTAAATGAGCAATTATACAATATTTCTAAAGGCTTAGAAAGAAGACATTTGAGCAGCTTAAGAATTTTAATTGGGATACTAAAAGGCCCAACAGATTTACCAGTCTTAATTTCAGAAATTATGTTTACAATTTCATCAGAAGTTGTTGGATACAGATAAAAACTGTTAACTTGTGGTGGATCCATATAATCAAGACATGATGTATTAGGATTAGATTTACTGATAGAGCTAGCTAATTTATTACCAATGTTTGCAAAGTAGTAATTAAATTCATCAGCTATTTCTTTTGAATTTACTATTACTTTACTATCATTGACTAATTTGGTTGGAACATTTAATTTCTGAGGTTTTAGGGTTATAATTTGTTTGATTCCTTTCCAGATGTTCTTGGTGTTGGTTTTATTTTCATCAAAGTAATTTTGATAATATAATCTTTTGCTTATTTTAATTAAGTGATTTAATTTATTACGATAGGTTTTATATTTGAGATGATACATCTCAGACATTGTCTTAAGATATTTATTAAACAATTTATTCTTTACATTAATTGACACTTTTATTGCAGGAGTTATCCATGGTTTCATCATAAATTTCATTTCCTTTTTTGTTAGCTGTTTTATAGGAATATGATTATTTATAATGCCATTGATTTTGGAATAGAAGGCATTGAAAATATCATTAACATCATTAGATTGGGGAAGAGTTTGATGCCAGTCAATAGACTGGACCTCATCAGTAAGAGCTAATTCATCAAGTCTAGAGTAATCTCTCTTAAGGATTTTAATCTTATTTGAGAGAGTTGAAAGTTTATTAATGATTAGAAAGTTAGGAAGATGGTCAGAGATATCAGATAGTATATTACCACTCAATGTATAATGTTCTAATGAGTTAAAGAATATATTATCTATTAATGTTGCAGAATAGTTTGTTATCCTAGTAGGCTGCAAAATATGGGGCTGGAAAAGGAAAGATCCTAGTGTATTTATAACGTCTTCAGTGAGAGAATGAGAATCATAATTCAGCAGATTAATATTAAAGTCACCTGAAATAATACAATACTTGGATTCTTTTTGGACCTTATCAACATTGGCATAAACTGAATTTAGAAATGAATCAAGATTAGTATTTGGATGTCTATAAAATATACCACAGAGTATGTTTCTATTTTTGGAATTATCAATTTCAATCCATAGTGATTCAAGATCATCATACCCTCGGGTTAGTGACTTAACTGAGACACTGGGCCAAGGTTGTTCGAAGCAAAGGTAACTTTATCCTTAGGATAGCGCTAAATCTGTCATTGTAATGTGTACAGTTTACCCTCGGGTTAATGATTTCATTCCGGTTAGCGATTTAACCCCGGGTAGTATTTCGAACAATAGGGCCCTGGTGCCGTAACCATCAGGCTCAGTGGGAGACGGGAGAGGACTGGGGACTGGGGAACAGGAGAGGAGAGCTCTCGTTTCTTTTCCCTCTTTCCTCTCAGAAAGCCTGAAGTCACAGTGCGGCCAGCAGACTGATGATCATATTGCTTTGCTATGTAAGATGTAGTTATTGACCGCAACTGGCGCGCCAGGAATATGAATTCACTGAGTGGGCTTTAGCAGACATCAATCAGTTCAAGCACGCAGAATGATTATTTGGCTCTGCTCTGTTAACGCTAGGCTGTTTAAGTGCAATCAAAATCATTACTTTGCTCTGCTAAAATATGCCTACACGTTAACGAGAAGGCGGCGAACTGGAGTTGTAAATCATGCAAACATTTCACCATAATCAGATAGTATTTGGTGCCAATGAAGTTAAGTACTGTTTGGTATAGTACATGCATGCATGAACTATGTCCGCCACCTCTTTAGATTAATCAAACTAAGTATAATATAAAGCAAACTAAACATTGTTCTTGGCCAGACAATAACTGGGCAAACATATTTACTGCATTTGTATCCAAGTTAAATTGTGTTATTTTTAGAATTCTGGTCTAAAGGTTGGTATTTTGAGGTTTCAGTTTAATCTACCCTGAATATTTGTTCATGTTTGAGTTGTTTGTCTCGCTGAGCCGCTGACTGCGCTAGCTTGCGAGCGGGTCAAAGGGCAAGGCTAGTGGCTCTTCGCGCCTTAACTTTGGCGTATGAAGAACCAGGTGTATGACACTCTTACTAGTTTCTTCGGGTGTCATTTTTGTACTGGACGATGCATGGTTTTGTTCAAAGTTGAACAGGGACGTTAAGATAAGAAGAGACTCTGGTTGCTTTGTGAAACAGTACTTATTTTTATATCGACATACCTGGCTAGACATGGCTGAATAGGAATCGAAATAGCTATTGTAGGCTTGCAGGGCAATATAACTGGTGTCGTTGATTCCCTTATTAGAACTGTCAACCGTGAAGAACTGCCCTCCCTACTCGCGTACCTTCAATACTTTACGATACTAGTTACATTTGATTGTCGTTCCAGGATCGGCTGTGAGAGCCTCATCCCTTATCTGCTTTCGCAGCAATCCAACGAGATCGACGACAATAACCGCCATAAAACAGGTTAAACCTGAACAGGTAAGAAAGCTGCTACAATCGATCATTTGGTTTTGCGGTTTAGAAAGTATTCTAGTTGTCTGGACAGTTTGCCGAGGTATTAAACAGTATTTCAGTAGTTTGGCCATGACGAAACATGTCACCACCAAGTAGGCCAATTTCTTCGAAAGTTAAACGCATAGTATATACTACTGTCTTGCAATCCGTCGCTTAGACTGTTTACACACTTTTCATGGATTGTTTTAATTCGTTCAAAACGTATTTGTAAATAATATTGGACCTTGGGTTTATGCCGGATTTTACTCGGTTTACTATGAGCTTTTCAAAGTGATACTAAGAGCCAGTACAAGTTTGTCGTTTACTTTTCAATGCTTTTATGTCGACAACGCCTCAATAACCCGGTATCTTGGTAAGAGATATAGCCAGCCATTGATATAGCTCCGTAGTTGTTCAGTGCACTGAACTGAAGAACTGATACAGATTTAAGGTATAAAGTTTATAGAAAGGTATTCATTATACATTGTTTTCTTCCCTCCGTAAAAATCCATCGCCCAGAATGGGCTTTGTTAGAGGGACACTTCGAGATTTTGGATGACATTAAGGTCAGCTAATTATAATATTAATGAGTTAGAGGATTGCCCTACGATTGGTTTAAGTAAATGAGCTTTGGGAGTTGCTTGTCCCAAGCCGTCTCAAGTGTGAAAGTCATTCAAAAGAAGTTCGTAAAACAAGTCAAAACTATCTCGTCAATGGAATTGCGAATGAAAGAGCGAAACAATAGTTTATCCACATGCAAAACGACAAAGCCCCTGGCTTAAACCTCATGCTCTCAATTTTTTCACAGCGTGTTCACATCGCATCGCAAATAAGTCTAAATACAGATTCTATGAAGTTGTAGCTTTAAAATGAGATGTTATTCAAGCTTATCCGTGTCCTAGAAGTCAAACAACTCGGATCCACAAAATCACCCACAAAGAAACTGAGCAAGCTGTGTTCATGCATGACTCACGTCGAAACGGGAAAAAAGCCCGTCGGCAAAACGGCAAACAGTGTTCCAACTCTTTCTCAATTTTTTCCCAATCGTGGTCAAATTGCATACCCGGCAAATAAGTCAGATTTTTGGAAGATGTAGCTTTATAATGAGATGTTATTCAAGCTTATCCGTATCCTAGAAGTCAAATAACACGGATCCACAAAATCACCCACAAAAAAAGTTAACTGAGCTAGTTGCCGAAGGGGTAAAAAAGCCGGCCGGCAAAACGGCTAACAGTGTTCCAAGCCGTTCTCAAATTTCTCCCAGTCGTTTTCAAATCGCGTCGCTAATAAGTCTGAATACCGATTCTTGGAAGATGTAGCTTTGAAATGAGATGTTATTCAAGCTTATTCCTGTCCTAGAAGTCAAACAAAAGGCACCAAATGAAACTGAACTGAGTATAGTTTCGCTCCAATTCACAAACATCGGTGTTTTAGAACACTTGTAAACAATTCCCTTAAAGACTGGGATTACAAATCTCTTTGCTCAAGAAGTATGAAAGTCGTTTGCAATGTCATTAGGTATTGATAATGAACGTAAAAGTTTACTCATGTGCTAAGCTGAACGAAACTCTAGTCAGATAATCTCAATTAACTACTATCAGTACGTATAGTACGTGCGTATATAGCATCAAGTACAGTAACGAATGCAGCGTTTTAACAAAGTCGACATGCGCGTGCTTAGATAGATCGTTTATCTACGTCATAACTGCGCTGTTTCGTGTATTTCCCTCGTTCGTTTAAAGAGTTGAAGGAACTTATCATGTCTTTAAAGCAGTGGCGATTAAAGTCCGTGGTTTTTTTTAAATGACAGAAACTGGCTGTTGGATTAGGTAGGCACACGCAGAATCCAAAGATAACACACGCAGAATGCGGTCAGTATAATCTGCAGACTGCAGATTGCAGACTGCAGACTGGGTATAAAATGCAGACTGAGTATAAAATGCAGACTGCAGACTAGGCTTGGATAAATTCTGCCAGCAGAATTTCGAGCATTATACATCACTTGCGGCAGTGAGCATTCTGCCGGCAGAATACTCGATTTTCGAGCAGAATTTGAGCAGAATACAGGGAAAATCTGTAATAAAACAAGTTATATAATAAATCGAATAATGATAATAAAAACAAATTTACAACAAGACAAAAAATACTGTGATTCGCACTAACTAATAACTCAAAATTATTAAAAACGCCCACAGATCACTACTCTGCAGTCAGTGGCACTACTCTGTGGCGACTGGCGAGGCAGCAGTACCGTCGGCGGCATTACCCAAACATACATATTTCAACGTGGCGGACCAAATACTAAATACCACGAGCATAATACGTGCAGAATACCTATGTCCGAGCAGAATTTCAAGCAGAATACGCGATTTTCATGAGCATTGCCGGCAGGCATAATACGCCAATTTACGAGCAGAATTTATCCAAGCCTACTGCAGACTGCAGACTCGGTATAAAATGCAGACTGGGAAAAAATATAAAAAAACTTACCTGAAGACTTTATCTGTTCTTCATTGGGCTCTGTATGCAATTTCAGCGAGTTCTGTTGAAATTTTACCCCTCGACCTCGATCTCCACCTAAGCCGGTGTACCAGCGATTTCGCCCCCCCGTGAATTCGCCCCCCGGGGGGCGAAATCGCTAGTGAATTCGCCCCCCCTTCCTCGCCCCCCTCTAGCGATTTCGCCCCCCTCTCCTTCAACCTTTTAAAAGGTTATGAATACATGTTTTCCTTATTATTACTACTGTAATGTATTGGACGTGGAGAATAGTACGGCAAAAAGCTATCAGTAATGTGTATAAAGGCATGTAATTCAATTTTATTTTAAAATTCACGCTTCACTTTTCTTCGACAACATTCGTTACGGTAAACGCTGCAATTTTCATTCGCGCGAGCAGTGCAACAAGAAACTCGACAAGGGATTCTGCAATCTTCGAATGATTAGTTGTTAGTATAATTTCTTGCCTGAAGCCAACATGTAGATGATGTAATTATTGTGGACACTTAAAGGAAGTGTTACCGACTCGCGTGAAAACGTCCTGAATAAACCAGCAGCAATGAAAAACAGTTTTAGCTATAGTGGTGCAGTGATATGGAATAGCCTCCCTGTAGAATTGCGGCAAGCTAGAACTCTAAGCAATTTTCGCTCTGCCTGTAGCAGTTACTTTTCTGACATCAATTAGATTATTAAGTAGAAGCACGGCACTCATGTAAAGCAGGTCCTTTTGTTGATGTTTGTAGTCATTTAGAGTTAATTATAAATTAGAATTAAAGTTGAATATTTGTAGTTTCATAGTTCTTACAATATTTTAATCGCTTATAGTCTGTATATAAGTTTATAGTCTAATTATTAGTAGTATTTTTATTGTAGTTATCTTACGTTATTTTCATATGTAAAAATCCTGATGAGTTTACCGTGGGTAAATAAAGTTATTATTAAACTAATCAGGATCTAAAACGGCGGGAAGTTTTAAAACTTACTTTAGCTTGTAGCGAGTGGAACTCATATTTGGAAACAACTGCCAAATAGTCTGATGATTTTTTCATGCATGAAAACCATAATGAAGTTGTCGTAATTATCGTGCTATGTAATATTTTGATAACCCGTTAATGCTCGCGTCGATCCATCTATTTCGAAAGAACTTTGAAGGAGCGTTACAGACTCGCGTGCTTTGTTCTATTTCAATTGAGCTTAACGGCGCTTGTTAATTCGGTAATTAGATCAGTTCTAACTAGGAAAACCTTTCTGGATAAACAGCTTATTAACTAATGAGAAGATAAAACGGCTGTAAGTTTTGCAGTACAGTTCTAGCAGTACAATTAATTCAAATCCGGGAAGAATTTGAAACGACTTTCCGAAGAAAAGGAGTGTTACCGACTTGCGTATTTTTGTAGTCAGTAGTAGGAGGGGTCTTACACTTCATTTTATTAAAAAACACTTTAGATTTATTAAAAAAAAACCTTTTTATTCAGTGCGTTGACATCTACTGCCTCTATTTTCCGAGGCGGGGCGATTTCAATAAGAATTACGAGTACAATTCACTAGCGATCTCGCCCCGGGGAGGGCGAATTCACTAGCGATCTCGCCCTGGGGGGGGGGGGGGGGGGGGGGGGGGGGGGGGGGGGGGGGGGGGAATTCACTGGGGGGGGGGGGGGCGAAATCGCTGTGACACCGGTCAAGAACTGACCACGCTCGAATTTTCATCCAAAATCAATGACGACCGCAACTAAACCACAAATAATAGCACAACAATATCTATTCCAAGAACCTCATGCCATTTAATTGAAATACCCCCTATTTCTGGAGCCTAAATCGAGCAATTTACGCTTGACGACGCTAGTTCCCAAAGTTCACTGAAATTGCATACAGAGCCCAATGAAGAACAGATAAAGTTTTCAGGTAAGTTTTTTTATATTTTTTCCCAGTCTGCATTTTATACTCAGTCTGCATTTTATACCCAGTCTGCAGTCTGCAGTCTGCAGATTATACTGACCTCATTTTATACCGAGTCTGCAGTCTGCAGTCTGCATTTTATACCCAGTCTTCATTTTATACCCAGTCTGTAGTCTGCAATCTGCAGTCTGCAGATTATACTGACCGGGGATGGTTCCTTTGCGTGGATCCATAGCGGTGAACGGGCTCATGAAAAGTGCAATCTTGAAACGGAGCTGCTATATTATTATCAGTCATGACAGACTTTTAGAATCAGAATGTGAATAATGTCGAGCTTCTCTTTTCTTTTGCTAATAAAACTGGTATCAAAGCAGCAACTAAAATGTAGTTGATATATTTAGCCTGCTTTAAAGTTCCCGCTTCCCTTTCAGGATCTTAATCACCTCCCATGGGACTCAACACCACGCTACTTGATAATTGTCAATAGACAAATCCGCTTCTACAAACATTATCATAAGTGGCACGAAATGCCGTTTTAGTGCAACTTTTTACAGTTTTTTATCCAAGGTACAGGGTTTTTTTCTAACCGTTTGGGAAGCTTGAAGAATCATTTTAAAGCTTATTTTAGGGTCTACAAATAGCCGATTGAAAATGACTTGTGCGTCTTATATTTAAGCAGAAATCGAGACCTGAATATTGGACTGAGCAGTTTTCCATACAAAATTCGGTCAAAACTCACTTAGATTCAGATACAACTGAGGTCAATAGCTCTACTGATTTATGTGACCTTTAGCTTTAAAAAGCCGATTGAGAATGATTTTTTCTCTCAAAAATGAAGCTGCGAGAGCGCTTCAAACGTAAGCTAGTGGAAGCGTTTTCGCCATTTACTTTGTATTCGAATCTCCCGCTCCTCATTGACTGGGCAATCGTTCAAGTACTTACGGGGACTTAATTATATTCAGAACTGGATATGTCCATTGATTCTGGGCGATGCAACCGTGAGTCGAGTGTAGTGTGTCCAAAACAGTTAATGTAGTGGGGAGTGTGTGAGGAGTAAAAGCAGGCCCCCACCAGCTTTAAGCTGTAATATTCGGCCTGCTATAACAAACAAAATATATAAAATAAAATAAATATTCATCAGTCAAAGGAAGTAGTCGAGATCGCAATCTTTCAAATCTTTATGAAGAAAAATAAAGGGCTAGACTTTAGAATACCCTGTCACTTTTTTAGCTACCATAAAGTACTGTCACCGCGGTCCGTGGTCCGCAGTCACAAACTTGCGCGCGCATGTAAAACGTAGGTTTCTATTTACGTTAATTGACATTGACTTCTAGGCGATGTTCCGATTATAGGGTTTAGGGTTTAGGGTTTAGGGTTAGGGTTTAGGTTAGGGTTTAGGGTTAGGGTTAGGGTTAGGGACTGCGGACATCAAATACAATAGTATTATACATTGTGAAAAATGTTTAGAATACTTTTCTGGAATATTTAAGCTTGGTTTTCACTAGCTACGGAAGCACAAACGGAAGTGTAAGCATAAGAAATCCAGTGAAAATCAACACGACGGAATTAAGCATAACGTGCATGCTAGATTTTCATTGCTAAGAGATGAGAATGAGTTCTGATTGGCTAAAGTCTTCTGCTTCCGCTTCTGCTTACGTTTGACTAGTTTTCACTGGAACGGAAGCAACGGAAACAGTTAAGCAGAGACGTAAGAAGAAGGAAACCTTCCGTTCCTTCCGCTTATGCTTCCGTCTAGCTTATCCTTCCGCTTACGTCTCCGTTTCTTGATTTTCACTAGAACGTACCGCTCCTTATGCTTAGCTTACGGTATACGCTTCTGCTTACGGTATACGCTTCTGCTTACGGTATACGCTTCTGCTTACGGTATACGCTTCTGCTTCCGTCGCAAGTGAAAACCAGGTGTAAGGGTTAGACTTTTGTTTGTTTTGTATTGACAATTACAGGCACTGGCTGACTATACGCCGATAAACTCAAAATTTCTTCATACTGCATTCGGCCTTCCGCCTCGTGCGGTATTCATTCATTCATCGTACAGTCAGCAAGTGCCTGTATTTGACAATTTAAAAAACATACCTGCGAATACAGCCGTCTCGCATCGGGAACCACAATCAAAACCCGTCCCCCAAGAGAGACGTCTGCGTCTTGATACCAAAAATTCCATACTGATGACGTTATGCGGCCAGGATCTGGTCGCGTCATTTGATTGGCTAGTATACCCAATAGTCCAGTTTCGGGCTATTCACAACTCTGCGTATTGTTATAGTTTCGCGTTTTGCACCTTCTCGCTGGTATTTATGAATGTTTAACTTCAGAATGAGGCTAACCCTGCGTACATGCGTCTGTAGTCATTGCATGCAGCGGTAATTTTCGAATACGAAACTGGACTATTATTATATAAAAGAACTATAAATCATTTGAGTAAAAGGGTCATTGCCGTATTTTATCACGTATTCGGGTAGATTAAATTAGTTAAGGCACGGGCTTCATCTGCTTTACTTAAAAACGTAGGAGGGTTGGTCAATATTCGTTATTAAATACTTTTTGATCAAATTCGTTAGCGTTTTAAGTTAGACCGTGAAAATGTTAAAAGAACTTAATCTGATCTTCGTGACATGCCACGTACTCCTGTCACGCTACCCAGATTGCTAAAATAACAACAACAACAACAATTTATTTGTACCATTTAATAGTCACATTTACATAAGTAAGGGATAATAACGAAAGAAGATAAATTCTGGAAATCTGGTACTAGCTACCTGAAATAACCATATAGGGCTAAACTAGTCAGGCAGCTAATTATTTTACATTACAAGATGTATGGCCAAAGCGAATAAGGACACAAGCAACAGGTAGTCGGACAAAAATTATAAAGATAAGGTACACTAATTAAGAAATGCTAATCTAATAACGTAAATTATAATCCTAATAATACTGACACTTAGACATAAAAAATAGAGTAAATATATACTTATGAGAGAGGATGAGAGAGAAAGTAGGTAATGTGCTCTGCAGAGTTAGTATGTATTAACAATCTCAAGTTTAAGTTTCTTTTTGAAACTTAAAGTGTAAGTATCATGTCAAAAACAAAAAAAATCTATATTGTACTATTGTGTTTGTTTCTCACAAAAACTTATTAATCTTGCAGATTTTGTAAAATTTCTGACATTTAATCCCTAATTTTGGTTATTTGTTGTGGATCCTGTGACGTCATAAGATGAATCAGCTCCCTCCAAGGGAAAACTACTACAATAAAATCCCGTAGCTTTCAATTGTGACATCACAAGATGAATCAATCCTGCAATTAGGGTAACTTTTATTCTAGTTGAATTGCTGCTCCAGTCTCTCGAAGAAAACTAATTTAGATGACTGAAGTATATTAGAAATAGAATTTGGAGCAAAAAGAGTTAATGTTGTTTTATGGCTTTACTTGTACTTTAATCAGGCTCTTAAGAGATTTTGTATCATTATTAATAGAGTTCCATATTTCTGCACGTTGAAATATAATATTAAATCTTCCATAGTTTGTTCTTACTGAAGGAAGAGAGTAGGAAGACCTAGAAGCAAGTCTTGTGTTACATTTGTGTATTTTGTTGACTGGTATAAAAAGGTTATTGAATGCCAGAGGCAGATTACCTGATTTAAAGTCATACATAAATAATGCATTATGTAAAAATACAAGGTCAAGAAGTTTAATGATATTTTAATAGAGTTTTGAAAATTAGAGTGGTCTTTATGATTGGAAAAGGTTATGATTCCCATGGCTCTTTTTTGTAGTATAATAATTGGATTTAGATGAGTTGAGATGTATGAATTTCCCCAAGCAACAATTCTATAGATCAGAAATGGATAAATTAAAGAATAATATTAAATTAATATTAAAATAAGAATGTTTAAATTGACAAAGTATCGAATTTTAGATAGTACACCAATACTTATTTTAATTTTCTTTGTTATGTAATTAACTGGAGATTCCCAGTTTAAATGTGAATCTCTCATTATACCTAAAAAAAAATTTTTTCATGCTTTAATGACTGTTTATCGATCATCAAGTTAACTATTTAATTTAACTTTTTTTGTGGTGGGAGTGAAAAATGACAATTAGATTTAGTGATATTTAGAGACCGTTTATTAACACACACCCAATTGTAAACTTCTTGTAGTTCTTCGTTAACAGTTAGTTCCAGTGTTGATAAATTAGTATTAGCATAAAACAGATTGAAGTCATCGGCAAATAGATGAAAATGAAATATGTTAGAAGAGTTATTAAAATCATTGATATATAGCAGACACAAGAGTCGTCCAAGGACCGATCACTGTGGGACCCCACAGGAAATTTATTGATAATCTGATACAATATTTCCAATTGACATAATTTGTTTTCTGTCTTTGAGGTAGGAGCAAAACCAGTCTTTTGTAATTCCTCTAAAGCCATAGTGTTCAAGTTTCAATATTAGAATCTCATGATTTATGGTGTCAAAAGCTTTACTAAAATCTAAAAATATTTCACAAGAGTAACAACGGAACCATCTTCAATAGCTTTTTGTGTTTTATCAGTGATTGATAAAATTGCTTGAACTGTAGAATGCTTTTGACGATATTATTTTTACGATAAGATATTTTGTTTATCAATATAATTCATTAATATCTTAAACCGGCATCAGCTTTTCTAAGATTATGTTGAATATAGATAGCAAAGAAATGGGACAATAGTTGCTAAGATTGGTTTGTGGTCCTTTTTTATAAACAGGAATTACTCTGGCAAGTTTGAAATTACCAGGGACAACACCAGTAGCAAATGAACAATTGAATAAGATTTCTAATAACTTTGATAGGAAACTTTTCAAAAGTTTCAACACTTTAAATTGTTGAGATATTAAAAGGTCCACTTGCTTTATTTGGATTTAGGGTAGTAATTACTTCCTCGATTTCTTCAGATGTAGTTGGAAAAAAGATAAAAACAGTTAGGTTTTTGAGGAGCTATATAGATAAGTAAGTCGTAATTTATTTGCTGGTGGAATAAGATTGGCTATAGCTCGTTACCTATGTTCCTGCAGCTAAACTGTGGAACTCTCTGCCGGATTATATTCGAAGTATTGATTCATTAATTACGTTTAAATCAAGTTTGAAGACCTTTCTTTTTAGATGCTTTTAGCTAGTTACTTGATACTTTTTATATATTCATGTAATTTTTATTTCTATTAGGTATAATATGTAAGAGCATCGAGACTCTGTAGGACTGCTCCTAATACGTTAATATTATTATTAAAAGCATTTGCAATAGTTTACTATCAACTAGCTCAACATTATCTTTGATAATCTTTGCTGGAATATTACTTATTTTGGGTTTAAGAGTTATGATCTGTTTGATTCCTTTCCATGTATTTTTTATGTATGGAAAGGAATTCTAAACCTATTTGAAATGAAAATTATTTTATTCCAGTTGTTTGCCACAACCCCAAAACAATCCTTGCCAAAATCGTACTACCGAAAAAGACCTGAAAATGTTTAACCCCTCCCGGTTAGCTCAGTGGTTAACGCGTAGGTCTGTTGTGCGGGACCAACACTCAGGGTCTTAAAATAACTGAGTTGAAGGTGCTGCCTTTGTGAAACAATCTCGTTCACGAAATGCAAATGGTTAGACCTCATTCTCGGATAAGGACGTTAAATCGTAGGTCTCTCATCGGCCTTAAGCCGAAGAGAATTTTACCACCGTCCCGAACAGAAAGAAAAATAACAAGAAAAAAAGTAAACCAAAAACACCAGATCCAACCAAGTTGACAGACAGCGGAGAGCAAGAGAGAACACCGGCCGGCCCCCGTAGTTCCAAGAGACCCAAGAAATCCAATATTGTAATCGCCGGTGATTCAATTACGAAACACCTTCAAGGTTGGAAAATGTCAAAGACGCATAAGGTAAAGAATATGTCTCTTCCCGGTGCTACCATTCAAGACATGGGCGACTTCATCAAGCCAATTGTTAGAAAAAACCCTGATGAGATTATCCTACATGCAGGTACAAACGATCTAATTATATCGGAACCTAGAAGGGTAGTTAAAAGCTTAATTGATTTAGCTCACAGCATTACTACCGAGAATCCTGATCTAAAAATTACCATCTCTAGCCTGATTACCCGTTGTGATAATTCTAGCTTAAATGACAAAGTGATCAATGTAAATAAGATTTTACTAAAGTTCTGCAACCAGAATAACTGGGACTTGATCGATAACTCCAACATTAGTAGTAACGATCTGAACACTGGAGGCCTTCACCCCAATGCTGAAGGCACTAAGAAATTAGCTAGAAATTATATACAACATCTTCAAAAAATTGTTATTCTAGATTAGGATGCGATCAAAGAAGCAGTGAGTTCGGTGTCAAATTCTACAGAATCTGAAAATGTACTTCCGAATCAAAGAGGATTCAAAATGGCCTCGCTCAATATTGTTAGCCTAACTAAATACATCGACGAGCTTAGAGTAGTTATGGCCGACCAAATGCTTGATATTTTAGCCATTAATGAAACTAGGCTCGATCCTCTAGTCGCAGATCAAGAAATCCATATCAATGGCTATAATATTATACGCAAAAAAAGGAACCGTTCTGGAGGCGGTTGCTGCCTATTCGTCCGTTCAAATATTGTTCACAAAATTAGAACGGTCTAGTACCAGAATCACTTGAGTGCATCTGTATTGAAATTTACAAACCAAAGTCAAAACCATTTTTAGTAGCCACCTGGTACAGGCCACCAAATTCGTGCATGGATATTCTCACGGAATTTGAAACTTTTGTTGGCAGAACTGATTGTGGGGACAAAGAACTGTACATTTTAGGCGATCTTAATTGCAACGTCTCAGCCAGTCAACCTGACGGTCCAACAAAATCGTTAAATCAGATATGTGCTCTCTACCAGTTGGCTCAATTGATAAAGGAACCAACTAGAGTGACGGCGAGTACAAGTACCTTAATTGACCTTGTACTCACAAATAGTCCAGACAAAGTTGTCCGATCCGGTGTGCTGCGTCTCGGCATAAGCGATCACGATCTAATTTACGCCTACCGCAATATTTCTATTGTACCTAATGCTGGTCATAGATTTATTAGTTATAGACAACTTAAAAACTTGACTCTGAAAAATTTATAGCAGACTTAGAGAAAATCCCATGGTTCCTTCTGGAAAACCATGACAATATTGAAAGCATGTGGGCGCAATGGAAATTGGACTTTCTCAGAGTAGCAGATAAGCATGCACCAATACGTACCAGGCGCGTCCGCCAAAAACAATCACCGTGGATAACTCAAAATTTGCTAACCAAAATGCGTCAACGCGACCACCAGAAAAAGGTGGCTGTAAAAACCAACGATCCCGGCGATTGGTCTCTCTATAAATCCCTCAGAAACGAGGTGAACAAAATAACGCGCCAAACAAAAGCAGAATTCTATAGAACTAAGCTTAGTGATAATAACTCAACGCCAAAACAGACCTGGAGAGTAATTAATGAGGTGACTGGACGCAGCGCGAAAATAGCCGGCAGTATTGTGAAGATAGATTCTGATGATAAGGAAATCACAAAGCCAGCAGAGATAGCCAGCGTCTTTAATAAACACTTTGTAAATGTTGGGCCTAACCTAGCCAAGAAGAATTTTGGAAATGATTATAATGATGACTTCAAAAAAAAATTCCCGCGCTGCAGTACCTCTTTTTCTCTCCATCATACAACCAGGAATGTCGTTTACAAACTCCTAAAAAACCTATCATCATCGAAAGCAACTGGCTTAGACAATATTCCATGTAAATTACTTAAAGTAGGCGCTTATATTATATCCGATTCGCTTACGCTTTTATTTAATACATCCATTACCCAAGGGATATTTCCTAGGAGTGGAAACAGGCAAAAGTTAGTCCTGTGTATAAAAGCGGGACGCGCTCAGACAGAAACAATTACAGGCCGATTTCCGTGATACCAGCAATAGCAAAAGTAATTAAACGCATCATTTACGACCAGCTCTATACATATTTACAAAATAATGGCTTACTAACAAATTGCCAATCTGGTTTTCGTAAGCTTCATTCAACAGTTACTGCGCTACTTGATGCCACTGACAAATGGGCTTTGAACATAGACAATGGCTTGATTAACGCCATTATTTTCATTGACCTAAAAAAAAGCGTTCGACACTGTTGACCACACAATTCTGCTACAAAAACTACAAAACTACGGCGTGTGCCAGTCCAGTACCGCATGGTTTAAATCATATCTTAGTGGAAGAGAGCAGAAGTGTGTGGTCGACGGAATATTGTCAGACACTGAAGTCCTTTCCTGTGGCATTCTCCAGTGAACTATTTTAGGGCCTTTATTGTTTTTGCTTTATATTAATGACCTTCCAAATTGCCTAGAGTTTTCAAACACACAAATGTATGCAGACGATACTAGTATTACAATGGCAAGTAATTCCAGCACAGAGATTAAGCTAAAGCTCAACATCGACCTCAAAAACGTTTGTGAGTGGCTCAGATCCAATAGGTTAAGTTTAAACACGACAATAACGGAATATCTACTATTAGGCTCACGACAAAGATCCTCCCATATGATTTGCCCAATATTACAGATTGCAGACGAAGTCGTCCCAAGAATAGCCTCGGCAAAGTCACTAGGGGTTTATATTGACGAATCACTTACTTGGGCAAGCCATGTCGAGAAGATTTCAAGTAAAATCGCAGGTGCGATTGGCGCGCTTAAACGGATAAAGCCCTTTGTCCCAATGTCCTCCCTTGAAACTATGTATAAAACACTTATCCAACCAAATTTTGATTACTGCAGCATAGTCTGGGATGGACTGGGACCGACTATCTACTCTCCGAAGTAAGCTATTGGCCATCGAAATGTACAAAGTGTACAATAATCAAGCGCCTAAATATTTAATTAATAGATTTTCTAAAGTTGTGACGCCATATAATATAAGGGGTTCGACAACAAAATTACAATTGCCCCTCCCAAAAACAAACTATGGGAAAAAGCGTTTCGGCTACAAAGGAGCTTTTGTCTGGAATTCGTTACCTGAAGAGATACGACTTTCCAAATCAATAACTAAATATAATTTTAGAAATAAGCTGAACAAATTACCCCACTGCTTCTTTGATGCCCTGTAAATTGAGCATTTTATCCTTTTTATGTCATTTTATATCATAATATATTCTATATTCAAAATATTGTAATATTTTTATACACGGCTTTTATGGAAAACAGTGTTGAAATAGACTGATAGAACGACCGTGTTTAAATAAAATTTACTTACTTACTTACTTACTTACTTACTTACTCTTACAAGACTGTTATGAGTTACCGACGTTAAATAAGGTCGCTTCGCTTTGCCTTCGCTTTAACCCAAAAATGTCTCCAACTCGCCAATTTCAAACCCTAAAATGCCTTCGCACCTCCCTGAATACCCCCGTGGGGTATAAATAAAGTTGATTCTAATCACGTGAGCCGACAAACTCCTATAGACTGAAGAATGCGCACGCTTTACTTTCGCTCTTCAAAGTCGGTGCAGTTTTACAATGAATGAAAACAAACTGAAATTCGTAAATAATTTTTCACTTATTTTGCTGCTGGAACAAACCGGCATTTTTAAATAAACGTACTGATAAGAGCAGTGAAATAAATGACGCCAAGATGCCCGGGAAGATGGTGTAATCTGAAGCCGGACATATTCGCTTTGATTATTTGGCTGAACTCTCCGATCGGCCGGCTATTGACCTTGCTGGAACCTATTTACTGCTTCAATGTCACCGATAAACCTTATTTAATAAGAAGGGTTAACTGTTTGTGTTATCTCTCCCAAAGCAAAACAATTAAATCAGTAATATGAGAAACCATACCACGAGTGTCACCCTACCCAGACAGGTTGACACTGGATGGTAATTGTAGCCATCATTAACTGATACAGGGGCTTTATATCTGAACAGGTCTAGGATAAAAAGACGACGGACTGCCAATCTGATCCAATATAAAATAATTACTGTTCCACCCAGATCAGAGAACCCGTGGTTGCCACGATTTCGTCGTTGCAGGTATGAGAAAGTATTCAATCTTTGTTACTGGTGAACCCAACATGATGACTCGTGACTCTCAAAAGTGCGCGGAAAGATGATGGCTAGCGCGAAGTAATCTTGATCGAAAACACTTGCCTAACCAACTGGGAAAAAATCGGGCTACTTTGTGTTGCTATAAATGATCTACATGTTGAGCCAGGTATTTTATGAGTTCAAAACTGACCCGTAACACCATGATCAGTTTCTCTTATTCATCAGCTGATTATCGTTCATGATAGCAGTTAGTCCGTCCATGTACCGTACATATTTGTTTTCGTATAACGATCGTCGCTTCTGGCTTCATATTTTGCCGAAATACAATGTAATCATCATAAGTTGATCAATGCTAGGTCATGGCAACATATCTCATATAAATTCATCATTTTCTTCATTTAATACCATTTGTTTATTCCACTACATAATCTCCATGAATGCCGATAGAACCATACTGAAAACAAGTAGTGTTTTATTAGACAAATGAATAATGGAGACATGAAGAAATAATAATGTTCAGCCTATTCGATTATGTTTTCGACTTGTATTATCATGTTCAGTGTTGTACTTTAATACTGATGTCTCTGATGAGATAAAGTGGATAAAGATTATCATTCAAGGCTCGTGCGGATGGATAACATATTTCACTGATTTAGTTAATTCAATTAAATATTTAAACAAATTATTGATTTCACATGGGAAAATGGTGTATCAATTTCTTTAGCGAACTAAATCAAAATCAGTATTATGCAGGGACTGTTTGGAACGAAACGCTACCACGAAGTATATACCCACATGGCAGTAAAGAAGTGCGCGCGCATTGTGTAGTTACCAGTTTCCCGGCCGAGATAATGTATTCCGAAAGTGTGCCACACCAGGACCCACACAGCGGTCAAACGTCTGCGCATGCGTCAAAAGTCTTCAACAACAACGTTTTCAAAACAAATTCAAAGCGAGCCGGCGGCCGTCACTGCTCACACACTCGTTTGAAAACCTTGAGAACTTTTTTGGTAAATTACGAAAAAGTTGGGTAAACTCACAGTTTAAAGTTTGTTCAATTTCCCGTCGACTGTGAAAATAAAAAGCTTAACTTTCACGTATTTTTCTTAACTTTTTGGGGTAGAAGTTCACTGTAATACGTTTTAAGGTAAATTTTGCGAGGGAAAGCCCACCAGACTGACCGTAATACGCACGCGCCGACGTTTGATCGCTGTGTGACCAGGACCACACCGCGGCAAAACGGTATGCTCCGCTGGCCAAAAGAACGAAGGCTCTGCTATCAAATACAAATTACCGAGGGTTTCAACTTTTTTAGTAAATAATTTTATAACTTAGTAAACTCACAATGAATTACAAATTAAGAAAACTTCAACCTGTTAAAGTATTAGGCTTAGCTTTTAAGTAGTTTTCTTAGTTTTTGACAAAACAGTTCACAAATGAATACTTTTAAGCAGAAACGTTAAAATCACGGCATGTGCCTGTTGTTTCATTTCAGTTTTCGCGGGAAACTGGGGGCGGCCGCGCGCGGACAAGAAATAGCAAATACGCATGCGCGTGACGTTTTGCCGCGGTGTGCACCAGGACGGACACCAAAAATATCGATTTATTTCGCCTGGGAAAGCACAGGTAACCCACACACAACCACAGCGAGTTCAACGCAAGATTAGTATGCGTTATCCTTCGTCCAACGCAATGATATGGCGGTTCGGAAAAAGATGGCACTTAACCTGAGTCAAGAATCTTCTAAAGTTTGAAGTTTGAATTGTCATAATATTCTCAACCACAGGAATTTAACCGATATATTTTATTTATGGGCGGCATGATAGTTATTGGGAGAGTTCTGCTGAGTAGCTGACAAATGAATAAATTGTAAGAAGCTGCATGGTATTACAAAATATTTCTTCGATAGCTATAAGCATTTAGGAGTGACAGTCATATTTTCTGGCAGTCAGTTCTAGACTAGTTTCATAATTTTTAGGGCATGCAAAAATTATGTCCTTTTCATAAGGAGTTGAATATTTCATTCAGCAACCTTTATCACATGCAGAACAATCAAAGCTTGATAACTCGGGTTTTCAAATCAAATCAAGAAATCTAAATCCGAAGCTTCTGGAAATCAGTTGAGAGAAATTAAGAAACGCAGGCATGAAGGAAACGAGTTCTACTAGTAAGCTTGAACGCGAAGGTTAAACAATCGTTTGAGGACGCGAAAAAGCACCCAGAAGAAGTGAATGCCATCCGGCGACAAGGCTAAGGAACCACTCTGACTGATTGTCTTCATTTTAAGAACGACAGAAGTTAGCTGATTCTTAAATAGGACGTAAACAGTACCTGAGCCTCTTTCTCGTACGTATACCGTCAGAATAATAATTTCTGATTCATTCCTTACTCACTCAACCGTCAGAACTTACATTTATGTGTTTGCCTTGCGGGGTCTGGAACCAACTACTGATCACGAGTGTACCGTTATATACTGTTATCATACAATGCAGTATTCCAGTGTTCTTGACATGGTTAAAAACCACTACAAACCTGAGATTGGTCCAAAATAATTGCTCTGTTACCCTCACGTTCTTAACGTAATTTCTATTGGTAAACTGACGGATGCTTCCGGACTTACAGGATTCTCCGTTAATACATCAGCTTGGGTGTTCCCAGGCATTTTTGAGCTTTAAACCCGAAAGTGAGACAAAGTAAACTTGCTCCAGGCGTAATATGAAAAACGTACTGAAATTGCAGAAAACCTTTTAAGCCCGGCTTAAAAGGCAGGCACACGCCTGCACATGTACGCCAATACTATAGTACTTCTGGCCAGTTTGTTGGGAAGTCTTACACTTGCCGAGTAATACATGATATCAGTATCGGTACATGTAGTGATAAAAATGAAACATTGAGTGCGAGTAATTTGAGCATGCCGGATATTCCACTTTTTATTCCATGTAATGGTTCCAATGCACAGGGATATGAATTACTTTGGGATCTTTACTTATTAACAAATAAATGCACGCTCGGGGTCTTGAAAAACTGCGGATGCACTAGCGGAACGTGAGTGCAGACAGCAGCTTTTCGAGACCTCGAAAGTGCATTATTTTGTTATATAGGAGAACCATCTTCTATTTGTTTTATAATATAAAATTCGATCCACGCAGAAAGATCTGGATTGTATCTGGATTATATAAACCATAATAGATTGCGGTTATTTTTCGCTAGACTAGTCCTAGTAAGGAAAACTGTGTTTGTAATCCACGTACTAGTCACGAAAAAGATGGCGGCTTGTATATTTACCCATAATCCTTTGCGTGTTAAACACTTTACTGAAATCCGTTTTAAAACCGCAGTAGAGGTTTCGAATCTTGAAAAGAAGCCAGCACAAGTGCTGTTGCCAATATACTGTTACTGACGAGAATACTGGGGGTTCTACGTGTTAGTTTAACTGTGTTAGGTTCGCAAGGGATTGTGGTCCAATGTACAGCTGCCACCTATAAGGGTCCCATAACGTTTCCGTTCCGTACGGTGGATTCCATACAATTTACTTCAGACTCGAGCCTTTTCATACCCAAACCAAATAGCGAGGCTCGGAAAAATAGTTTATCATATTATAGGAGTGCAACTGACTTTCCTTGAGCAATATATAAGTTTGTAGTATAATGATAAATTAATTAGAGTAATCATATTATCTTTGCTGCCGCAGCGAGCGAGCCTGAAGCGAGCGAGCAAGGCAGCAGTTCTAATCTGTAAGCGGGTCCAAATCTCGATTACTTTTTTTACCACAATGCATCACTTCTATTGTCGTTTTTTATCACACTGCTTTGCACGGATCTGATCGTCACGCGACATTACACGAGGTGGAATCTGCATTGTTTGAGCTAACAAGTTCAACCGTTCTTTAACGCATTTCTGTGTATATGCAATCCTTGCGTAATCATGAATTTGTTGAAGTGTAGACGTGTAGGCGAACTCTTTCTAATTCTGTGTGAACTATAAGTTTCCAAAGAGCAAGATCTCTCCTGTTATCAAGATGGTGAGCAGCAAACAATTTTCTTCTATTGGCTTCGATAACGTCAAGCAGCCGGTTCAAAATACAATTAACATTTACAATTACATTCTCAATTACAGTTGATTTCCGGTGTTCAAACTTCATCGGGGAGAACAACAGTTTGTTGTGTCGGGAATCTTAAGAAAATGTTGGGAATTGGTAGGCTCAGGGAATTTAACGGGAGATCATTGATATGTCGGGACAAAATGAAAATAAATCGCGACAACTTTTGAGTTACACACCATGGCTCAAACAGGATTCAGTCGCACGATAGGCCCAAAACTACAAAATATATTCATCTAACACCTTGGCATTTTTATCACCCAGTAATATATTTTTCCTGTCAAAGAGCTAAAGTAGGTTTTCTTCTAATTAACTAGATACACTTCCTTAACTGAGCGGAGCAGCATTCACTACCTGTTAGGTATACTAGTCTGTAAGCGGGTCCAAATCTCGATTTCTTTTTTACCAAAGTGCATCACTTCTATTGTCTTTTTTTACCACACTACTTTGCACGGATCTACGGTGGCCCATAGGTGCAATACAGAAACGCAAATTCAAATACACGAACGCAAATCCAAATACACGAACGCCAATCCAAATACAGAAACGCAAATTCAAATACGCTGCAGCAAATTCAAATACGCTGCAGAAAATCCAAATACACGAACGCAAATCCAAATACGCTGCAGCAAATTCAAATCCAATTACGCTGCAGCAACCGAGGCCTTCCAGATCCCGGTACAAATCGAACGCGGGAGACTAGGGTCAAGGTTTTGACTCGTGACGTTCTTGACAAAAACCGGTGGACCCAGAGCACGAGTAGAGAAGGATTACGGTAAGAACTGTGAGAGTTATAAAGTTGGTATAAAAGTATAGTTCTTTATTTTTAACAAGAGACTCAGGGCCTTGTTACATGGAGTTACCCGGGGAGACCAACTTTCCATACATTTCTCCGTAAACCACAATCGAACTGTTTACATTGTGAATAAACTCGTCCCGGGTAATAGGGTTGTCCCTGGCCCAGGGATATCTCGTCTCGGCGAGAAGGGTGTCCCTTCCATCATCGTCATCACCACGAAGTACAACTTAAGCGGCAGCCATTAAACCATTCTCAGTCCCATTGTAAGGTCTTAAGAATGTATGTAGGGCAGCCTTCCACTTCCCTCACACAATCTATGTAAAAGTTTCCAACAACCCGGAGATCATTATTTGTTCTTGTGACGACCAGCCACATGATGCGACGACTAAAACCATCAATAGACCAGTTCGCGGTAAATTCCGACATTTTCAGTGAAAGGGGTGCAAACATGGCGCGAAATACAGTGTTTGTATGGGAATCGATGGGAATCCGATGCCAAATAAAATCCGTAAAATCGAATTTATGAAATATTCTTCACTGATGCAAACTTAAGATACCAGGTAAAAGTTAGCATATCGAAATTTGAGGGATGTAGCTGAGCTGGGGAGCGTGCAATCGTGTTTTCAGTTTACAGACAATGTATGGAAAACTGAAAACACGATTGCACGCTTCCCAGCACAGCTACATCCGTCACATTTCGATATGTTAATCTTTTACCTGGTATATTAAGTATATTAAGTATATTAAGTATATTAAGTATATTAAGTATCTGAAGAATATTTCATAAATTCGATTTTATGTATTTTATTTGGCATCGGATTCCCATCGATTCCCATACAAACACTGTATTTCGCGCCATGTTTGCACCCCTTTCAAAATGTCGGAATTTACCGCGAACTGGTCTATACAGCCATGGATTGGAAAGCCGAAAGGCAGTAATTTGGCCCTGGATTAACGTAGGGTCTTCTTCGAAGACGGTGTGCACTTCTTAAATCGGACCCTAGCCTGGGAAACCAGCCGACGAACGTAGCCTTCTCCACATGGCTCTATACCCCAATAACCGGCTCCGCTACCTTGGAGCTCTCTTTCAATGTAGACATGAATTCATTGACATTGACTTGAACACCACGACAGCGTAATCCGTACTCTCTTAAGCGATATAAGAGAGCTCTTTTCGATAATTTGATCTCGTAAAACTTTTCTAGAAAGGCTAAGCCGATCGTTTTATAATCGTAGTTCTTTTTAAAATAGAAGCGAATAACTTGTTCTTCGTCAGCCATGTTTATCTCAGATTCATGTCTAGTCCCCCGCGTTCGATTTTTACCGGGATCTGGAAGGCCTCGGTTGCTGCAGCGTATTTGAATTTGCTGCAGCGTATTTGAATTTGTTGCAGCGTATTTGAATTTGCGTTTCTGTATTGCACCTATGGGCCACCGTACGGATCTGATCGTCACGTGACATTACACGAGGTGGAATCTGCATTGTTGAGCTAACTACGTTGAACCTTTCTTTCATGCATTTCTTGTGTAATCATGAATTTGTTGAAGTGTAGACGTGTAGGCGAACTCTTTCTAATTCTGTGTGAACTATCAGTTTCCAAAGAGCAAGATCTCTCCTGTTATTAGGCCTGAATAGATTGTGCTCGACAACTTTTGAGCAACTTCTGGAGTTTTGAGCAACTTTTTGTACTGCAAGCAACCCTAGAGCAACTTTTGCCTTCCTTGGCAACTTTTGAGCAACAAATAATGATAAAACACCCAAATTATCCCAAATGTTTCTGTTAATTGAAACTGGTCGACACTAAGAATGCTGTAGACGTGTATTGAATAGTATTGACCCTGCAAATGATTAACATTCCTTTGTTTTCTACTTTCCGTGCATGAATTAATATGCGCCCACGAACTGGACAGCAGCTATCTATTTAATATCGCCCGCGAATTATCCAGAGGCTTCAGTCATGATTAGATACAACAATGCAAAGAGGCTGTAAACTTTATCACCGTATGTGGTGTCTATAGTCAATATCATGAGATTTACTCATTAGAAACTACTTTACTTCATTAGAAAGTACTACTATTGGTAGTTATGTTGAACTTTAAGATTATATTGAATTACACATCCAACATTCCATGTTTTAAGTTGTTATCTAGAATAAAATGGCTCGCCAAAGTGAGCAACTTTTTCAAATTTTGGTGGCAACTTTTTCAATTTTTGGCAACTTTTGAGCAACTTTTAGCCTTTTTTTGGAGCAACTTTGGCTGGATTTGCTAGCACAATCTATTCAGGCCTACCTGTTATCAAGATGTTGAGCAGCAAATAATTTTCTTCTATTGGCTTCGATAAAGTCAAGCATCCGGATCAAAATACAATTAGCATTATTTACAATTACATTCTCAATTACAGTTGTCGGGAATTGGTAGGCTCATGGAATTTACCAAGAGATCGTTGATATGTCGGGACAAAATGAAAATAAATCGCGACAACTTTTGAGATACACACCACAGCTGAAACAGGATAGCCCCAAAACTACAAAATATATTCATCTAACACCTTGGCATTTTTATCACCCAGTAATCTATTTTTCCTGCCAAAGTGCTACTGTAGTGCTACTGCTGTAGGTTCTTCCTTAACTGAGCGGAGCAACATTCACTACCTGCTAGGTATACTAGTTTTATTTTTAGCTTAATTAGGTTATTGCAGAAGTCTAGTTATTGTAATACCTTTATAATAGGATTTTATATGCTTAGCGCGGCTATTTAGAAGAATAACGAATGAAAAGTCCGAAGACTACAGCAAAGCTGATATACAACGTAAAAATCTAACACAAAGCACTACGGTTAGCTAGGCCTGACACGAAAAGCGCTCGGACCAGATTGCAGCCATAGACAGCTGTTTCGTTCTTATTAGAACTCGTCAGTATGGCATAGCAAACAGCACACAGGCTTCGGTACCACTGCACCATCGACCCGGACTGAGCTAAAAAGCATCTAGTTTCGAGCAACAGAAATGCTTGGTTATCGGCTCACACGTCATTACGTGTGGCGAAAAGCCAAAAACCAAGGAAATCTGAACTAAACGTGTCAGAGCATGTTTTTATAAAGAGAGATAGTGTAGAAATAAAGGCTTATTATACAAAATAATATTACAAATGTTTAGTTACACAAGGACACTTTTGAACATGAAAATGCGTACCAGGTTTTCTATTAGCGCGTTCATCAGATTACTGGAAAAATTGTCGGTAGATACTGTAAGAAGTTAATTAATGGAGTATTCTTATCTGATAAGGAAAGGTCGCAGTTTAATATATGGAATGCAGTTTACAGTGTGATAAAAGCATATGTAAGTAGTTAATTAAATAACTGTATCCAAAAGTCAAAAAGCTTCGACACTTTTGAACAGTTGGATGCATATTTGAAGCAATACTTATCAGTATCTGCATCATAAAAAAAAACGAAAACCGACACAGCATAGATATTGAATATTACAATTATATTCAGCCTTCTTAAGGTACTAGAATATTTTGAATACGGTATTAGCTAGGCCATGTGGTATAGACTGTATGCTCCCTTTTTGCCGTAATATAAAATTAAGCCTTAAGGGGGAGGGGAGGGGAGGGGAAGGAGAAGGGGAAGGGGAAGCGGGGGGGGGGGGGGGGGGGGGGAGGGGGGGAGAGTGGAGGAGCGCCATTGTCTTGTTCCTTCCGCCCCTAATTAAATATGCAAGAAAAAAGCAGATTCGGGTATATGTTGACAGAAATGAGGTAATAGTTACCCAAAATAACTATAATTGAGCTCATCTAGCTGGATAACAAACTAGTGTAATTTAATAATAGAATTGGTCATAATATAATATTTTTAAAGATATTATATGACATGCTGTACTCTGACCGCTGACTCGCACACAACACTGTACACACGAAAAAACATTTGATGTTGCAGGGCGAATACTACGTCAGATATGTAAGATATCAGTATTTAATTGAGGTCGGCAATATTTCGACTAGAAAATCTATTATTCTACAGGACCAAGCTGATGTAACGATGTAATGAGCTTGGTCCTGTAGAAAACTAGATTTTCTTGTCGTAATATCAGTGACCTCTATGAAATCGACCCTATATATTTGACATAGTATTGGCCCTGCAATTTAAAATGTTTTATTAGCACTATGTGTGACGTCCAATACAAACCTCTCTACCACAAGAGATCTGTTAAAAATATGCCTCACTTATAACAGTGTTGTGTAATCCTGTGCACCCAAACATTTACTATACTGCACACATAGTGGACACATCCCTTTATTGTAGTTCTTCGTGGTCCAATGTCTATCAATTCCAAACCTGCCCATCTCCCTCCCGGGCATTTTGTGGGCATGTTTGATTCACAGCGTTGCCAATGCCCCGGCCGTGGGGTTAGCTAAGGTATGCAAATGCCCCACCGTGGCACTTTGGAACGAGTACAAATCTCTTATAAATAATAAAAGTAAATTTCGCTATTTTGACTCTCATTTCACCAATTCCCCACCCTTGGGACAGAAACTCAGTCAAATACCCCACGTATGCCCGGGGAGGGGGGTGGGAAGGTTTGGAATTGATAGAGACATAACCTCTTGTTTGGCAAAGACTGATAACTTTCACAAGGCTGTCAGTTAATCATTTAAAGGGCGGAGCTCCGGGGGTAAGATTTGTTTTTGGGTAAGACTAAACTTTTAGATGTTTTAAAAATCAATCTTAGAAGATATTTGGTTAGTTACCCGATCGAGGGCTCTCTTTGCGATCTTTTGACTCGGAAACGACGTCCGATGTATTCTGTCTCGTATGTGGACTGGCACAAGCCGAAATCACATCCACTTAAATCAAATACGCTCATGGACCGCTGGTTGCTCCGAAATGATAAATTCATTTG
Organism: Actinernus sp. WN-2022; assembly: GCA_030867875.1. NCBI lineage: Eukaryota > Metazoa > Cnidaria > Anthozoa > Actiniaria > Actinernidae > Actinernus > Actinernus sp. WN-2022. The sequence continues at coordinate 14,942,975 of JAOWCC010000019.1, read as the reverse complement.
GAAGTAATATGGCCTTCAAGGCGCCATACGTAGAATGATTTTGCTGACCTGTGAAGAAGTACTTGAGTAAAAAGTAATTAGTGCAATTTCTTGAAGCGATCATTGCTTTGATTACAATGACGAACTTCGTGTGAATGCCATTATGGCTCCTACTTACATACTTTATTCCCGGGGGGGGGGGGGGGGTTCTTCAAGGTAAAAAGGGTAAGGGTGACCGTCGGAAAACCTAAAAAAATACCCTAAAAAATACCAAACCTTGAAAAGTGTCCCACCCTAAAATGTACCACATGGTTTAAAAACCATCCTGAAAAATGGATTTCGCTTGGACAACCCCTAAAAAATACTAAATCGCTGATTTCAAACCCTAAATAATACGACGATCACCCCTACCAGCCGAATATAGGCTGGTAGGGTAGGCACTTTATTAGTCTTCCCTTGAGAACACTTTATTAGTCTTTCCTTGAGAGCTTTTTAGGACTGAGCCAACAACAAAAATCGTTTAAAATGGAGTTGAATATGCTAACATTATTACCGCTCCACATGTTCATGAAATCTTGAATAGAAAACTCTGTAAGTTAGGGGTATCGATTGTTGACTAGTGCAAGCCGAAAAAAGAGCCTCTTGATATCAATGTTAATTCGAAGAACTTCAAGATTACTGATTGCTCAAGATTTTAATCATTACTGATGATAATAATCATGATTAGATTGGTGACGAATGTTGTACCGGCTAAGTTCACTGTATTACTGTGTATAAAGCTGTTGCTTTTGCAAATTCTCAAGGCCAACGTGATGCAATCAATATATTTTATATTTCAGTTCCTTAATTAAAGACGTTATATCATGGTGCTTTACATGTATGTCCAGTCGTTATTACAATTCCAAATGAGCTCATTTGATTGCTTTTACTTCGACGAAAATCGACCATTTTCTTGTCTACTCTTTTGTCTTCCAAAACGACACAGTGTCGAAAATATTCAAATCAGTGAAAAATATTAACAAACATCCAAATTAAACTATGAATTTTGCAGATAGTTTACCGTTGAAATCACGTTCTCCATTACTGAAGTGTGTTCCAAATACTTCGTTATTTTCGACCAGCGGTTTGCTGTCGTGCGTCATTTTCTCAACGCGTCGCTCTTGTAAATGCATATTTCCATTCAAAACTTCGTTCTTCCTTTTCTTTTTGGAAAAATATTATAAACATGTACTTTACTTATAAGTTCATGCGAAAGTTTGTGTGAAACGTACCCTCGCATGTTATTGTGTTGAGAAAATGACGTAACGTTCGGCTGGAAATTAGCTCTGTCACAGGAACGAGCCGGTTCGAATAATGGCGGACATAAAGACTCAAGATTCGGACCCCCAAAACTGGTAAGACTTCCCGTCGTCATATCAAAAAGGGTGTGGATAGGAAAAAATATAGCAACTTTACTTTACAAATACAAAATATAGCAACTTTACTTTACAAATACAAAATATAGCAACTTTACTCTACAAATACAAAATATAGCAACTTTACTTTACAAATACAAAATATAGCAACTTTACTTTACAAATACAAAATATAGCAACTTTACTTTACAAATACAAAATATAGCAACTTTACTTTACAAATACAAAATATAGCAACTTTACTCTACAAATACAAAATATAGCAACTTTACTTTACAAATACAAAATATAGCAACTTTACTTTACAAATACAAAATATAGCAACTTTACTTTACAAATACAAAATATAGCAACTTTACTTTACAAATACAAAATATAGCAACTTTACATTACAAATACAAAATATAGCAACTTTACTTTACAAATACAAAATATAGCAACTTTACTTTACAAATACAAGATATAGCAACTTTACTTTACAAATACAAAATATAGCAACTTTACTTTTCAAATACAAAATATAGCAACTTTACTTTACAAATACAAAATATAGCAACTTTACTTTACAAATACAAAATATAGCAACTTTACTTTACGAATACAAAATATAGCAACTTTACGAATACAAATACAAAATATAGCAACTTTACTTTACAAATACAAAATATAGCAACTTTACGAATACAAATACAAAATATAGCAACTTTACTTTACAAATACAAAATATAGCAACTTTACTTTACAAATACAAAATATAGCAACTTTACTTTACAAATACAAAATATAGCAACTTTACTTTACAAATACAAAATATAGCAACTTTACTCTACAAATACAAAATATAGCAACTTTACTTTACAAATACAAAATATAGCAACTTTACTTTACAAATACAAAATATAGCAACTTTACTTTACAAATACAAAATATAGCAACTTTACTTTACAAATACAAAATATAGCAACTTTACTCTACAAATACAAAATATAGCAACTTTACTTTACAAATACAAAATATAGCAACTTTACTTTACAAATACAAAATATAGCAACTTTACTTTACAAATACAAAATATAGCAACTTTACTTTACAAATACAAAATATAGCAACTTTACATTACAAATACAAAATATAGCAACTTTACTTTACAAATACAAAATATAGCAACTTTACTTTACAAATACAAGATATAGCAACTTTACTTTACAAATACAAAATATAGCAACTTTACTTTTCAAATACAAAATATAGCAACTTTACTTTACAAATACAAAATATAGCAACTTTACTTTACAAATACAAAATATAGCAACTTTACTTTACGAATACAAAATATAGCAACTTTACGAATACAAATACAAAATATAGCAACTTTACTTTACAAATACAAAATATAGCAACTTTACGAATACAAATACAAAATATAGCAACTTTACTTTACAAATACAAAATATAGCAACTTTACTTTACAAATACAAAATATAGCAACTTTACTTTACAAATACAAAATATAGCAACTTTACTTTACAAATACAAAATATAGCAACTTTACTTTACAAATACAAAATATAGCAACTTTACTTTACAAATACAAAATATAGCAACTTTACTTTACAAATACAAAATATAGCAACTTTACTTTACAAATACAAAATATAGCAACTTTACTTTACAAATACAAAATATAGCAACTTTACTTTACAAATACAAAATATAGCAACTTTACTCTACAAATACAAAATATAGCAACTTTACTCTACAAATACAAAATATAGCAACTTTACTCTACAAATACAAAATATAGCAACTTTACTCTACAAATACAAAATATAGCAACTTTACTTTACAAATACAAAATATAGCAACTTTACTTTACAAATACAAAATATAGCAACTTTACTTTACAAATACAAAATATAGCAACTTTACTTTACAAATACAAAATATAGCAACTTTACTTTACAAATACAAAATATAGCAACTTTACTTTACAAATACAAAATATAGCAACTTTACTTTACAAATACAAAATATAGCAACTTTACTTTACAAATACAAAATATAGCAACTTTACTTTACAAATACAAAATATAGCAACTTTACTTTACAAATACAAAATATAGCAACTTTACTCTACAAATACAAAATATAGCAACTTTACTCTACAAATACAAAATATAGCAACTTTACTTTACAAATACAAAATATAGCAACTTTACTTTACAAATACAAAATATAGCAACTTTACTTTACAAATACAAAATATAGCAACTTTACTTTACAAATACAAAATATAGCAACTTTACTTTACAAATACAAAATATAGCAACTTTACTTTACAAATACAAAATATAGCAACTTTACTTTACAAATACAAAATATAGCAACTTTACTTTACAAATACAAAATATAGCAACTTTACTTTACAAATACAAAATATAGCAACTTTACTTTACAAATACAAAATATAGCAACTTTACTTTACAAATACAAAATATAGCAACTTTACTTTACAAATACAAAATATAGCAACTTTACTTTACAAATACAAAATATAGCAACTTTACTTTACAAATACAAAATATAGCAACTTTACTTTACAAATACAAAATATAGCAACTTTACTTTACAAATACAAAATATAGCAACTTTACTTTACAAATACAAAATATAGCAACTTTACTTTACAAATACAAAATATAGCAACTTTACTTTACAAATACAAAATATAGCAACTTTACTTTACAAATACAAAATATAGCAACTTTACTTTACAAATACAAAATATAGCAACTTTACTTTACAAATACAAAATATAGCAACTTTACTTTACAAATACAAAATATAGCAACTTTACTTTACAAATACAAAATATAGCAACTTTACTTTACAAATACAAAATATAGCAACTTTACTCTACAAATACAAAATATAGCAACTTTACTCTACAAATACAAAATATAGCAACTTTACTTTAGAAATACAAATTAATATAATATCGCTCTCGAAATTTGATCGATTTTTAAGGCTGGTTTGCATATAATCGTTCCGATCGCTTGAACCTTTTGTTCAGCATTTTAATTTACGCTTCGATTCACACCCAACAAAAGCTTCGTCCCGATCAGGACGAAGGTTCAAGCGATCGGGACGATTCTCGCCTAAGAACGAAAGCACTCAAACGCAGCGGAATGTACAAGGTGTTAATTTTCTATTCTTCTTAATTCTCGTAATTTCATTGGTTGATACTCGTACATTCAATAGAAAGCCAGCAAGCAACACCTAACAAATTCGTACAGTCAATTGATCACTGAGTGCTCATTTTTGTATATATAGGTTGCCCATGTGCATCCCTTATTTATTTAGTATACAACACATGAACGTTTAATCTGTACCCTGAAGGTATACGTTGATTTTAAAGGACACTGTCAACCTCCAAATGATAAACTTTCTCATGATGAAAGACAAAAACAACTACTCATATTAGCAGAGTATGCTTTCCAGGTATACTGGAGAACATTTGAGAGAATTTTGAGAAATTATGGCAAAGATTCGAGTGGATGAAAAATACTGCCTTTAAGAGAAATATCGCTAGAGCAAGTACTTGAAATCGGTTCACTGAAACCGAAATCAAGTTTCTAGAATGAGCTTTTGTAATCCATTTTAATGTTTGCCACCTCTATCGTTAAATTTTTAAAAGCTAATACATAAAGTATTCTCGAGTAGACTGATTTAGCTCATTACGACATGCGCTCGGTCTAAATGTGTCTTTAACTATTGTTTTCAGTTTCTTTTGTTTTCATTATGTCACGTGACTTTAACCCAGTGATCACTGAGTTAGTTAATGTCTTCAAAAAGGCAGGATGGAGTCACTCCTAGTCCCAAGAGGGTCTAGATGAATAGGACTTAATTTGACAGACAGGTTTATGTGAGCACGTAATGAGCTGTGCCGGCCGGGGAGAAAACTGGCTGAATGAGTAAAACATTTCACACAATTTACCCTTTGTATTTAGTCGTTTTAAAACACTTGTCTTACACGATCTTTCTCCTCGGTTTAATTTATACAGAAGTTACTCAAGTAACCGTAAATTAATTGGTCTTATAATCAATAAAGTTCAAGAGTCTTAATTTGTTATTCTAGTCAGTTTAAACACACACGTGGCCGTTTTAGAGTCCGTCCCGGATCTCTGTCGAGAAGTTTATTTCGAGACGTTTGACACTGCCAAGGAGGCAAATTCAAATTCCCGAAATCTGTTGTCCAATTAAGCCTTTGTTATACAGAAAGAAAGTTAAAACAGATAGCCGCATGTCTCTGATTCGCTCCCATGCCGATCTTTTGTCAAGTGTTGTATTGCTTATGGGAATTTGAAATCCACTAGTCTTTTGTTTGTATAGCGCTTTTGTTTCGCTCTCAGCCAATCTGATACCACAAAATCTGAAAAACAAAAGAACTTGAGAACAATAGTTAAAGACACATTTTGACCGAGCACATGCATATCGTAATGTGTACATTTGTTGTCCCAAAGCAGTTGGATCATGTGACAGCTCTCCAGAAGATTCAGTGCTTTGTTTTCCAATTAGAGAAATGTGTACATTCCTTTTTGGAATACAGAAAAACAAGACTCAAGGGAAAAGTCAGGTGACCTGAATTTGGACAGCAAATTCCTTCTATCTCAGACATCCTAATCAGTTGTACTGAGTTACTGGAAATGTTAGAGAAAAACTACAGCGTATGTTCAGCGACTTAGCGTTTATGAAGTTTATTGTTCCTCCGTTTAGTTGATGTGCTGAGGGCTAATAACCTCTTCTTTACACCGGATTTAACACCAGGTAAAGTTTGGCACGTATGAAAACCATTGAAGTAAGGGTTAATGGCGAGTGGCGTAACGGCTACGAGGGCGATGTTAAATCTCATATCACAGACTTCGTGGCCATTGATTAACCAATTTATCTTAGGAAATCCAATTTTAAAGTTTACTGCAGAGTTTGTAGGAGCAGGCATCTAAAGTTCTTTAATCAAAACATCTCTAGCTTTATTGATTTCGTTTAAAGTGTATATAAGGTCAAATAGTTTTATCATTAATATCGATTATTCTACATCAAGTGAATAGTTGAATAGTAAAATAGTTCTTGATTTGAGCGTTGCGTCTATGAGTTATAAGAGGTTTCTATTTCCAATATGCTAATGATGTGACGTAAATTTGACGTGAATTCGGGAATTTACTTTCATTTCTTTTTTCTTGTGAATGAAACCGTTACTGATTTTGACAAAATATTTGGTAGAATCACTGATATAACCTTCAAATATAACCTAGATGTTCACAAAAGGTCATTTATCTCTACCAGTATGTTTTTGTATAATGAATGAAGCCGGACAGAATTTACGTCACCGGCTTGAATATATTATGAATATAAACCTCTATAACTCATGGATGCAACACTTAAATCGAAAAATATTTTACTGTTCAACTATTCACTTGATGTAGAATCGATATTAACGATAAAAATATTTGAAGCTATTCTCTAATCAAAATGATAATGAACCATTCAAACACTTTTCTTTCATAACGAACTATATTCATGAAAGAATGTTCTAATATTGTGATGTAAATTTAGAATATGAAGTTGTTAGTTTTTTTGGGGGCAAATCTAAATGTTGAAAATCAATTTTCTCTTAACTTATTATAAATTGGGCATTTTATCAAGAAGTCGGCATTTCGTCTTCGATATCTTTTTAATATTTTAAACTGAGATTCGTTCTTCCGCCGGTTTTTTGTTTGGCCTTGCGTGTCTGCCTTTTCCTATTGCAAGGTTCTGATTACTAATTCTTAGTCTAGTTAGAGCCGTTCTGTGTTTCAGATTTTTAACTTCTGTAAGGTAATTCTCATATGTATATGTTGTTTTAAATAAGCGGTATGTTCCTCAAAATCAGTATAATGGTTCATCCCTAAGATATATATATACCACTTATCGCATTGCCCAACACCACCCACGCTCAAGCTCCCCCTCCCCCTCCCCCCACCACCACCTCAAAATCAGTATAATGAACCATCCCTAAGATATATATATACCACTTATCGCATTGCCCAACACCCCTCACGCTCCCCCTCGTCGGGGGGATATAAGGGCGAAAATGTCTCCTCTTTTCGATCATTAAATTATGATTGCTTATTCTTAACTTCGTTAGTGAGATTCGGTGTTTTATGTTCTTTATTTGTAAGAGATAATCCTCTAGCGCGACCTCTGTTTTGAAGGTACGGAAGGTTCTTAATTTGTTTTGCTGATTAGAGTTATTTCTATTGTTGTTAAACAAGCTAGAGAGGCATTCTTGTCTTTCCATATCTCTCGGGTAGCCTCCTCCGCAGGCATCTCTAATTTTTGAGGAAATAAGATTATGGGCTCCCTGTGGCAGGTGAAGAAAAGAGAGGGAGATTGGAGCCTCCTCTTCTCTCCCGGAGTCACAGGTAACCCAATTCACGATTTTTAAAATCTGATAGAGATGCCTGCGGAGGAGGCTATATCTCTGGCACTGTTGAGAAATACTTTTGGAAATACCTTGAGTTCAGGATTGGGGTTACCGAGCAACCAAATTTCACCAAAACCGTACTTATATAAAATATTACATATTTTTTGTGTCCAAGTATCATTATCATTTGTACTTTTCATTTCCTTATAAGCTTTTGAGAGCAGCGAGTTATTGTCAAGAGCGAGAAGTCTTAACCAGAATTTTATGCTATTAGTTTGGCAATCGGATTTTAAGCTAAACTTCCCGCCGAGCTCGCATCTACATGCTAAGTTTGAGGCGCTCCTACTAACTCCTAACAGCTGTTTACGAAACTTACTTTGCACTAGTTCTATCAGGTTACGACTGTCTGGTAGAATTTTATCAACTCCCCAGACGTCGCTTCCGTAAAGAAGAATGGGTTTTATTAGTGAGTCAAATAGTTTTAGGGAGATTTCAACGTTAAATCTAAAATGTGCTCCCATTTCTTTCCTTATCTTATAAAGAGCTTTCTTAGCAGTTTTTTTTCCAGATCTTGTTTAGCTACAGTAAACGAACCACAGGCACTAAAAGTTAGACCCAGATATCTATAAGTGGTAGAGGTTTCGGTATTTTGTCCATTGATTTCAAATATAAATCTGCTCAACTTTTTCCCAGACTTGTTAAAAACGACAGCCTTAGTTTTATCTGTGTTGACTTGCATACTGTTGTATGTACAGTAATCTTGTAATTTGTGTAAACATTTTTGTAGATCTTCTGCCGATTGGGACATTATAATCATGTCATCGGTGTTTTGTAAGCAATCGATGGGTCTATCATCAATATATACGGGGTCGTTTACTGCTTTAAATTGCTCGGGGAGGTCATGTATATATAGATTAAATAGGGTCGGTGAGAGGATATCACCTTGTTTGACCCCTCTGTAGCACTGAAAACTTTCTGTAATCTTATTTTCAACTTTTATACAAGCTCTGTCATTAGAATACATTGAAATAAGAATAGCTAAACATCTTCCCGTTATTCCTATGTTATTTATTTTAGTTAGCAATTTTTTCCTCGAGATTCTGTCAAAAGCTTTCTGGAAATCTTTTTCTTTTTCGAGCGAGCATACTTGTCAGAGTGGAGAGGAACAGGTAGTGAAATCTCACTCCTCCCTATTTTTTTCCCGACATTTCTCCCTCCTCCCTAGTGAGTTTTAAAATTTCTCTCTAGAGCATGTATGTAGATCCCATTTTCTCCCTCCTCCCTGTATGCTAAATTCTTCCTCCTCCCTAGTTTTTCTGGACATTTCATTTCCAATTCTCCCTCCTCCCTGTTCTGTTCCTCCGCCCTCTTGTCAATAAGGGATTTCAGGACAAATAGATTATCTGTTGTCCGAGAGCCTTTCCTAAATCCTGATTGTTCGGCGTTCAGAATATCATTGTCCTCTAAGTATTGGGTTAGTCTGTTGTTCAAAAACAGTTAAATAGCTTGCCTAAGCATGACATAATAGTTATCCCTCTGTTAATATTGGGGTCGGCTGCTGCCCTTCTTGTGTATCGGAGTAATGTATCCGAAACTCCACTCGTCTGGGTAGTTTCCCGAGCTGAGAACCGAGTTAAAAAGGTGTAGAAGAGATTGACTTGAGTGGCCCTTGCAACATTTCAGGAACTCGTTATGTAACCCGTCCTTCCGGTCGCTTTTCCGTTATTTTTTTTATAGCCTCAAAGAGCTCTTTTTCGGTAACTTACCGATAATGGAATCGTTCGTCAAACGTTGTCAGTGGCTCCTCATCTGTCTGTTTATTCAGGTTTTTGAAATGATCGAGAAGTTTCTGTAGGAATGTCCAGTGTGGACTTTTTGGTTTTAGTTGTTGAGCCATAAATATCTTTCAGAATCTTCCAATATTTTCCGGGTTTTTTATGGCAGTTTGAAGATATTTCATTCAGTTTGCCTTCAAAGAACATTAAGTTTTCTTACTTATGAATAGCAGCCGTCTGTTCTTTTCATCGTGTGGATTTTTAACTAAAAGTTTGCCAAAAGCCTCTAGATTGGATGTTTCATTTTTACATTCTAGGTCGAACTAGATCGGCACTTTTTGGTCCTATTTTGAGTTCTTTTGATGCCGACTTTTTGGTATACGTCGGCCACTATGCTTGAAAAGTTGTGGGCTGCAAGGTTAGCATCTTTCTTAAAGTCGGTGTCGATAAAACATCTTAGTCTATCTTTGATTTCTTCAGAGTTCATAGCGGATTCAATTTTTGTTTCGTCACCTTTTCCCCAGACGTATCTTTCAGGTGCAGGTTTCAGACATGTTTGCTCTTCAGTTAAGGGGCCGACCATTTGACTTTTGAGGGGGGGGGGGGGGGGGGGGATGGGTGTTCTTCTCTGTGCTCGATTTTTTTTTCTTTACCAGTGTTGTTGCACGAATTTTTTTTGGCGAAAAAAGCGGAGCCAGAACAAAGCTTTTCCGCTTGCAGGATATTTTTTTTCAACACCGTCGGCTTGCAGGATATTTGTTTTCAAAAACAACCCCCCCCCCCCCTCAAACGTTAAATGGTCGGCCCCTAATCTCATAAAACATACGTAGCTTAAGCTGCAGCGATCCGAAAGGTGAGGTTTTAGGGGGTCAACTTTTAGGTACTGGATCCCACTCTAGAAGCGCTTCATTAGTTATAATGTAATCAACGAAACTACTACCATTTGACTGATGGCAGGTCTTTTTGCCGTTTCTGTCTCCTAGGACCCTTCCATTCAAAATTCGTAGATATTTTTCTATGCATGTGTCTATCAGGGCTCTCCGCGCGAGTCAATAACAATGTCCTCAGAGTATCTTTGTTTTGTCGAATCGATCTTATAATCATCCGGGAGGCAAATGAAATTGTCATTGTCTTGTTCAATTAGGTCTAACAAATTGCCTGTTCTAGCGTTGAAATCACCTTGCAGGATAATATCACCTTTAGCTGAGAAAAACAAAAGGTCTTCCTCCAATTCCTCAATGCAATCTGAGTTTGTTTGTTTGTTTTCCTGGAGCGTCAGGGCTAAAATAAACTGTTCCTATGAAAACGTCATTGGGAATTTTAAAGAATTCTTTGTGTAATTTGCACCAGATGATATTTTCATTGTTGTTTGGAATATAACTAACGCCTTTTTGTATGTTTTTATTTACGTAGATGGCAATGCCACCATAGTGCTTATTTCCTGAGTTTACGAACTATGTCAAACACGAATTGGAGTCTTTCATCAGGGGTTCCAAATATTGAGAAAACAAATGAAACCCGAGAGGCGAACAATGAGTGTTTGACATGTCTTCTCGTGCGAATGCAAACAACAACAACAACAACAACAACAACATAATTTATTTGTGTCAATGAATTACAAAGTGATACTTAATGGCGAAAGAGAATAACAGGGTTGACACGAGCTGTCTGAAATAGCTAAAGAGCTAGTCGAGTCAGACAGCTTACGTTGTTAAGATAATAATTTGTAGGTCGTTTGAAACAAATATTTATAAACACACATACATACAAACATATATATAGAAATCAGGAGATGGAGGAGATTAAACTTTAAATAACAATAATAATTATAAGTCAATTCAACTAATAGCAATTCAAAAAATCTAATTTTAGATTATATTTAAATGCGGATTTTTTTAGGGATTTATAATCTTCTTTTATTTCATTCCATATTTTGACTCCAGTGAAGCGTAAACTGAATTTCCCGTAGTTAGTTCTAGTGGAGGGAAGATAAAAAGATTTTCTTGAGGCCAGTCGGGTGTTATAATTATGAATTTTATCAACTTTGGTAAAAAAAAATGAAAATGCATGAGGCAGCTTATTTGTATAATAGTCATACACAAATAATGCATTGCTTAGAAAACACTCGAACCTCATGGCCTTAACATCCGGGAAGAGCCATACTAGATATCTGTTTTCACCTTCTTAACATTTTTTCACGATCTATCATATTGTAATCTGTTTTATGACAGCTCAGTATCAAGTTCAAAAATACATGCCAATGTAAATTTTCTTCATTGTACCTGAAGAAGGCTGGTGTGGCCAGCCGAAATATTGTACCACTAAATTCAAAATTCTACGTTGTATCGGTCTTTGCTTCTTCATAGTTATTGCTTAGAGCTATCAAATCAGTGAGTTTTAGAATGTTAAGGTTTTTGAATAGGGGGCTACTATGTTCACGAAAGTCAGAGTGAGTCATAATTCTCATTGCCTTTTTTTGAAGAATGATGACTTGCTTTAATGTGGAATGATAAGTATTTCCCCATACTAGTAAGCCGTAAGTTAAGAAAGGGTATATCGGAGAATAATATAATTGTATTAGGATATTTATAGTTAAATATTTACGAATCTTAGATAATATTCCTACCCCTCTACGAATTTTAGCAGATATATGCTGAACTTGACTCTTCCAATTCAGATTTGAATCTAAGTAAACACCCAAATACTTTAGACTTTGTTTCTGTGTAATTACTTTTTGATGAATAGCCAAATTGATGGGAAAGAGGATTTTCTTTTGAGGGGGGTGGAAGATAACAAAATCAGTTTTATCTATATTAAGTGAGAGTTTGTTACAGGCTAACCATGTACTGACATACTCCAGATGACTATTAATATTTGACTCTAGAACAGTTATGTCCTTATTATCATAAAAAAGATTAGTATCATCTGCAAAGAGATGAAAGTCGAAAAGATCTGAACAGTTCATAAAATCATTTATATATATAAGGAATAGAAGAGGGCCAAGAACTGTGTCCCTCACCACATGAAATAGGTTGTTTGTTTGATGATACACTACCAATAGAAACAAACTGCTTTCGATTACTTAGGTAGGAAACAAACCATTCATTTGCTATGCCACGAATGCCATAATGGTTGAGTTTTCTTAACAAAATTGCATGATTGACAGTGTCGAATGCTTTGCTAAAATCAAGAAATATCCCACAAGAGTAATTGCCCTCTTCTATTGCCTTTTGAATTTTATCGACAATTAAGATCAGGGCATGAACAGTAGAATGGTTTGATCGAAAGCCAAATTGTTTATCAAATAAAATATTCATCTTATTGATATAATTAATTAGTCTATTATACATTACTTTTTCTAGAAGTCTATTAAAAATAGAAAGAAGTGAAATAGGTCTGTAATTAATTAGTGTGACATGAGATCCTTTCTTGTAAACAGGAATTACACGAGCAAGCTTGAAGCTATCAGGAACCTTGCCAGTTACAAAAGACAAATTAAAAAGCAATTCTAGTGGTTTAGATAGACATACTTTTAATAATTCTAACAAATTAGATGGTATACTAAAAGGTCCGGTGGCTTTCTTCGTATTAAGGTTCAAAATTTCTTCTATTTCACGAGCAGTAACAGGAAATAGGTAAAAGCTATCAATAGGAGATGCAGAGAGATAATCAAGAGGTGAGTTAGGTACCACAGGAATAGACATAGCCAGTTGATTACCAATGTTAGAAAAGTATCGGTTGAAGGCATCTGCAATACCTTTGGAGTCTGTTATCTCAGAGTTGTTTTTAACAATTTTTGTAGGTACATTTATACCTAGTGGTTTTAAGGTTATTATTTGTTTAATTCCTTTCCAAACATTCTTAGTGTTTTTGCTATTTTCAGTAAAATAATTATTATAGTACAATTTCTTACTAATATGTATTAGAAGACTTAGTTTGTTACGATATGCTTTGTATTTTAATTCATAGTAGCCATGTTTATGTTTTAAATATTTTTTATATAGTTTGTTTTTAATGCTAATTGATATTCTTAATCCCTTGGTGATCCAAGGTTTGGACATGACTTTAATTTCTCGTCTTGAGAGTTTTTTAACTGGAACATGTTTATCAATTATCTTTGTTATTTCTGTATAAATGAATTAAATATGTCATTAGTATCATTAGATTCAGGAAGGACAACGTTCCAGTCTACTAAACTAACTTCCTCAAGTAATGAGGTTTGGTCAAATTTTGAATAGTCTCTTCTAAAGAGTTTAGTCTTGGTTGGTAAAGCACAAACTTTGTTAATTACAAGAAAATTTGGAAAATGATCAGACACATCATAAAGAATGTTTCCACTCATGAGGTAATGTTCTACTGAATTAAAAAATATGTTGTCTATCAATGTAGCTGAATGGTTGGTTATTCGTGTAGGTTTTAGAATTTGTGGGTGAAGAAAATAGGTACCAAGAGTATCAATAAACTGTTCAGTAGTCGGGTGTGAATCAAAATTTAGAAGATTAATATTAAAAACCGACAATTCTTCTTTTCAAACTTCATTAGCAAGTATTGTTTACCGTTTGACTGTTGTATCTAATTATTCAATAGATGGCTTATTATTCTTTTTTGATGGCAGTCATTTCAACTAGCGTACTAGTAGTGTAGTGGACAAGAGTTGGTACAAGCAGTCGGAAGGGTCGTGGTTCGAACTCCAATGGCAATGGAGGCAGATTTTTTCTTTCTATGTCATTCTTTATTTCTTTACTTCTTCGCTCCTTACTTGTAGTTTATCAGTATGTAACAAGAACCCATCTGGGCTTTCACTCGGGCCACATGAGATTGAAGATGAAATACACTTTCATTTGAAATCCTCTTAGTAACAAGTTGTGCTTTAATTCGCCAGTGAGAACGTCGTAAAAACAGACTGGTCTATTAATCGCTTTTATGACATGACTATGATAACGCAGGATTCGAACAACGGAATACTGGCAATTCAAGTGTATAAATGCAATACAATGACATATTCAGACTTTGAATTTGATTGAAAATAGATCAAAAACTCGGGGAAATGTCCGGCTAAAACTGTATGAATAAATGTGAAATCAAACATAAATTTCATAGCAATACACAGACTGTTTCACAAAAAAACATTTGCGCTTATCGACACAAGAATTCAGTTGACCTTTCAAATAATTTATTCTGAGGTACGCATACTCTAAATCACAGATGTTAAATAAAGCGATAATTAGAAGGAAAAGTACATTAACAGACAAACTAAGAGGAAATTTATTCAAATCAAAAAGAGTTTACTTACAGTACTTACGTAACTGAACTTTCGTTTTGGATCTTTTGGTAGTGTTGTTGACAGCACCCACCTTCGTGCACATATGCACTGAATCGGAATGAAAGTCGACGCTACCTCGAACTTAACTTTCAGCTAACCTGTTTCCTTTCATTCCACAATGAATAATAATCTCTTAAAGTAAGCCCGTAGCTTTCAATAAATTTGCCAGTGTCTGAATGAAACAGCTAGATCTTTTCCAATTTCTCTCACGAGTCACGGCAGAAGACAGTCTCAAGCTACAAAACTTGAATTTTGATCCTCTTCACAGTAACGTAATTTAACGTCTCAGATATTATAT
Organism: Actinernus sp. WN-2022; assembly: GCA_030867875.1. NCBI lineage: Eukaryota > Metazoa > Cnidaria > Anthozoa > Actiniaria > Actinernidae > Actinernus > Actinernus sp. WN-2022. The sequence continues at coordinate 14,927,722 of JAOWCC010000019.1, read as the reverse complement.
ATATGCCCTATTTCAGCTAGCGCTGTGCATTTCAAATACTTTTTCCTCTCTCGTTGCTGGCAGTTCATGCTTCTTGTTCGTGTAGTTGCCGCATTTCAGTTGGCATACACTGAAAACATCTGCTTAACTAAGATTTGTAACAATCTTAGCGGATCATGTAAATATTCCGCTTGGCTCAATTGAGGGTTTCTGCCGTCAAAGTTCATTTTTTGTTTCAGTTTTCCCCATATTAGCCGACATGTATAATGTCTCGAGCTCTCAATCCAGTAGAAAGACTCTGGTTATTCTGTCGTAAAACATGCCTTAGCTGTACAAGTTAGGTTGTATTGCATAATTGCCCACGATGGAATAGATTTCTGACAATGACTCATTGAAAGTGATATCTCCTTGTCTCGCCTAGTCTGAGAGCTTTGAACTTTCTTGTCTGAGCGCGCCTGACGAGATCTAACCTTTGATTATAATTCGATACCCGTTGATATCCAAACGTGTTTGGATATTGTATTTCGCTTACGTTTCTAAATGTACATTGGATCTGTCCAAACAGCGCTGATCGAATGTATTACGGCTCCTGGTTGTTCATGCATTTTTATGGTCAACAAGAGCGCCAATTGAAAAATCCTGAGCCTGTTGGAAGGCTTTCGCCCTCGCGGGTCGACCATTTTGATTTACTGTATGAAATTCTGTAAATAAATTAACCTGGCGAGTGTTACGTGACCAGCACAGTGCGATCTGATTGGTGGTGAACTTGACCTTTAACGCATGCGCAGAAATTTTGCGACACCCAACAAAAAATAATAATAACGGCTTGCATTTTAAGACTCGGTACTGCCACAGGCAGCCCGAGTAATTAGTTAGTGGTTCATGAATATGATGATTAAGAAATATTGATCACTTGGGTTGGAAATCTGATCAAACACTATAGTGCGTTTGGAACTGGTGTTTCATTGGATGTCAAGATCGGCATCCCCATGCATGTGACCAAATACAGTTCCTCCATTGGATGACTATCATCTAATGAATTATTAATACATTTGAGAAAACAATTTCTCAAACTCATTAATAATTCATGAGATAGTCATCCAATGGAGGAACTGTATTTGGTCACATGCATGGGTCTTGATACCGGGTCAAACCCTTGCGTTTGATCATGTTTCCAACCCTAGTGATCAATATTTCTTAATCATCATATTCATGAACCACTAACTAATTACATACTGATAAACTACAAGGAGCGAAGAAGTAAAGAAATAAAGAATGACATAGAAAGAAAAAGTCTGCCTCCACTGGAGTTCAAACCACGACCCTTCCGACTGCTTGTACTAACTCTTGTCCACTACTCTACTAGTACGCTAGTTGAAATCACTAAGCCATCTATTGAATAATTAGATACAACAGTCAAATGGTAAACAATACTTGCTAATGAAGTTTGAAAAGAAACGTATGTAAATTGTCGGTTTTGCATTCGCATGAGAAGACATGTCAAACACTCATTGTTCGTCTTTCATCAGGGGATTCCAAATATTTCGAAAACAATAAAACCCTCGAGGCTACGCCTCTCGGGTTTCATTTGTTTTCTCAATATTTGGAACCCCTGATGAAAGACTCCAATTCGTGTTTGACATAGTTCTTCCAATTCAAGATCACTATCTAATGCCGCGTGAGTTTCCACGATACCAAAATTATCGATATGTTTTGATAAGTTTCTAAGCTCAGGAAGCTGTAGCTTGTTTCCAAGCGTTTTGCTTGTAAATCCGTGGATATTCCAAACGCCTGCCCTTAGATTATCCGGCATTTAAATACGGTTGTGGTTATACGGGAGTTGGCTAGCTTAGAAGGTTATCTCTTACAAACCTGATTCTCTTCCTGATATTTCTCAATCCAGTGTAAAAGGGAACTAAGGTACACTTTCGTATCTTTGATTGCCTCTTGTCGGCTCCGCGTAAGCCGCCTCGCTGTAATGATTAGTGTAATTGTGGGCCCGGGGGGGGACTCCCCATAAAAATAGACGGGGGTGCTCGCCTATCTTTTAGGGGTTAAAATCATTAGCATCTCTTAGGGGTCTTCCAAAGGTCTGCTATCTTTTAGGGGTCTCCGAGACCCAACATTTTTGTGGCCGAGAATAAATAGCGCTGGATCCTCGAGCATGAGACCCCACAAGTTGAATCGGTATTTACGGCTTCGATATAGAGTTTGATCCATCCGAATATTAAAGACGAGGTTATGGGGCAGAGCTTTGTCTCTTATTTCCTTATCCAATTAATGCCATTTTCTTGTCTTTTGGAGTGCTATCTTTTAGGGGTATTTTTTTTGTGAGCCACGCCCATACGGCTATCTTTTAGGGGTGAATTTCATTTCTCACGTCGAGCACCCCCGTCTATTTTTATGGGGAGTCCGGGTTGTGGGGTCGCTCCATACTAGTAGAGTGCTGAATAAAGTAGCCTCCAGAAGACGGGACTTTCCATGGTTGTCCTGTAGGAAACTGATTGGGGTGGCCTTCCGACGAGTCACTACTGCCTACTGTTGTTGTGCGGTGACTGTTGTCTTGATAATCGAGTTTAATTTGGTACTCGCGGTAATTTTGCCTGTGTTAATACTCCGTTGGCGATTGCCGGGCTTAAGGTTACCGGATACCTTCGCGGGTCTCTCTCGTTAATAATTTTGTATGCGCATTGTTTTAAAGAAAACTATAGAAACCTATATACCTCTGTAAAGCTTATGAAGTGCAGAATACGCTGAATGGACTTGTTTAAAAACAAAATTAATTGTAAAGCAATGCTAAGCCAACAAACGCAAAATTGACAAGGTTTATAAAAGTGAATTAGCAGCCTTCGGGTTAACGCACAACAACAATTCAACTGCACAATGTCAATCAGCACATGACAGCCTAAAAAAAGGGTGTGAGCATTTGTTGATATTTTACTTCATTCAAATGCCATTCATTCCTAAAGTTTTAGTGTTCAATAATGTCCGAGTTACATTACGCGGGATACTCTACGAGGAAAAATACTTTGAATATTGCTAAACGCTCACACCCTTTTCTTTGTCAGTACTCCCTTATGTGAGGGGTACATGGGTGCTCGTCGTACCTTTTAGGGGTCAAAATCAGGAGTTTGGTACCACTTAGGGTATCCACCATTAAACACAGACATTTCTATGTAAAGCGGTACCTTTTAGGGGTCGGGTGTCAATTGAACAAAAAAGCTGTTATCAATTTACATTTTTATTATCTTTTAGGAGTCAAAATAAGCCTGAGCCACGCCCATTTTTAGTACCTCTCAGGGGTCAAATCGAAAATGTCCGACGAGCATCCCTACCCCTTTTATATGGGAGTCGCCCCCCCCCCCCCCCCCCCGGGGGGTCCGCGAGCTCAATCCTCGTTTTACCGAATTCCTGCTTATCGCCGGTTTCCTTACTTTTTCGGTCCAGGGTTCGCTTCACGTTTTACCCAAGAACTTTGCTTTTTTTCTTTTGGATTTCCCCATACAAACGATTGATAAAAGACTCTAAATGCACGTTTGTTATTTAGAAGAATGGAAGCTACAACAACAGTATGCAAATTACCCGGATAACAGCTACCGCTAAAAGTCCACGGGGTGCCCGTGGCAGTAAAGAGATTATAACGCCTCGGTGATTTATTTAGTTTCCTTCTAAATACGTTTTTTCTAAATATCTCGCAAGCTTTAATATCTTTTGAAATATTTGTTTTTCTAAATTGTAGAACAATCCATAAACTTTCCATATAATCAATATTTTTTTACAAAAAAAACATACCTTGAAGGTATCCGGTAACCTTAACGGAGACCAAGAGCTTGTTTTAGATTTGCAGCAAGTATTCTGGTACCAGAACTGTTATGTAGGTGTAGATCGTCATAAAATGCTTCATCGTTAATAAACCCATTACGTAATGTGGCTACATTGTAGTTATTCATATACGTGACATTCCTTAAATCTTTACAAATATCTCGCAGTTGTGCGTTAATTCTAAATATTGAATCGTTCTTGGTATTATCTGTTCTATGATAAATGACAGAGGAGATAATAATGTGGCAGTTACTCCATCTGCTGCGGATTATGTCACTGAGCATTAGGAGATCATCTCGTAAATCCCTCCCGCAATATATTGTTTATTAACGTAAGTATTATTAGAGAGTTTGTTTTGTCTTGTTCTCTTCTTTATAATTAGATGGTCTGTCGTTGGCCCCGGGGGGGGGGGGGGTACTCCTATTTGTGACGTATTATGTATGTGCCGCCCGGGTGGGTTAGGGTTTTGAGCTCAGTTTGGGCAGGTAGGGTCAGGGTTTTGACCTGATTTGGGCAGATCAGGGTCAGGATTTGAGTATAATTTGGGTGCAGTCAGGGTCGGGGTTCAGTATTTTTTAGGCAGTTAGGGTTCAGTTTTTTGTTTAGCTACTACAGTCAACTCTCTCGTAAGCGGACACCTTCGGGAATTGAAAAAAGTGTCCGTTAGTAGAGCTGTCCGCTTACTAGAATTAATCCTATAAGCGGACACCAAAGAAAAATAGGGTGGATGTCCGCTTACGGGAGAGTTAATTAGCGGGTGTTAATTATGTTTTATTGAGTAGACAAAAATAGCAACTGAAGATATAAAGCGAAACTCTTTATTGATGTCAAATGTTAAAACTTATTGCTGCATGTAACTTTGGTGCTTCTTAAAAACATGCCATTAACCAACAAATACATATCGTGACCAGAGAAGGTTTGCTTGGGCCTATGACAAATTTCATTGCCAAGAGTCAATTATTATACATGGGGTGTCCGCTTACGAGAGAGCGTAAACAAAAGAAAAATCCAATTTTCATTTTCAAAAGTGTCCGCGTCCGCTTACGAGAGAGTGTCCGCTTACGGGAATGTGTAAATACAGAGTTTGACTGGGAGGTAAAACGGGGATTGAAGGCGTCCGTAAGTAGAGCTGTCCGCTTACGAGAGTGTCAGTTAGAGGAGAGTTGACTGTATGTAAAAAAAATACATTCTGTTGCCGCATTTTGATCGCCTGTCCACATGCAAGCACTGAGGTTCCCTTACATTGTGACGCCGCTAATTCGTACTTCAGTACTTATCTATGTACTCCATCTGCTGATTTGTTTACCCAAATTATACCATGTCCCGACTTGAAATGTTCCGTATTTTGCATGCAACTACCACTGGATTTTGCACTCATGTGAATTGGGCGATTGTCGTTAAAATCTTTGATTTATAGGAATATGTTACATTTCTGGATGCACCTTCAAGCCCTTCCTGAAGAAAGTATTGCCAAGCAATGTTTATACATTTCAAACACTATATCGCGTCGTCTAATAAGCCGAGCTTCATGACTTCAATTAATAACCTTTTAGAGACATTCCAGTCGGTAGCAAATATTGGGCCCCTTAATTTTACTCAACGACCGAAATCAATTAAAAAATACACATCTAATATCAAACTCAACATCATAAAAGAATCCAAGTTACATCAGATGAAACTCGTTCAATTAAACAAGAAGCTTTCTTTTTACTCAACATTTAAAGTTGATACGAATTGTTCTGATTGCTATGACATGCTTAAAAATATGAAGCACAGAAGAATGTTAATCAAACTACGAATAGGAAATCATAATTTACGTTTAGAAGTTGGTAGGCATGCACAATCTAAGATACCGAGAGAGTCAATCAATCTTTATTAGCATTCCCATGTACATAAATGGTATTGCCAGAAATAATCATAGAATAAGATAAAATCTATGTTAAGCTATCTAAGTTATATTTTGGAGAACTAAATTTCGTTTTATATCAAATGCTTCATAAATAAAATGTGCTAATTTTTTGGACACATAAGGATCAACATTATTAAACAAAAATATAATTTTATGATTTTCATCTAAATTTAAAAATTGACTATAATTACTATTTATATCTAAGACTTCCTTAGCTTATCATATAAAGTGCAATGTAACATAAAATGTATTTCATCTTCAACTTTGTCAGAATTACAGTGTTGGCATATCCTTTGGTCAAGAGGAATTTTTGGACATCTATGTCTGCCAACTTCGATGAGTAATTTATGATTTCCAGACCTCAATTTAACAAGAGATTTCCTATGATTGACATTCTTAATTTGGTCAAGACAATCGGTGATTTTAGTATCATGTTTGAACATTGAATAAAATGATAGTTTCCTATTTATACTTATAAGTTTCAATTGTTGAAGTGTTGAATCTTTAATAATTTCAGTCTTTATATTGGATGAACGTTTCTTTAATGTCAAATTATTATCTCCTTTCTCGTATGTATCTATCAATTTATTAATCGAACTCATAAAACTTAATTTTCCCGAGGATGCTAAATCATTTGAAATAAGTAAGCATTGTTTGGCAATACTATTTTCAGGAAGCTGCTTTAAATGAGCCCAAAAATGCAACATATTACGATAGATTAAAGATTTCAAAGATAACCTGCCAACTTCATTATGGGCAACGACGTTAGGGGCTCTTTTGTTTAGTCCAAGATAAAATTTGAAAAATTGAACATGAAGTCTCTCTATCGAATCAGATTCCCATTTTTCTAAATTAATGCTATCGTAAGCCCCCCAAATATCTGAGTTATATAACAGGATAGGAGCAAACAAAGTATCAAATAATTTAGTACACATTTTTATAGGCATTAAAGTGAAATCAAGATAACGTTTTGCTGCGAATATAGAACGTCGTGTCTTCTCCTTTGATATTGTTTTAGATTTTGAAAAATTTCCATTGCTTGAGATGGTGGTTCCTAAATATGTGTACTCATGAGATTTATTAATCTCAGTATCATTCAAATAGAAGGCGTGTTTATCAATGGTTGATTTTCGATATTGTTTTTGGAAAATTACAACTTTAGTCTTCTTATAATTAACTGACATCATCCATCTCTGACAGTATTGCTGTAAAGCATTGATACATTTTTGTAAACCTGTAATATACATAGCACTTTTAGAAACTAATACTAAATCATCTGCATAAAACAAACAGTTTAACGATGATCCATTAGGTAAAGTTATTGAATCAAGATCATTGGAATTTTGTAAAATGAATGGCAAATCGTTCAAATATAAATTGAATAACAATGGAGATAAAATACATCCCTGTCGTACTCCTCTATTATACTTAAAGAAGTTAGATCTCATATTTCCAGATTTAATACAACATTCAGTTTTTGAATACATGTTCGAAATCAGGCGGTAAAATTGACCTCCTATCTTATAACTAAGTAACTTCCTTAACAAGCCCGCATGCCATACCGAATCAAACGCCTTTTTAAAATCAACAAAGCAACAAAATAATTTCCCTTTAGGTGTGTTGTGAACGTATTGGTCAACCAAAGTTCTTAGAGAAAAAATATGATCAGACGTTCGGTTTCCCGGAAGGAAACCAATTTGAGATTTATGTAAAATAATGTTGTTGTCAAGGAGTGATTGTAGTCTACTATTCAAAATAAAACAGAATAACTTTCCTAAACAACTAGTGACACAAATTCCTCTGTAATTAGACGGATCTGATTTGTCTCCCGATTTATAAATGCTGCTGATTACACCTTTTGTCCAAATATCAGGATATATCCCTGCTCTCAGTATAAGATTGAACAATTTAAATATCACATTAATTAATATATGTACTCCACATTTTAGCATTTCATTACGTATTCTATCAATACCAGGTGCTTTCTTAGTTTTCAATCTCTTGACTGCCTTCCTAATATCTGATTTAGTGATTGAATTGTCAAGAATGGTATTAAATTTTTCCGGTATTTCAGAATTATATACTACATCCGTGATTTGATGCTGAGTTTGTGAAAACGTTTTCTCATCTATAGAGTGAAGATTACTAAAATGTGTATATAGGTCATTTAAAGGAATCGGGTGTTCACTTTGCTCATTGCTTAAATTGTTTAATGATTTTAAACTAGACCAAAATTGTTTTGGATTTTTTTTCGTGAGCGAGAGCATCAATACTAGTCTGAGAGAACTCATGTTTCTTTTGTTTTAAGATCGACTTGTAACTTTTGTTAACAAGATTATATTCGTTTCTTGTCTCCATATTGAGAGGATTTCGATGAAGTGTATTTGCTACTTTCTTATGATGCTGTCTTAATTCATTACAAGCATTATCAAACCATGGTTTAGAGAATCTCTTTTTACGATTATGTTTACCGGATTTAGATAAAAGTAAAGATGTTTTAGCGGCAAACTCAATAATGTTGTTAAATTTTCCAATAGCATTAATAATACCTTCAGAGTCATGACTAAAATTTGTTCGTTCGAATTCAAAAATTAAATTTTGTACTTCTGTAGACTGTAGTGATTTTGAAAACATATCTTTAGATTCAGGTTTCCAAATAAATTGTGCTGGGAGGTCAAATAATTCCGCTTTATCTGGTTTATTCATTAAAGGCGTGCTGTCTGTCAACAGATATTGAAGACGAAAACCACTTTGTATTCTCCTGTGCTTCATATGCTGATCTCAGGAAAAAGTCATTTGATGACATAAGTAATTATAGTAATAACTTCTCTAATCTTAAAGATATTGACAAGATCTGTTTTTCTTCAATAGTGTCGACCCGTTTATATGTAAAAAACTAGGACACTATACGTATGAAGCCTTTGAGCGGCGAAACGTATTCCCGGGAACGTATTACTTTCACGTTTAGCTAGATAGATTGTTATTGTAATCGTAATATTTTTGTAAGCAATACCATCCATGAATATGGGAATGCTAATAAAGTTGATTGATTGGATATAGCGTGAACACATCGGTTTTCACAATTACGAATAAAGATCTGGTGGCTGTTTGTGTTCTTCTTTCGTGAAGTTCTTTTCAGAGAGAAGAATCTCTGCTCGAAAACTTCTTGCAGTTTGTACGAGGGTCTGAATGTCAGTTGTCAGTTAAAATTTTGGCTATTTGTCAGTTGTCAGATAGCCCTAGTTAATCATTACTAGAGGACATTTACAATGTTTGACCCACAAAAAACAAATTTGTCAGTTATTTTTCGGTTGTCAGTTGTCAGTAAAGAAATCGTCATTTGTCAGTTATTTTTAAGGCCGTTTGTCAGTAGTCAGTTAACCCCATTCAGACCCTCTTGCCGATTAGCTGAGATTAGTTTTGTGGTTGCCGAACATGCCCGCCTCCCCCCCCCCCCCCTAATCAGTTCACACGCTACGTTAAATATAATTATTAAAATACGCGCAGAATATAATAGACTATACATCTATAATTGAAAACACTAGTAAAATAAGTATATCATTCGCATATCGTAAACAATAATTTCTTGATAACGTTCTCGTGAGAGCCTTATCTTTCAAACAAGAAGCCAAAACAATTAGCGGCATAGCTTGTTTTTGTATGCGTGTGAACAAGTACGACATGTAATTTCCTGCCAAAACTGAATTAATATTTGTACCCGCGAGCCGTCTAACTCAGCGGTAGTGAAAAAGTGAATCAACGTAACGTATACATTTTTCGGATCCCACTTTTCCACCTCCAAGGAAGTCATTGGTTATATACTTACTGTGCGAAACACCTCGACAATGTAGATCATTTTTCACTTTGTTACTTTTGGCTTTTCTGTTTGAGGGCAAAGCCAAGAAATGTTGACTTACCGGTATCCCAATAATTCTTTAAACTCCGTTAATACCCTTAGCGGTGCACATCAAAGTAAATACCATGAATCGATCTTAGCTTTTCAGTGATAGATCTTGGCAGAGATAAAGATACTCAAAGATCGTGGAAATACACCAAATGAATGTGTTTTAACAAAGAAATGAATCCTTCTAATCGTGGATAGTGTTTGCGAAAGGGCGATACCATCGGAAGATTTGAAGAAACTGAATCCTTTTCTAACGATTTTTATCAACAATTGCCCCGGTTTGACGATGTTACTACAAGTCAGTACAAATAATTGTGTGGTGATTGCTGATTTAATTTGGTGGCCTTCGTTCATTGACAACATTATCTCTGACAGTGTAATAACACAGCCAGCAGAAGTTCTAGATGTCTCTAGCTCAGTCTCACGCGAACACGGTTTCAATAATGGCTTATCTCTGTTTCCTGGGCAGGGCTGAGTGCTTCGTCGAAGCAAAAATAACTCCCATAGAATCAGGCTGTTTAAAATTAAGGTGTCAAGGCTCGTGTTTCTGTCGTATCATATATACACTGAAGTATGTTATCGACTGGGTAAGGCACGGTGGTTCGTCTGATTTACTTGAGTTCGTGTTCTTGTCTTCACCATTTCTATCAGGTAAATCAACGGATGCAGGAAGCGATTTGATTTGAAGTCAACAAGGGAAAAGTAATAGGAGAGGACAAGAACGTCAAGTGTTTTACAAAGGTACGATATTTAACTGTGTTAATAAGAACGTGCAATGCTTCCCAATAAGTTGGCACAGGATACCATTCACAAGATAACGTGCTTTATATGCTTCGCAATTAAAATGTCATTGTTTCTCAAACGACTGGTAGATTTTGTGTTTTGCTCAGTCTTAGCTGAGCACACGAGTTTCCCACTCTGCGTGACTCCTCAACTCTGACCATTTCACGGGAGAATGCTTTTCAAACCTTTACAAATCTCAATCAAGAGACAGTACTTAAGGCTTCAGTGGAATCCGGCACATCATAAAGTCCTGTACACTTTAAGACTAAACAATGAACACGTGCACCTCTTTACGAATCACCTACTAAATACTACGGAATGGCGCCAAGACGTGAATGGGTTGTTGCACTGTAGCTTGTTAGCATCAATCTTTCAACGTTTTCGTCGATGCTTTCACCAAATCCAGTAGACACTTTTGAAAGCGTATATGTGCGCCTAAACGCATTTATACAAAGGTCATATTTTGCGACATACAAAAATATCTTAGTTAAACGTTGCATTACCACAAAAATACACAATTAGCACTTTTCCCAAATTGGTTTCTTGAAAGATAATTTGCTTTCCTTATTAGTTTCGATGGTGTCGTAGATAGACCATGCAGTTCGCGGTTAATTCCAACATTTTGAAAGGGGTGCAAACACGGCGCAAAAAAGTTTGTACATGTATGGGAATCCGATGCCAATTCATTTCTGAAATATTCACTGTCTGAAAACTTAACATACCAGGTAAAAGATTAACTGATCAAAATTTGAGAGATATAACTGTGCTGGGAAGCGTGCAATCGTGTTTTCAGTTTTCTATACATTTGTCTGTAAATTTTCCCGCGGACTACTTTGACTCATTGTTACACTCGTTGCTCGACCTTGGGCTCGATTCAACATTAACTTCGGCATAATACTAAATTTGTATCTTTGTCCATGTTTTTCATTGAGGTCCTATATAATACCTATATACGACCTATATAAGAGCGAATGTATGAAGAAGGCGAATTATCGCTGAATGTAATTCTCTTAAGTCTAACTTATAATAAAATTTCCGTCCTATTTCTAATCTGAAATGTGTGTCGAAAGCCATCGAAAAGACTTGCCATCAAGTAAATGACCACATAATAGAGAACAATATGGACGAACTGTTTCAATCTGCCTATAAAGAAAATCATAGCACCGAAACTGCCTTGATAAAAGTCCAAAATGACGTTCTCCGTGCTCAAGATGACCAACAGTCTGTAGTGCTGCTATTGTTAATAGACCTATATCTGCAGCCTTCGCCGACACTGTGCAGTGGACCACAATATTCTGCTAGCTCAACTGTAGATTTGGTATAAAAGGCAATGCCCTCGACTGGTTTTCCTCATCATATCTATCTGAAAGGAAGCAATTTGTTCGTGTGAACGGAGGCACATCCATCCATCGTGACCTGCCTTTTGGACTTCCTCAGAGATCCATTTTGGGCCCGATGTTGTTTCTCGTGTACGCTACACCACTCGCTGACGTTATACGGCAACACGGTTTGGATTTTCATCTCTATGCGGACGACACCCAAATATACCAGAATATACCTATCCTTGAAGTCGTCGTCAGCTGAGCTGGCAAGGACGCGAATTGAGGCCTGTGCACGCGATATTGATAGATGGATGTCCCAAAACCTGCCGAAAATGAACAGGAATATAAGAAAGAACTTTTGATCCTGAATGCGAAGAACCGCCCCCCACCACCCATTGCCTCTGTTTCAGTTTGTGACGCTGTCATCTATCCCTCAACTACCGTCAGGAACATATTGGCACGATATTCGACACGTCAATGTCAATGGAGGACCAAATTAATGCTGCTTGCAAATCAGCCCTCTTCCATCTCAGGAACATAGGTCGCATACACAAATATCTGTCGCTACAATCAGCTGAGACTCTAATACTCTCATTTGTTACGTCCAGATTAGACTTCTGTAACTCGCTTTTTTATGGTTTACCCAATCAACTAATATAGAAACTTCAAAGCGTTCAAAATTCAGCTGCAATATATGTCTCACTAAAAGATATGAACACATCACGCCAGTATTACAACAACTACACTGGCGACCAATCGAGTATAGAATTCAATATATGGTCATATTATTAACTTTTAAATGCCTTAAAAACAATGCTCCTGCCTATCTTATAGACTTGATCCGTCAGTACGTACCAAATCGTAACTTAAGGTCTAATTCCAAGAACTACCTCGAAAGGGTTCAATTCAATGTTAAAGATTACGGTTATACAGAGCCTTCTCAGTAGCGCAGCGGCACCCACACTTTGGAATGCGCTTCCAGATAACCTCGGAGATTACTCTGATAAATATTTACCTTCTTTCAAAAAAAATATAAGACTTTTATTTAGGAGAGCATTTTCCCTATGAACATTAATAATTACTATTTATTATAATCTAACTTTTTAATGTAATTACCTATATAAATAGCCATTTTTAGTATAATTTAAATCCATGTAAGGCCATCCCTATTTTATTTTCCGTTTCTCATCGTCCGACCGACCCATTTTTGTGGCTCTTTGTAGAAATAAAAAAAAAATTGGGGGGAGGGGTGGGGGTGAAGAAACCATAGAGCAGCTCCTGGAAGCTCATGCTCGAGGGTAGGTTACACAATATATAGTTTCGGCGGCGCAATAGTAATTCCATGTTTGTAGCGTATACGGACGACGACATCAATGGTGTCGTCGTCCATGTTGGTTTGTAACCTCGCCTGTGCAACCGCGCCTTATTAGTTCCAGTCTCTCCGCGCATTTTTTATAATTATTTTTTTTCTCTCACCCGACCGACCGACCCAATTTTTGAAAACCCCACCGATGAGAAACGGGGGAAAAAATAGGGATGGCCTAAAGAACTAGATAATTTTTAGTTATTTTTTTAGGATGATGTTTTATTCATGTAAAGAGCAAATAGGATAATTGAAATTCATGTAAAGCGACTATAGGAATCGGCGCTATATAAATATTTACTATTATTATTATTATTATTATTATTATTATTATTATTATTATTATTATTATTATTATTAGCAGAGATTGTAGTATCAAGAGTGCTCGTGTGGAAAAATTAGCAGAAACGTGTGCCGTGACCTTCGTGAATTTCGTATTTGTTGCATGAATGATCGTTAACTGACTTCGGCTCTTCCGATCCGGTTTCCAGAATCGATGGTGGCCTAGCTACACCGCAACCCTTGCGTGAACATATTTGTTCACAACATGTTCACTTTTCATTTTATCCTAATACGAAAACACCTTTTTATGTAACATTCTTTTCGGTCCAAAGAGTTACAGTTTGTTAATTTGTTGAAAAGGAGTTTTCTCGATGATAGGCCGGATAAGTGCACACTGTTCATGACTATATATAGAGTTGAAGGTATAAATGTTGACTTCATCAGTATTATCTGATAGAAATAGACAGGTTGCTTTGAACCAAAGGTTAAAAGAAGCACGAATTGTATTTTAAAATGTTAGATTCAGCTAGCACATGGACGAGTGAGCTATTATATCGATAAAACGGACTTCTAATATGTCTAGCTTAGACCACGAAAAGCTTGGGCTGTCACAATTTATAAGTGCTGAATATGACGGAGAAGTAAGAAACTCGAGAACCATCTGTTGTATTGCCTTTTGAGGAATTTCTTCTCAGTCTACCACAGATATTATTTACAGGTCTCCCAGTCATGGATCTAATTATATATACACATTTTATTTCGCTTTTTACAAAGTCTTGTCTTAATTGTGGACTTTTTGTGAAGTTGAAGGGCGAGAAAAGCGAAAATACGATTCCTGTTTTTCCTTGAAATAGCTTCGAGTAGTATTCAGACATCGTCATTGTGTCTTTACTTGCGACGGCGTCTTTGATTCATCACTCAAACATGACTAGAGTTTAACTTCGGATTACAACTAAAACAAGGTCTTAGTATAAGATCTAGAAATAACATGACTGGAATTATTTGCCATGTTGAAATTACGGTAATTGTTCAGTCTATCTGCATGTCCACAAAACCCCAACCTAACACAGGCAGCCCAAGCTCACCATGTGTGGCTCTTACAAATCCTACGGTAGATTACGTGATCACTCGCGCAAGATTGATTGCGTGGGCACCGCGGCAAAACGTCACGCGCATGCGTATTTGCTATTTCTTGACGGCGCGCGGCCGCCCCCAGTTTCCCGCGAAACTGAAATGAAACAACAGGCACATACCCGTGATTTTAAAATTTCTGCATAAAAGTACCCATTTGTGAACTGCTTTGTCAAAAAATAAGAAAACTACTTAAAAGCTAAGCGTAAGACTTTAACAGGTTGAAGTTTTCTTAATTTGTAATACACTGTGAGTTTACTAAGTTATAAAATTATTTACTAAAAAAGTTGAAACCCTCGGTAATTTGTATTTGATAGCAGAGCCTTCGTTCTTTTGGCCAGCGGAGCATACCGTTTTGCCGCGGTGTAGATTGCGTGTAGCGCGCGCTAGAGTCATCGTTTCCTTGTCTACTCACTAATAGAGTTTGCATTGAATTTTTATCGTGGTAAAAATAAAGGTAATGAAATAACATTTTCAGGAGCCCATTACCATTTTGCAATAATGTACCTCGAGTGTCCTTTTCTTATGTCCTTGGGTATTCTCTGCTATTTGGGCTAGTTTGGATCGGTTTTAGAGAGTTTTAGATTTTTGAGATCTCTCTCTATAGGCTGAACAGTCCGTTGATCACATCAAATCACGTCCCGTGGATGGCAGATGTACTCTGATTTGTTGGTCATCGTCATGTGGTGGAGTCTGACAAACCCCACGTGACGACAACCAACCAATCAGATCGCATTTGCCATCCGCGGGACGTCCCGCTGTCTCGGACCTAAGTTACAGTGGAACCTCGATTTAACGAAGTGCCAAGGGACTGGGGAAATTGGTTGTTAATCGTTATATCGAGGGTTCGTTAATTCGAAAACCTCGTTATAACGAATTTGCGGAAAAACAACCAAAATGTTCGTTATATCGAGGTATAGTTAATAATTGTTTTGTAACGGTGTTACGTCGCAGTACCCAGCATTTCTGGATGCCATTGACACGTTCACATGTGTTTCACTTATTTCTAAAGCACGGAGGACAAATCTCAGCGGAAGTCACTGGCAAACGGAGAAACGAGGGCATTGGACTAGAAATTCCGGCTACTTATACCTTTTACCACAAGAAGCCTTCAAAAGTAACGAAGTTAATAGAGCTAATAAGAGACAAAGAGGATAAAGCGGATATGTAGATGTCTCGATAGTGCCAGTGTCTGTACTGTATATACACATCTACTGATGAGCTGTTGACTGAGAGGTTGTTCTCTTGTTACAGGATTAATGGATTTTCATCGCTGTTGGTCTGTTCCGCATTCATCTTTTGTCGCGTGTTGACATTTATTCGTTATATCGGGGTAGATTTTACGTTTGGGCTGCCGGATTGTGTTCGTTATAACGAGGATTCCGTTAAATTGAGGTTCGTTATATCGAGGTTCTGTTACATACATTTTACTTGTTTTGCCGGGCTGAAGAATATCGTTCGTTTATACCGAGGACTTCGTTATATAGAGGTTCGTTAAATCGAGGTTCCACTTTACCAGCATCCGAAGGTTTTGTTTATCGTCCCCGCCCTCTTCCTTTTTAAGGGCCGCTTCCTTTTTTTATTATTTGTTATTAAAACTAACGGTGCCCTGGAGAGAGAGAACTTCAGTCTTTCCTGTCAAGTCGTACCCAGTACCTCTACCGAGTGACATTCCAGGCAAAAAAATTTTTTTGGAGGCTTTCTCGGCCGATTTTTTTGGCAAAATCTTGACGTCGTGATGGTTTTTGTCTGCGTTTTGATATGCAGTGCGTGTGAAATTTTAAAATCATGGTATGCCCGGTCGGTAATAGTTAACAAATTGACCTTCCGGGACCTTTTGAGCTCGTTCGCTTTGTAAAAAGAGCATTAGAGGAGATAACAAAAAAGTCGAAAATAACAAATAAAATGCGCCGCCCGCTCCTATTCGGACGATAAACATGTTTTTTTATTTACCTGGCTCATAGTTAATAGAGTGGAATGGTTATGAAACCCGGCAAACTTCAAAGGGGCTAACAAAGGCGCTGCGTTATAGTTCTAGTTCATTAGAGTCCCCTGAACGACTGAACTCACGCGTTTCTATTGGCTGATTGATTAACACATTGGAATTTCTATTGTGCATGTTTTTGTGCACGGTAGTGGTTGAAAAAAGCTAACAAAGACATATAACAAAGAAGGTCGCTGGGTTTCATAACCATTCCACTCTATTAACTATACTTGGCCTTAGCTGTTTAGGCATTCTAGCTGTTCAGCTTCAAATGTAGCTATCCTGTCCCGAAGTTCAAGAGGGATTAGAACGCTATTGACCTTGTGGATCAACCGGAACTAATCCTGTAATAATAATAATAATAATAATAATAACTTATTCCAAACAAACAACAGAAGTGTTACATTGGGAATACAAGTTTCTAGACATAAAAATAATTGACCAAGCGTGAGGTCAGGATATAGAGGTTATTGACCAAGCGTGAGGTCAAGATATAGAGGTTATTGACCAAGCGTGAGGTCAAGATATAGAGGTTATTGACCAAGCGTGAGGTCAAGATATAGAGGCTATTGACCAAGCGTGAGGTCAAGATATAGAGGTTATTGACCAAGCGTGAGGTCAAGATGGGGGATATTGGCCAAGTTATTTTTTTGCGTGTTTAAGGACCGAGACGAAGTCGAGGTCCATAAAAACGCAAAAAATGAACGAGGCCAATATTCCCCCATCTTGACCGAACAAGCTTGGTCAATAAGGTTTTTATTTTTTGGCGAAAATGAATAAAAGCCCACTTTGACGCACGCGCCAGGAACCCATTGCGTGGTAAACTGAAGAGCGAATAGAAATCAAGCTAAAATTAGACTCGACGACTTTCACTTGAAGTTGAACGTTGTGGCGTTCAAAACAGTTTGTTTTCCGACGTAAAAAATGCGTTCTTATGGATGAAAACTGACCTGTACTTTACTTCAGATCTACTGAGTTTCAATGACAACTTCATCAGGAAGGCCGAATGCATTATCTTGAGACAAACAAAAATGTGCATATTTGTAGAAGATTTGAAAGTTGAAAACCGGCGTTGAAATCACTCGAGTGGCGATAACTCAGATAAGGGGCCGTCGACATATTCGAAATGCCCCGCTTAACGTACAATGGACGTTGAGGTTAGACCCGATGTTGATCAGTGGAGCTAAAAAAAATACAGGGGAGGGGTGGCATAATTTTTTGACAAATGCCCCGGGCCCGGGCTGACGCAAAACAAATGCCCCAACCCAGGGACAGATAGGTTGTCAAATGCCCCATCTTCCCCGGGGAGGGGATGGGTGGGCTTGGAATTGATAGAGACATAATAACTGGAATTATTTCCCATGTTGAAATTACGGTAATGGTTCAGTCTATCGGCATGTCGACAAAACCCCAACCTAAAACAAGGAATCAGAATTCCAAATAGAGCCTAGCTCTGTTGTACTCCACCCAACCACGTACTTATTAATATTTTCGTATATTCTTTTTACACTCATCTGGTAAAATCGGTATTTTAGTCTATAAGTCTTTTGTTTGTTCGAGCATTTCAGTTTTTAAGTATTTACCCCAGTGTTTAGGCATCGTAGCTGTTCATGAAAGCTAACTATTTGGTGGTCCTTCCTGTCCTGAAGTTCAAGAGGGATTAGAAAGCTAGCTATTGACTTTGTGGATCAGCCGGAACTAACCTCTGTTGAAAGATAGTTATATTGATGCAAGTGGCACACCGACCGTCCTTAGAATTTTCCGGTGGCACTCTTGAACAGATTGAGGAATGTGCGGTTAGCGATGTGCGTGGTAATTGGCATGCATACTTTTTAAGCTTATCGATCATCACCTGATACCAATGCAATGGCAAAATATATTAGTTCCAACGTCGTATCCAAGGCGAGATTCAATAGTCCACTTTCGACAGTCTACTTCATTTCTCACGCACAAAGGTTTAAATATCATGCTGTTGGGTACGTAAATTGAATTTATTCTGTTCTTTGAGAATATAATAAATTTACGTGTAATTTACCCCGTAGCCTCGTATTGAAACCTCTTCGTTTCACGAAGACAGGTTCGTGAGTCAAGCTGGCTGTTCATGAGTCAAGCTGGCTGCCGCATTTTAGGGCAAAAAGCCGAGGAGCAACACAATGACATATTGATCTCATTTCAATAAACATTCTTTATAGGGCGGGGTATGAACAACTATCATCTATATTGCTTTCACCCGGTTTGTATGCCGCTTAATAAAATACAGAGGTCAGGTCGAACAAACTTGTGTTTAGAACTATATATGAGTTAGGTCGAGGCAGTTTTGAGGTTTCTGTAAAGAAGTTTTAACATTTCAGTACCATTTTCTCAACTCCTTTTACAGAAGGTATTGTAACACTCGTCTTCTTTGGCACTGATTCGTATGATTTGTGTTGTTGGCCTGTAGAACAGTTATGCTGAAAAGCAGTATAGATGTTTTACAAGATTTTTATCCATGTGAAAATGAAAATCAAACTGAGATAGTAAGAGCCACTAAGTCAGCGTTGCGTGACGACACAAATAACGGCTGCGAAGGAGACTAAGTAAGAGCCACATTCCTGAAACGTACAGCATAATATCATAACTATGTAAGTCAATTATATTAACACTCCTTTTTCACTTTCAGTACCAAAAATAACCTTTCCAGCCTTAATATATAAATTGGCTGGTTCGCGAGTTGAGACAGTGACTTCATCTGCAGTTCAAACTGGGACACAGCTCAATTGTCATCGTAAGTAACTATCTATATATTGATAATAATTTGTGATATTTTTCCATGTACGTATAGCGTGTTTACCTTCGGAATAAGCGAATTCAGTCACATTTGTTAATATAATTTATGTTATCAAGATCAGCTTAATCAAATGAGAAGAAAACAGTTTCTCGTGTGCGAACTCCGTATCAACAAACCAGGTTTAACTTCTCTTTATAAGATTACGAACTGAAACTTTTGTATATTGATAATGCTATTAACCTATAAAGGAATGTCGCCTTTGCCCTAACTTAGTCCAGATTTCAAGAGTTTCGCTAATATATTGTCATAACTCTAATTGAAAATAAAATTCCTCAATTAGATACAATACACATTTAAAGACATTTTAAAAGTAATCATTCCGTTTTAAGTGACACATGGCTGACATTGCCACATGTTTTATGTTGCTTTCTGTTTTACATGTGGAGTAGCTGTCAGGGAAAATATGTAGCTTGCTTTTAGCCTGAAGTTGTTCAAAGGAGATTAAGCTAGACCCTTGTACACCTCATTGTCTGCCTTGCTTCATATTTGTACTGCATGTGGCCAGACGAGTGCCGAACTAATACGAAACGTAATACGAAATGTAAATAGTTAATTGATAGCAAGATCCGCAAGTTTGATCGCCTGCAACAATCTAAATAAGAACATTAGACGTTCTGATAGCATTTTAAAATTCCAAACTAACTTTTTTAATTTAGTAAAAAAAACATATTTTAATGGCTTTCAGGAGCCATTATGTGGTATTCCAGAATCTAAATCTAACTTTTAACGAATGTATAGGTATAGATCTTATATTTTTAAGTACTGCCGTATTTCGTTACTTTGTCGATTGTTTATAATACCGTTGCATTCCTAATTATTACTAAATTGAATTATTAGATGTAGTAGTATCAGTATCAATTCTTAGTTATTATTATCATCATTATATATATTTTTTTAACAAACATAAAATGACGTATAACGGAGTAAAGTGGCCGGTAGTGAGCAAAATGTTTTTAGCTGGATCAAATAATGAAATCGTCCAGGCGTCTTTGTTGATCATCCTTAAAAGCGGTAGGGCTAAAACACCCATACAGTGCAATGAGCGCCGAAGGCACGAGCTGCTAGGGGGGTCTGGGAAATTTTGAATTCTAGAGCCTCGGAAATGCGATTTTCTTCGTTTTCTAGGGGGCTTAATCTTTGTTTTTGTCACATTTCCCGAAAAAAGTGGTAGGGCTATAGTCCGACCTGCCCCACCCCATCCGCGGTCCCTGTTGATAAGTATCTTAGAGACCTGGACGTAAAAACAGAAAGCAAACTCGCTGGAGCAATTGGAAATTGTTTACTTACTTTAACTCTTGAACCATGGGGAACGCCGGATAAAAATATGCTAACAGACAAACACATATCGATGCCAACAGAAACACAGATCTGGACTGGTATTGATGGCACATATCACATGTTCCCATGGAAACCCCTGTCTTGCATCGACCCATTGAATACTGAATGACGTCCAGTTCGAATAACCATTATTTAGTAATCTTTAGTCTAACGCTTTTGTGTGGCAACGTGAACACGAGGCTAAAGTATCCATGACAATACCTATTTAAATTAGACGCCATTTATGCAATGGGTCTCTTCATCCACGAACTATTCATTTAATTCATTGTCAAAATAAGAAAAGATAGCGCCTTGTTATAACAAATAAACAAATAACATGATCGCTCTTCATGCTTCTAACAAAGCCCTTATACCAGAGGCATTTAATCAAAAGCCTTCCCTTTCATCGCTTCTCATCGCCCGAAGCTACTGAGTCGGCGTTTATTTAAGCAATACTATATTTCTATTCTGATTTCCCAAACATTCGGAACAAAGGACGACTACAGGAAACCGAGGGGCGCGGCAAATATTTCATGCTTCGATCTCTCAAATATCTGACCCGCGCTGCAGCAACGTGTTCACGGTTCGGCTCTTAATTATTTGGTGAAAATAGTATACGATTTCATGTCAAGAACTTTATTTTCTTGTTTACCATTTGAACCAGACGAGAGTAATTTAGGAAACCAAATGAAACTCATTGCGAGTGCTCTTGATACCAAAAGAGGTAGAAAACCTACATTGCTGCTACTGAAACCGCGACCAGGACTACATAGACAGTTTGTTAGTCATTTGTGCCTTGATTTTAACCATCCCACGTGTGCGCGAGGTTCGTTACTGAGTCATATCAAATCGCTGAAAATGTCCATCCCGGAACTGTATTCAAGAACTGTATTTTCTTGTTTACCATTTGAACCAGACGAGAGTAATTTAGGAAACCAAATGAAACTCATTGCGAGTGCTCTTGATACCAAAAGAGGTAGAAAACCTACATTGCTGCTACTGAAACCGCGACCACTTAGACAGCGAGAACTAAACTCATTGCAAAACGAAAACAAAGCATTCCAACTTACAAATACTGTGTTATCTCGCAAATTCAACTAATTATCTAGTTTTCCTAGTAACACTGATGCCTGGAGGTCATTTTAGTTCTATTGCGCCATCAATACTATCATTAATGGCCGAGTTGTCACATTTGCAGTGTTATGGCACAGGCCACGCTCTTCCATTTGTACCGGTGTGTTTGACAAGAAAACACAGAGCAAATCCGCGCGATGCCCTTCATTCAAAAGACTTTCACCGAATCGAAGCTCGAGCAAGTTGAAATGCTATTGTTTTCTTCTCGACATTGATTGGCTCAAATAATCTTAATTTCCTCGTCTACTTAATGAAGACTTCCTGGCCACGTATTTCCAAACAGTAGAACTTAGAAAAGTGGTCCAGAAATACTCGCAATAGTAAACTAAGTTCTTAGTTATGGCTTTTCCTTCATAGGAATTCTTAAAGTTTAAAGGAGCTATATGTCATGGTATTGCGCATGTGCATGTGGAGTGACTAATATGCAGTATTTTCCTTGATCATGATATGAAGGCTATATCTATACGCAGTTTGTTAGTCATTTGTGCCTTGATTTTAACCATCCCACGTGTGCGCGAGGTTCGTTACTGAGTCATATCAAATCGCTGAAAATGTCCATCCCGGACACAAACTATGAACACCTCTCACCGATGTGAGACTTCAAGCAGTCCAGTCCCTCTTCTCTGGCTCTGTTAATAGCGCGGGACGGCGAGCTCATTCCATTCTCCCAGCTCCTACTCTCAAGGTCTAAAATTTACTTTACAGGCAAAGAAAAAAATTCAAAATTCAAAACATAAAAAAAACAATAAATATTTATTTCATAAAGAATAGATTGTCCCTGTAGCAATCTCAGAGTGCGTTCGATTGAACGTAATCCCGGAATAAGATCGGAACATACATAACGATCACTACAAATTGTTTATTTCGAGATGTTTTAACCACCTGAACACTAAATATATCCTGAATATCATATGTCAGCAAGCGTCGTAGCTAACAGTGCAAAATGTGCCTGAACCAGTGATTTCCAGAGACTATTCCATCTATTCTTATTCTAGAATACAGTCAATCGAACGTGCCCTAAGTGTATCCTGAATATCATATGTCAGCAAGCGTCGTAGCTAACAGTGTAAAATGTGCCTGAACCAGTGATTTCCAGAGACTATTCCATCTATTCTTATTCTAGAATACAGTCAATCGAACGTGCCCTAAGTGTATCCTGAATATCATATGTCAGCAAGCGTCGTAGCTAACAGTGTAAAATGTGCCTAAATCAGTGATTTCCACAGACTATTCCATCTATTCTTATTCTAGAATACAGTCAATCGAACGTGCCCTAAGTGTATCCTGAATATCATATGTCAGCAAGCGTCGTAGCTAACAGTGTAAAATGTGCCTGAACCAGTGATTTCCAGAGACTATTCCATCTATTCTTATTCTAGAATACAGTCAATCGAACGTGCCCTAAGTGTATCCTGAATATCATATGTCAGCAAGCGTCGTAGCTAACAGTGTAAAATGTGCCTAAATCAGTGATTTCCACAGACTATTCCATCTATTCTTATTCTAGAATACAGTCAATCGAACGTGCCCTAAATGTATCCTGAATATCATGTCAGCAAGTGTTTGTAGCTTACAGTGTAAAATGTGCCTGAACCAGTGATTTTCAGAGACTATTCCATCTATTCTTATTCTAGAATACAGTCAATCGAACGTGCCCTAATTGTATCCTGAATATCATATGTCAGCAAGTGTTTGTAGCTTACAGTGTAAAATGTGCCTGAACCAGTGATTTTCAGAGACTATTCCATCTATTCTTATTCTGGAATATTGTCAGTCGGACCCAATTGATGGCTAAACTCGTGCGATCACTATTAATACTCGAACTACAAACGTCAAGATAATCATCATTAAAGGCCAACCATCGTACAAACAAAGATGGCGGCTGTGCATTTGACCACAATCCCTTGCGAACCTAACACAGTCAAACATACACTTAGAAATCCCCTGTTTTTTTAAAATGACAGTGTATTGGCAACAGTACTTGTACTGGTTTGTTTTTAAGATATAATACCTCTCTATAGCGAGTAAATAACGGATTTAAAGAATTTAGCGCGCAAAGGATTGTGGGTAAAAGTACGTTTTCAGTTCGGTGGATTCTAGCCAGCTGAAGTAATCTGTGCTCTTATTAATATCACCTAAATTGAGAAAGTAAATCATACATTGAGGGGGAGGCGGCTTGTATGACAAATTGTAGGCGGTTTTACGAGAGAAATTAGAAGCTCCAAAACCCAGATTTCCAAGTTAATGAGAAAACGAACCCGGACTTTCTTCCTGTTTGATTATTCTGAATCGTCTATAACCTGAAATTCGACATTTTTTTACGAAAAAACCGTACCCTGAAATCTAAATTAGTTAATGTTTCAAACCCGAATCGAGGCGGTCCCGCAAATCCGTATTAGAATCTCATATTTCCAAACAGTTGCGTAATTATAACAGCATGAATTTGTGTCTTCGCATTGCAATGGTTATAGTATCCACTTACCCGGCCGATGGAATCTCGTAATTAACGTCTAAAGCCCACGTACAGAGTTCATTGCGACAAATCATCTGGAAGGAGTTAATCGGCTAAGATTCCATGAAATGTTATCTCCAGGGCGATCAATGTTTTCGGATCATTTGCCCTTTAATTTCTACCTCGGTTTTGCAGTTATCGGCTGTAGAAAAGCCGGGGCACTATTATTATGACGTAATATATACTTGCGAGGTTACCGCACACTACAAGGTTTCTTTCTCTTCTCTCGATCTCTAGCCTTTCTCTGAGCTGAACGGAGAAAACCTCTGTGCCCAGGGTCACCCCGCCAGTGATGCCATTGTTAAATTATTTAAGAAACAACCATAAACTTTCTCGCTTTTCGATGTTGGGGCGACAAACTGACGTTCACTTTTCTGCTTATCCCACTCCCGTTGATTGCAATTTCTAACTCAACCCCTCCCCCTGTCAGTAAACAACAGCCAATCGGAGAACGCTATAAGGCAATTAGATATTCCTCCAATCGGGAAGGAGGGACAAATCTTGTTCCGAGTTAAATCTATTAGCGCGGTACGATCAGTTAAATGATGTCCGCTACCAGATGTTTTCTCTCTCTTCCCTCCTCGCCGCTTCACGGCTCACCGATCGCCTCTTCGCGGCTCTCTCTAATCAACGGAGAAAACCTCTGGGACCAGGGTAAAGAAATTAATGAGAAAACTGAGCTACGAGTCGCTAAGCATCATTGTAAAATTTATTAATAATTCATAAGGGTGCTAACCAATCCAAACGCATCATTTAGGTCACATGCATAAGCATCAATACAGGAATTTTAGCTTGAGACCTCGAATTTTACCTTGGCATGGATAAGAGAAGTCGGTGAGTTCTTACGCGAGCCATTACTTAATAGTGGTGTATAGAGCAGATTTCGTATGAGTGGGACAACTTCGGCATGACCGTATCCTTACCGTATGCTTACCGTATCCTTACCGTAACCGTACTGTAACGTACTGTAACTTACTGTACCGTATATCTGTAATTGATTGGATCAGAAAACAATAGGGAAGCTATTTCAATGTCACGGCATGCCGTAAAGTAACCGTGCCGTTGTCATTGCCGTAGTTTGCCTCACTCATACGAAATCTGCTCTCTGATACCATAGTTAATAGAGTGGAATGGTTAGGAAACCCGGCAAACTTCAAAAGGGCTAACAAAGGCGCTGCGATTTAGGTTGGAAGGGGTAAGACAAAAGATTGTGCACGATCATAGTTCATTAGACATTAGCGTTCCCTGAACGACTGAACTCACACGTTTCTATTGGCTGATTGATTAACATGTTGGAATTTCTATTGTGTTTTGTGCACGGTAGTGGTTGAAAAAACCTAACAAAGACATATAACAAAGAAGGTCCCTGAGTTTCCTAACCATTCCACTCTATTAACTATGCTGATACTGAATAAAACATTGGTGTTATATCGATCAGATATACAACACTGATGTTGTATCTAACAAACACTGTGTTAGTGGGGAGGTCTCACAATCGATCGCCCCCAAGAACAATAGACCCGGCGCAATCAGCATATTGGCACATACGATTTTTCTATAATATGCCTTAAGTGCTCTCTGAGATGCCCACAGTCAAAGTTACAAGCGAAAATTGTATGCTGTTGACCATTTTTACTGTGAAAACGTAAAGAAAACACCATCTAGCCAATGGGAAAGGGAGAAAACAAAAGATCTTTGAATCACAAATTTCATAACATTCCCCACATACGAATTTCTCAAAAATCAAACCATAGTTAGTTTGATCAAATATAAATATATAAAACTCTCCTATGAAAGTGGACAGGAGGTAATGGGCTTCTGAAGTGCATTACTCCGATGGTCTTCTATTGACTTTATGAGAATCAACCAATGAACTTACGAGAAAGAACAATAGAATAATTAACACGTGTTTACATTCCTTGCCGTTCAGTCGTTCCCTTCTTATCCGAAGCATTACTTAATGACATGAGTGTTGTATGGGGTTATACAGAGGACACATCACGTGGTATCATTCAGCGCACATGATTGGCTACTGTACCCTTATGAATTATTAATGAATTTTATAAATGGCTAAACAAAATCCTCATTTATCCTCGCGCTATCGCCTTCTATATAAGTTATGTCTAACAAAAAGAAACATTTAAAATATGTTGTGGTCAAGAGTTCTTTCCTGTGTTTTTTTGGGGGGGGCACCGTGTGAGTTGGTCTAATTCAGCGCCAAGATAGAACACTTCCGATTCAGCCTAAAGTTTTAGAAATGTTTTTTTAAATATTTGCCGAGCCTGAATCGTCTAACAATTCTAAAAATGGGGAGTTTCTCTGATCAGGTAATTAGGTTCATAGCCAGACAGTGTCTGTCATGGGGTTTTCAGCGGAGTTCTCCTAAAAGCCTGTCATCAAATAATAACCTTGATAAGTGCAAGTATTGATATAAACGGGAAACGTTTCTCGGACTCACGCCATCCTTATGGCATGAGCGCGGTAAGGCTTATTTGATGTTGGGGTTTCAATTCTTTTATGAGTTTATAATCCACGCGCGGACGGCTATTTTCTTAATATTTTATGCAAAAAAAAAGATGACAATAGCTATAGTTTAGCGCCACTTCTGTTTTGCCACAAGTTGACACCTTACGAAGCGGTCCACTTTAGCGATCTTGACCCATAGTTTCGTTTTAGTATCTGCCGCCGGCAGCTGCTTGCAGAATAGAAAGTGTATCTCTGTATCTGGTTGATTATGTAACAGGAGGTTTGTAATGAAAGTCATACTTGTCATTTATGTCTCTCGTAAAAGACGACAGCAAAGGCAACATTTCAAATTTTAAAGTATGATTGTAAAATATCCAGTCGGTCGATTTACTCTGGACAGTGCAGTGCAATTTCAGCTTGATATGATCAGTATCACTAGCGGTGAAATCCGTGTCATGCCCCCTAGATATAGCCTACAATTAAAAGATCAGATTTTGGACGGAATTAAGCGGGCGTCTTGCAGGAATACAATCACGTGGTGGTACTGGAGGGTAAATAATATTAATTCATATATTTAAAGGCACTTGTACGAGATCGGTAGTGTTATTAGCAAAACCTGTTTGTAAATGCTATTTTCCACCTCCAATCGATTGTCGATCTTTCTATAACCGCGTTTTTAAAGATAGCTTGCCCTCCAGCATCCATGGAAACGCCTTTCCCTTGGGTATCACGAGCTCAATTGATTCGTTAACGAAGTACTATATCAGCACGTGACTGTATTATATCAGCACGTGACTGTATTACATCAGCACGTGACTGTATTACATCAGCACGTGGCTGTATTACATCAGCACGTGGCTGTATTACATCAGCACGTGACTGTATTACATCAGCACGTGGCTGTATTACATCGGCACGTGGCTGTATTACATCGGCACGTGGCTGTATTACATCGGCACGTGGCTGTATTACATCAGCACGTGGCTGTATTACATCGGCACGTGGCTGTATTACATCGGCACGTGGCTGTATTACATCGGCACGTGGCTGTATTACATCAGCACGTGGCTGTATTACATCAGCACGTGGCCGGCTGTATTACATCAGCACGTGGCTGTATTACATCAGCACGTGGCTGTATTACATCAGCACGTGGCTGTATTACATCAGCACGTGGCTGTATTACATCAGCACGTGGCTGCCTGGACGATATTTATAACAAATCTAAACAATGGGGTTACACGCTTTCGGCGGCAACGATTCTGCTCTTGTCAAGTATGCGTAGGTCATGTCTACGTGTCCTGTCAGAAAAATTAAGTCGTCACTAATCTGTAGTTTCGATCAACGGTACATCATCCATTGTCATTAATGTACCAACAAGAGAGCCATTGGTTCTTAACAGAAATCCGTCGTTTGAAATCATGGTTGTAGCATTAGCATAATAATTGTAAAGTTTATAAACACTAAACATTGCTATTTGCTGTCGAACTTTCCATGTTTCAGTCGTTTTCGTCGACAACATATTAGAAACAGATTGACAGCATGTGCTTCAAATGATTAAAGAGTTTACCAGAAAGTTCCAAATCCAAACTAGGCCTTATACTCTTTATCTCTTCTTTCTTCCCTAGAATGAATGCCTCTGTGTTACCTTATTTCCGGGGGGGGGGGGGGGGGGTGGGGGGTGGGGGGTGGGGGTGTGGGGTGGATGGCTGGGGCAACCATATACAAGTGACGTGGATGCTCGTCGGAAATTTTAAAAGGTACCAGAATCTCGTTGTTTGGGCGTTATTTCAATTTATTTTTATCCCTATAAGAGGTACCAATCCCAAAACACAAGAAATAGAGGATATTACATGGCCGCGCGAAGATAGATACGGATTTTATCTTCGAGTGCTACTGAATGAAATATCTTACGAGTGAGCGCAGCGAACGATTAAGATATTTCATCAACACGAAAATAAAATCCGTATATTCAAGCGGCCATGTAATGTTCTGTTTAATATAATTATCAATGAAATACCAGTTTCAATCTCTTCCTGCTAGAAATATTTGAAAGCCAGTCATATCATTTATATCTTCAGGTATGAATATATCACTTTTTTTTTTATAAATATACACTGGTATTTCATCGATAATTATATATTAATTATATATTAATTATAAGTAATACCATGGCACCGAGGGAAATTAGTGATTAAATTTCCCCGCGAGCCGAGGGAGGCTTTCTGGAAGATCGCCGAGGAAATGAACCGTTTTGCGAGTGCTTCCGTTAAATTCTGTTTGCTGAGTCATTATAATATATTTTTTAAATAGTTTGTTTTACGTCGAAGATACAGGAAGCCGTTACCGCGTCTCCCAAGCCAGAGGCTTATATTTAAGTATTCCGACGAACTCTAGGATCGAATTGGAATTTAGGTTGGTTTTTGAGGAGGGAGGAAAACCGGAGAACCCGGAGAAAAACCCTCGGAGCAAGGGCGAGATACCAGCAAACTGAACTCACAAATGCATGGCGCCGCGTCCGGGAATCGAACCTGGGCCACAGAGATGAGAGGCTTAACCACTGCGCCATCCCGGCTCCCCATGGCACAGGAAGTCATGGCACAGGACGCACTACTGCAGTCTCCCTTGAGACACATTTTCTCAAAAGAACGCGTTATAAAAACAGTGCACATATTTTATGCATACTTTATGCATATTTTATGCGTTAATTCAAATTCGTTTCTGGCAGAAAACTTGGAAAGGAGACTGTGACGCAATTTATGTGCTTCAGGTTGCGCATGCGCAAACTGCAAAAGCGTCCCACATGTACTCAAGAGATTGGGCTGTAATTCTTTGCAGTGTGTAGGGGGTCATTGCATTCCGACCTACCCAGTGCTGCAGCACACAGCGGTCAAACGTCTGCGCATGCGTCAAAAGTCTTCAACAACAACGTTTCCAAAACAAATTCAAAGCGAGCCGGCGGCCGTCACTGCTCACACACTCGTTTGAAAACCTTGAGAACTTTTTTGGTAAATTACGAAAAAGTTGGGTAAACTCACAGTTTAAAGTTTGTTCAATTTCCCGTCGACTGTGAAAATAAAAAGCTTAACTTTAACGTATTTTTCTTAACTTTTGGGGGTAGAAGTTCACTGTAATACGTTTTACGGTAAATTTTGCGCGGGAAACCCCACCAGACAGACCGTAATACGCACGCGCCGACGTATGACCGCTGTGTGGTGCTGCAGGGGGAATAAAGTACTGCTGTCCAGCCTGCATACACTTGGAACTTCTAATTTTCCTTCATGAATGTAACATGCGGAAAAAAAAAATCCTCAATTTCCCCTTGTAATTATACATAAGGGAAATTTAGTTTCTAATTTTCCCTCATGCATAGAAACATGAGGGAAAATTAGAAGCATTCATCCCTAATGAGCAAATTTCGAGATTAAACTTCCCTCGGAAAACAAAGGAATCCGAGGCGATCACGGTATTACAACTGATATTTAATAGCGATTAAAAACATCCTAGTGCCATGGACTGTGAAAATACCAAGGCGCGAAGCCATGTGGCTAAAATTGTCATCAGCTAAATTGAATGTAGGTTCATTCATCTTACTTTGAATACCTTAAAAGGTACCACGATAATCACAACTGTGAACGTTTCAAACTGAACACCCTTAGTGGTACCAAGCTACGCATTTTAACACCTGGAAGGTACCACGATAATCACAACTGTGAACGTTTCAAACTGAACACTCTTAGTGGTACCAAGCTACGCATTTTAACACCTGGAAGGTACGACGAGCATACCCGTTAGTGCCATATAGGGAGTTTCAATGACGGATCTAATGAGTTCCAGACACTGATAGTTCTGCAGTAGAGAGTACGCTGACCGCTAGCAGTTTTAAATAGCTGCAAAGGGCCAAAGGTCCTATAGCTGATGAATGTGCGACGCATATAACTTCATCATTCGTCTTGTATTTAAGTGTATATAAGCCCAAATGTTATATCATAAATCGATTCTATATCAAGTAAATAGTTGAATTGTAAAGTATTTCTTGATTTGAGTGTTGCGTCAAATCGAGATTCATACTTCGAATATACTAATGATGTGACGTCAAATAGGGAATTTTCTGTCATTTCATTCTCCTTGCAATTGTGGATGAAAATAGTTCCTGAATGGGACCACATATTTGGTAAAATCACTGGTATAAGCTTCAAATATGACATGGATGTCATCTCTACCAGCTCGTTTTTCAGGAAGCAGAGTATCTTACTGCTGGAAGTAACTATAGTTGATATTTTGGAAATAGTAGATGACTAAAAAGAATTTTGAATAACACTAAGGTAGACAAGTGCTCAGTGTTTGACTGTTCGATGGTTCCTTTTTAACAAGGTGAAACTGTCATTTGAATACTTGTTTTTGAAATTTAAGGCAGACAAATTAATTCAACATTCGACTCCTTATCTGGTTATACCTACCGCAGTTGGAAAGAAAGCCAACAATGTGTTGCTTTGTTTTATCTTATATGTTATTGCTACTTTTTACTCTTAGATGTGCTTGCGCGCATGCGCAGAAACGAATTATTGCTGAGAGTTGGAGCCAAACCTCGTTCCCAGGGGTCTGTACGCGCCTAATCCAAGATGGCGTCTTGGATTAGGTGCGTACAGACCCCTGGGAACGAGGTTGTGGGAAGTCTTGTGTCACTCTGTAAGCCAATGTTGATGACGATGTTGAAATCGGGAGCGATGAAAACACGACTGTCAAGGAATCTTGAAATGATCGGCCTTTAGACGTTCGAGTAAGTTGGACCGGGAAGCTCTTTGATTTCTTCTGGTGAATTAACCGATTTATCTCAGTGTACATTTGTTGTCCCAATTCAGGTCACCTGACTTTTCCCTTGAGTAATGTTTTTCTGTATCCCAAGAGGTAATGCAATAATTTGTAGATCTCGAAAACAAAGCACTGAATCCTCTGGAGAGCCACGCCCACAAAACGAGATTCTGGTACCTTCAGGGTTCCTTTCAAAATTTCCGACGATCATCCCAGTCACTTTTATATGGGAGTCCTCCCCCACCTCCCGGGGTTAATTTCTGCCGTTTTATATGCATTGCATACATGTAGAATTCTCAATATATACGTTGTTCGATCAA
Organism: Actinernus sp. WN-2022; assembly: GCA_030867875.1. Classification (NCBI taxonomy): domain Eukaryota; kingdom Metazoa; phylum Cnidaria; class Anthozoa; order Actiniaria; family Actinernidae; genus Actinernus; species Actinernus sp. WN-2022. Next base: position 14,895,855 of record JAOWCC010000019.1, on the reverse strand, counting down.
CTTTTCTGTAGTCCTTGGTCTTGTTTACTTATTAGTATTGTTGGCTGATCAGATCTCTCCGCAAGATCCAACGTACCACCGACAGAATTGTCGAATACGGTTTTTGCTAGTTTTGCTATTGTATACGTGTATGTAAACAGCTATATTCAGACTATGGAATGCGAGATTTCCACGGCTGTTAAATGCATCACCGACGGTCACAGCGCCAAGTCCGGCTCTTAGATAAATCAATACTGCCGACAAACTTTACCCTGTCCATTACAGGGTTTATGGAAGAAAAAGATTTACTGAGCGAAAACGTAGGTCAACTTGGGTCACTCCGTTGATCATTCAATTCAATCAACTTGCCGTTTCTTAACAAAAACATGGGGTATATTTTCTTCCGAAAAAAGCCCAAATTAGTCCCCTTCTAATTGGAATTTGCTCTCACTGTGCTAGCAAATAAACTTTAAAACTATTACTAGGCTTAGGCATTTTAATAGGCCTTTTAATTCAATTGACATCTACAACAAGCTAGAAATCACATACGGGCCGCGTCAGGCAAAAAGGGCCCGGACGACATAATATGTAAATGTATTTTGAAATTGTACCATGTTTTTTATACTTGTCGTGCGATTGCAATATGCAGCGCGAGAGCCACATTGTGCTACTAACAAGTAGTGTTGATTTCATGACATTGACCAATGAAATCGAAGACGAAATTTATGATATTTTTACACGAGGGTGTGATGCAATTTTAGCAGGCGCAAATGATTCCTTATCATCAGACGATTATTTCAAGGTGTAACCTGTACTATTATATTGCTAAAATCATATGAGCTACGGGGAGTAGAATGACTGCAGAAAATAATTTGTTGGCCAAAAAGTTATCATCTTGTTCATCTAATTTATTTTTTACTCTTTAATGCCAGCAGGCATAACTGAATGTCATACATCAAAATTATCCCCTCTGATAGGATTCCTAATTTTTGTGGTCATATTTGTAATCGGACCCTTGCATCAAAATCACGTAAATTTCACCCCTGATTTTTGTTGTCAATTTCTTGAAACTGACATTTATTGTTAGGAATGAAATGTAGCGCTTCTCGTCAAGAGTACAATACAATCTTCAACCTGTTATTAGGAACACCGTTGTAGGAATTATTTAACTACGGTCATTCTGTGAATGTCAAATCTAGCAAGGTTACACAGAAGCCTAGTCTTGCTTGCAGCAATATGTATTCGCGCCATCGCAGTCTTATCAGTGTTTTTCTCATCTCGATAATTATCAATTTAACCTTTGTACTACAACTGATGAAAAAGGCAAAGATTGTTTTCTAGAAAGTGTTAACATGTTGCTATATCACACAACCTTTCAAAGCCTCGGGCATTTTGATGCCCAAGAAAATGGCCTGCAAGCCAAAATTATGTTTCATAACTTCTAGCTCATCAGTTCCAGTAAGAAAGATTTGAAGAAATAATTATGTACCGTTTTTGCTTAATTCAGAATTGGATTACAGGAAAGGAAATTGATAGCTTGTGCGGTGCCCAAAGGACACTATAGTTAAGACGACCCCCTTAGGTAGCCTGCTTTGCGGCTCTGGAGTATCGGAGCGCAGCGAGGGGAGATTAGTGGGATTGGGGGAGAGAAAAAAGAGAGGGGGGACGGGGTGGGGAGGAGATCATCTCCTCCGCACCCCGTCCCCCCTCTTTTTTCTCGCCCCAATCCCGCTAATCTCCGCTCGCTACGCTCCGATACTCCAGAGCCGCAACGCAGGCTACCCTTAGGAAGCAAACGTTTCCGCGGTTTGTATTGAAGCGCACGCGTTATGCAATAACGTGTATTTCATAAAAATGCGTTATCAATTAATGGAGCGGCTTGCATAACGGCAAATAGTGATAGAAGTTATAGCAACAGTTGTGTAGGGAAATGTGTTGACAAAGTCGGCTAAACTATTAACTGATTTGATAAGTTAAATCTTTGAAGTATAAAATGTCAAAGTTAGCGCTCATCAACAAGCAAGAAACAATTAATTGTTTGTGGTCTAACTAGTGCTTCAGGCGCTCAACAATTGTTTAACATACAGTGCATGGAACCTCTCTAATACGGACACCGAGGGGCCGGAGAAAAGTGTTCTTATTGTAGAGGTGTCCGTATTGTAGAGATGTCCGTATTGTAGAGGTGCCATTTTAAAGTCTCTTGTGACAATACAGTATTTAGTGTTTTTTATGATGGAAAAGGCGTAAAATATCATCCAAAATCATCTGTTTGCAGATTAACTTGATACAGTATGTCCGTTTACAGCACTATATACATTTCGTATTCCTGTTTTACTAATCATCAACAGCTTACAAGTGCTCTGTAAATTACACACTGTCCGTAATAAAGAGGTAGAATTTGTATGACTCCGAGATTAGGTGTCCGTTGTCCGTAATAGGGAGGGTCCGTAATATAGAGGTTTTTTAAACAAAGAATATATGGGATTTTGCCAGGGCCTAGAGATCCGTCCGTATTATAGAAGTATCCGTACTCTGAAAAACTCTGAATTTCTAACGAGACCTGAAACAACCATGGGGGCTGATCAAAGCCAGGTCCCGGCTAATCCACAGATCGAATTGGAATTTAGCGTGTTGGTTTATGCGGAGGGAGGAAAACCGGAGAACCCGGTGAAAAACCCTCGGAGCAAGGTCGAGATACCAACAAACTCAACTCGCATATGGCGCCGCGTCCGGGATTCGAACCTGGGCCACAGAGATGAGAGATACGAAGCGCTTAACCACTGCGCATGCGCCACCCGAGCTCCCGTACGGGGAGGTTCCACTGTATTTATTATTGAGGAGGGGTAAAGGAGCCATTGTGATTGCAGTGAGGACCAAAACTGGTGGATATTGAAAAAGCATGTGTGTGAACATAAAATGTGCGTATGAGATTCTCTTTAGGTGGATTGACTCGGAATATTTAACAATTATTTACCGAAGTGGAGGTGAATAGTGGTGTAAGTGATATTTACCGAGCCACTTCGGCGACGTACACAACCTAGAGGTAAGACAATAGACCTAGTCAGCTGACTTTTCCCTTGAGTAACGTTTTGTTTTTGTTTTACTGTATCCCAAGAGGAAATGTACCAATTTCTATAATTGGAAAACAAAGCACTGAATCCTCTGGAGAACTATCACGTGGTCTGAAATGGGGCAACAAACAGGAAAGCTGACTAGGTCTATTGATCTGTGCAACAAAATAGTCATTTTTGTATATATTTGATAATTTATTTATAGTAGGCTAGTATTGCACGGATTAACTGTCTTCTCTCTAGCTCTACTATATATTGAGATTGGTAAATATTCTTCTAGTATAAAGTAGTAGCTCGGGTTCAGTTATTTATTATATGATTATTCTTCCTTCTTTTAATTTTTCCTTCCATTTCAATTTTTCTTCTCCAATATATGTTTATAATATTTATTAACTAATTAAGTAACCCTTGACCATATATAATTTTAAGTCTTACTAGTAAACAAGGGTTATCTGCTCGATTAGCTTATAGCTATATCAGATAACCCGTACCTCTATATCTTTAGATACTTTCCTACTATTTTCTCCCAACACTGTCAGTAATTTTTCAAAGGTACAAATAAAGTATTGTCTTGTCTTGTGTACACAAGTTTCTGTTTTCGTCTTTGAGCATCCTCGGAGGAATAGATTTGCATAAACAGTCTCTAGCAGCTTGAGTGCATTCTCATTGCTACAGCCTATAAAGACGACACATACATTCGCAAATATTAAAGGCCTCGACTGAATGCCAAGAGCCAAACATTGGTATAATCACCTAAGAGTTGATTAAGATATGTATTATGGTAACTACCATGGACAGCGAGTAGCAGTTGACGTTTCGAACCCCGTGTTTCGAGCGCTGCTACTCGCTCCTGGGAAGATGGGTGGGGTTACTACCTAAAATTCAGGATAGGGGTGTGTCGCGGAGATATCCAAGCCTGACCCTATTTAAGGGTGAAAAAATTGACAATTGGTATCGATCCAAAGCCTGAACCTGAAATATGAGACCCTATTCAAGGGACAAGTGATTAAGTAATTACTATTAATAATTTCCGTTTATTGAAGATCGTTAGCCGCAAAATCATGTCTCGCTGAGTCATAAACTGCTTTAAAGAAAAACACTAAACCTAGTGGTTTTTATATCCAGTGTTTCTGCATGAGTAAATAACATCAGTGCATTAATGTTGGTACCTGGCACAAAGAGAAAAGGTTACCGAAAGGATGTCCCCAGTTGTTACTCTATAGACTGCTGCTGTGTGGTTTTGGGGGCAAGTTTGATTTTAAATTGGTAGCTTAATCCGAAAAAAAAAACAGTAACAGTAACCTGATTGCCCGCTCTTCTGTATTTTTCGGTCGTTTTTAGCTAGCTTTTCTGATCTTATCATCAGTCGAAATTCCTCTGTTTTAGCTCTCCATAGTTCCATAGATTCTTTCGTATGTGGCCTGTGTCCAGGGTCACCATTAGGTGACGACAGATAATTTTCTATAATTCCTCGCATAGCGTCTGCTCGCGGAGGTCTGGCATGCTCAGGCTACCGAACTACTTTTGTCGTCTCGGCCTTGGCGTAGCTTAGATGTTTCTTCCACCAGCATAATTCCGATTGGATGGCCAGCAAAATACCCTAATGGTAGTTTGGAGAGCATTCTTGTGATCATTTACTCTGGTTTTATCGAACAGGTGAAGCACAAGTGACTTGTGGCACGACTAAGAAGGTTACATCGTCGACGCTTCGTTATATATTCGACTTGTAAATCTATCAGGAGGTAAGTGAACGATTATATTATCTATTGCTTCCATAGGCCGAAATACTGTAGAGTTTAAACGAGTCTTCTCGAGTTCAATAAGACTAAGTATATATTGTATGTTCTATTTCCAAGTCTTCCTATTATTCACGGAGTGCTACCGAGTTTTCTCAATGGACCGACAAAGTGTGCGAAATTCATTAGTTCTTAAAACACTCGAAATCCTTGTGCAATGTGTGTACATCTTTCTGTCTAGGTATATTTCCATTAGATGGTACTGGCCTTAGCCTTAAAACTATAACGATTTTTCAATTTCGATGCTGTGAAGATTGTCGATAGATATACTATCAACGTGTCGAAAACGTTGTCTTGAAATTCTAACCTTCCGATGACCCAAAAACTATTCTTCTGACGAACAGAAGCCCCAGTTTTATCTTCCGATTGGGGATTGTCTCCCGACACAACAGCCTGGTATTCTGAGGTACTAACAATCACTCATTATTGTGAACTGCACGGCAGCAGTCCGTATCACAAAAATAACCTTGTGAAGCGCATATGGATATATTCATATAGAATTTGCGCTATATAAATGAATACCTTTACCCTTTGGAGGATAGGAGTCTATGTCAGACATGTGATCAATCGACGAACTCACTCACCAAGGTTGCTGAAGGTTTTATATTTTCTGTGCTCGTAACTTTGCCAAAAGCCTGTGATAAGGCCTGTGCAACATTTCTAAAGGTTAAGGAGCTGTTGAGTGTTGTTAAACTACCATAAGTCATAACACGCTAGTGCTCGTGTGTCATATTAATAGATACCTGAGATGAAACATATGAAACAGATAGAGAAAATAAGCCAATTTAACAAGAAAGTGTTGGATGACTTGACCTTTCACAAAGAAACTTGCCTTTTAACAAATAAGGACCCGGACTATTATTACTATAATTAGCCAACACATGTAAATTATCACATAATGATATCCATATTTTTTATTATATATTTACTTTTACATATCTTTACTATATTTTTATCATTACTATTATTACTATAAATGTAAATTATCACATAATGATATCCATATTGTTACTTAAGGACTAGCATTATCGTATAGTTTATATTATATTAATCAGTGTATGTCGTATAGTTTATATTATATTCATGTCATTATCACTTTGTATTTAGTATAGCAGGTCCACATCAGCTATTTAGGTCTGCATGTCTGTATGTCTTTATGCAAAAAGCTTCATATGCCGTTGGAAATAAGTACAGGAAAAGTGTCATTTTTACCTATCTCCATGCAATATGCACTGTGACTTGTTTTGATAGAAGAAATTCAATTTAGTTTTATAAAAAATGGCTAGTTTTACTTGCACCATCATGCTAAAAGTTATCTAAAGAAGGAAAGTATACGAGGTGTATATTTGATGGTTCCGCCGGATTGATATCCATCGTATGAATGTAGCGAATCAGTCCTGCATCACTTTGTTAATACCTCGTGTGTAATCATACAACATGTAGGCGTGCAGAAAGTACTAATTAGCATATCAAAATCTTCCCGGTTGAGCGAGCATACGTGCATGAGAAGGTCGCAAAGGGGAGGATTTGTAGTAGCATTTTGAAGGCTGGCGGCCCTGTATTAGGGAACTACGTTGTAACAATGGCTTCAGAGTCGATGGAGGAAGAAGTTGAGTTGGATATGATAACATTTGGACAAATAGTTATGTTCTTAGAATGTTGAACATGCTTGATGTCAAGGGCACCCAACGAAGTTTTCGGTTAAAAAGCTGTTCGGGAGAGTAAGTTAGCCTAAAACTTTCGGATTTGAAAAAATTGTCTTTAGAAAATTGTTTTCTGAAATACTGGCTAGAAAATTTGTTTTCAATCCCTAGAAAATTATAGAAGAAAAGGGAGACTAAAAGTTTACCCTAAAATATTCGTACATCCCAATTCGTCTGATCAATAGAGTCAGAACAACACATTTTCATTCCCTAAGAATTGCCTAAAGAAAAAAAGAATCCCTAAAAAATTCGTACCACCACAAAACTTTGCAACATGAAGTTACTTGGGCTAGAAAATTCTTGTTTCTGTTCTAGACTACTAACAAATTCGTAGGCCGGGAATATCTTGCCATAGTATTTTCGGTTTACGCGATTTCCACCTAGAAAATCCGAACAGCTAATAGCTTTCTAGATTACGTCAAAAGACATAGTAGGTGCCTTAAAATGGCTAGATAAGCTGCAGACAACTGGTTTCAAACGAATTTCAAAAAGTACTCGTTGGGTGCCCTTGTTTAAATGTGACCACAAGTTTGCAGTTTATCTAGATTGGAAACTGTGCAACCAACTTTTCGGCGCCACGACAAATTTAAAGGGAGACTAATTAAGATATTCAGTAGACTTTCGTCGTCCGAATAGAACTTAATCATAAGAAACCATACTAAAGTAATCTTTGAACTAATCCAGTCGTGAGTTGAGAAGGCGCCGCCGATTCGGAATGTGAATTATCGGCTGGAACGCACAATAGAGCTACAATAATAAGTGCGCAAAAGTTTTCCGTTGACCCATAAAGTACTAAAAGATATTATCTCCTGGCAAACAGGGTTTCACATGGTCTTCTGCCGGCATTACACTCTGGCTAACAAAGAAAAAAGTGCACGCAGAGGCGGTAAAGATGAAAAATAAAACTTGTAGAATCTCAGACCACTATTAACATCCTCCAATATCCCGAACTTTGGTCAAAAACTTCAGTCGAGTGGAAACAATCTTCAAGAAAAAACACTCAGTACTATATATGAATCTTTATCAGTCTAGTCGTACTCTTTCAGGGATTAAAATCCTTTTGAATTTCAAGATGAATAAAACAATAAGGTGTCTTGAGCAGTTTCATATACATTAGTAGCATAAAATTATGAAAGTCAAGTAATAAGTCGTTGAAAAGTTGTCCGCACGAGTGAAACATTCCACCATCTTTGACTTCACTCAAGGGCACCCAACGAAGTCTTCGGTTAAAAAGCTGTTCGGGAGAGTAAGTTAGCCTAAAACTTTCGGATTTGAAAAAAATGTCCTATAAAATTGTTTTCTGAAATACTGGCTAGAAAATTTGTTTTCAGTCCCTAGAAAATTATAGAAGAAAGGGGAGACTAAAAGGTTTCCCCTAAAATATTCGTACGTCCCAATTCGTCTGATCAATAGAGTCAGAACAACACATTTTCATTCCCTAAGAATTGCCTAAAGGAAAAAAGAATCCCTAAAAAATTCGTACCTCCACAAAACTTTGCAACATGAAGTTACTTGGGCTAGAAAATTCTTGTTTCTGTTCTAGACTACTAACAAATTCGTAGGCCGGGAATATTTTGCCATAGTATTTTCGGTTGACGCGATTTCCACCTAGAAAATCCGAACAGCTAATAGCTTTCTAGAATACGTCAAAAGACATAGTAGGCGTCTTAAAATGGCTAGATAAGCTGCAGACAACTAGTTTCAAACGAATTTCAAAAAGTACTCGTTGGGTGCCCTTGTGATGTGGATAATTTTGCATAAAATCTGATATCGGCGAATTATGTCCAAACACTGCACGAAAATCGAACAAAAAGTACATTAAAAATACTTTCTGATGCCAAACAAACCACAGAAACACAAAGAGCATAGTCTTCTGATCAACCGACATACATATTCATGAAGCTGTAAAATAAGTTTCCAGTCCATAAAAGCCGATAGTTCGAGCTAGTACAAACACGCTAGGTAAGCTCAAAGGATTTTCTTCACAAGTAAACATTGTAGTGTCAAGCACTACACAATGCTTCCAAAACTGTAGGAAAACTCCCGTTTAAAAATTCCCTGATGTCCAAATATTCACAGCAGCTCACACAGGATAGTCTTCTGAGCAATCTACATTCATTTGAAGCTATCAAAATTATTTTGGAGTCCATAAAAACCGATAGATCGAACCAGTACAAACAAGCTTGTTATTAATTCAGACTGCGTTACGAGTAAACAGCGCGCTACACTATGCTTGCAAAAGTGTACGAAATGCACCGTTCAAACATTCCCTGATTCCAAATAACTACAGCAGCTCACACAGGATAGCCATGTGAACAATCGACATTCATTTGAAGCGATAAAAATTGTTTTCAAGTGCATGACATCCGATAAACCGAACTAGTACAAACATATACCGTTAGTTCATCCCACGCTGACTTCGTGTTTATTTCGAAATTTTCTAGCTCATTTTCGCAAATCAAACAAAAAATGGCTATAGAACTAATAAATATATACAGCTAAAATACTGTACGAAGTTTGGAGGACTGATGGCCCACACAAGCTGTTAAATTGGACCAGATTATACCACGCTCGCATTGATGGCGGATAAGTTGAGTTTCCCGTGGCCCACGAAAAACTAAACTATCTGTCTCTGCTGCGCATGCGTATAAACCGATAACCATGCCCCTTTGAAGTAAATATCAGAATACTCACTGTGTCACGGTGAGAGACCTTTATCATAGTATTAGCTGTCCGGGCCAGACACAGTATTTTCAGTGATTTTCATATGAACTAACAAATCTCGCGCACATGTGAGATAGTTAAAATAAAAGCCAATATGCAAAATGAATAACAAACTGTGTGTAGACATGGTCTTCAAGGAAAATATTGCTATATTTTAATCAAGCATTGAGTCAATTAACAGCCACCAGTCGAACACTCAACACATACTCCACACATACCGACAATGCCATGACATTGCCCTGTTGTTTGTAGCCAATTAACACATTGATTCCAGACATGTACAACACCATGACATAGCATAACACATCAATCTGCCAGGGAAAAGCTTTTAAACGTTTTGAAACAGAGTATCTCTGGGAGGTGAAATGAACAAAAACCCAAATCTGGCGGAAAGTAAATTAATTATCGAGGTCCTAGTGTGCTATCCTTTACCTGTGGTGCTGTTGTATTATGAAGACAGGCCGACCTGCGGTGGTTGGGTGACAAGGAGCAAGGGCAAAACACCACTGAATGGAATCTAGAGCAAGAGAACATAATGCTAGCATTCTGGCAAGGATTTCTTCAACCAAAAACAATTGATTAATTTATATTTATACCAAAGGTAATGCTTTGGAACCATTTGTCACGAAAATTAGAGAGGGCCTGGAAAAGGGTGGTCACTGGTCAGCAGTCGCAGTTGATGTAATGATTAATTGACAAATATTTATATTTGCAACTAGAAGTCAATGAAAACATTTTGTTCTTTGTTCTATTTTGTTTTTATAATTAAATAATGTTTCGAGCATTTCCCGTGCATTTTAGCAACCTTGGACGAGCATTTTAGTGAAAACTTTGAGCATTAAGCATTTGCATTTTAGTAACGGAAAACAAACATGATGTGCCATCCTAGCCATGTGGTGCACTTCTGTGTCTATTGAATGCAGAAGGACTATACCAATCAACATGTACAGGTATCAAACAGTGATAATATTCCAAATGACCTTTGTAATTCCAGAAGATAGAGAAACATGTTGCAAAGAATAATCTAGACTTTCATATTAATAGTACTATGATAACAAAGATGTCCGAAGCTTCGTTGAATTTGCCAGATCGACTTCAACATTTGCGGCGCTTTTCGCAGAGTACAGTTTTATTCCCCCTGGCATTCCGGCCAAACACCAAACAGAGGAATGGTACGGGAATGTGTTTACGACATCTGATAAGTTTCACAGTACACATCACGTTTTTTTCATTAATAAGGCATGCATGTGGCCTGCTAACCACAGCGCAGCAAACCTTTATTGGGTGGCGTGGGTTCTTCGTCTAGACGTGTTGTTCATCCGATCAACCTAGTATATATGCATGGGGGAGGTAAGTTTGGTATGCATTAGTCCCTTTAGGCTTTATTTCTTGGAGTAAAGATTCGGATGTATTTCGATACGTTAACTCAGGTAAATATGTTTTAAAGTCGACGCTTACTAATATTCCTTGAAATGTTTTTTTAAGGCTGAAAATTTGGAGGGAGTCGGAAAGCATCGAGGTGGATTTCGAGTTCGAGTTACGCTAATTAGCTTCTTCCTATTTTATGATTTAAAAAAAGTAAACCTAAATCTTTAAGTGAAAAATAGTTTGCAGTTTGTTCCTAAATATTCTTTCTCGGCTTCAAACTGTAAATCCGTTCCCCGTTCATTGTGTTCATACAAATCCTGATTAGCTTAATTAGTATATTAAGTATCCAAGAACAGGAATGTTTGAAAGACGGTTTTGCAAGCCGCGTATTCCTCATTTTAGTTTCTGTGATCGTTATACTAAATATAACTCGAGAGAATGGCAAAATACTTACCGCGTCTTGATCTGCTCTGACGTCAACAATGCCTAAGTCTATTTCTTACTTACGAACTAGAAGTTTCTAATAGAAAGTGAAGTGCTGCGAGGGGATGCATAGAGCTACTGACAGTCGGAATGATAATGAAAGCACCCTAAAATATTCGAGACTTTCTAAGTTCCCTAGGTTCACCGAATAGATAAAATGGCACTTCAGTAAGTAAGAGTTAAATACCGAGAACGGAGGCAATAAGCGATATACATCCCGAGGGCCGTATGTATATGGCTTATTGCCGACGTTCGAGGTATTTAAGTGTCTTATTTCATACTTGACGAGGTTTTCGCAAAATTTTCATTGATGTACCTCTTTTTAGGTAGATTTTGGGCGAGTACCAAGACGGAGAAAAGGTTCTAAATCATTATAGGGATATTTAGTAAGTTTGGCTGAAGCCAAGGTGTATGAATTCCTTGGAGAAAATAATAAAACAAATTCCTTAATGCAAGCGCAATTCAGTGTATAAGCTAGAAACAACAAAATATCGTTGAATTGTATTGAATTGCTCGTTATAAATGCAAGGGATGTATGAGAAAAGTTCCCTGGATAATCGGCGAACACGAAAATGCTACATCCGGGACATATCCTCTGAGCCCAGGGCGTCCAAGCGAGGCGATCACCGGCCGGTTGGTTGGTGGGTGCAGGTGGGTGACCATGAACCCAAAATATTTTTCAAGGAAATGGTATACGTGCGAAAAGCTATGCGTGTGGTCACCCTGTGTTGTAACGTCGAGTTTAGTGTTGCTGCTCGCTACGCTCGCTGCAATAAAATCTATTATGGATTGTGGTTTTAGAACTGAAGGTTAAGGTTAATTCCAGATTTCAGAAAAATAGGAATTTTACGGTTAGAGATAAACTTTTAAACTGGGACTGGATGAAATGGTGAATGATCAGTAACAGTGTAATTTTTAAGGATGATTAAATTGTCTAATGGTGAACATTATTCGTAGTATTTATTGCTTTTAGTGTCGTTAATTGAGAATCATTTTTAAATGAGTAGTTTTTTTTTCAACTTTCTTATCTTTTCAATTTAATTCCGCAAAATGGGCTCCTGATTCCGCCCATACTGTCATTAGACCTCGCAAGTGTTAATTCTCAGTGATTATTAAAGGGAACCTCGGCTGATAAACATGTTTGTTCTCAAGTGTTTGTTATGGATGCCTAAGTCTGCTGTTGTGTTTGTTTCCAGTAAATCGTACACTAGATGTCATTTATGCACCGATATTCCTGTCGATGAACTCTCATTTGAATTCCCTGCGCGCCGCCATCTTGGATCTCGTGACGTCAAAGTGTTGCCCTATTGTAACACAACAAAAGAGCTATATTGTTTTCTGACAATAGGGGCAACACTGTGACGTCATAAAATCCAAGATGGCGGTGCGCAGGAAATTAAAATGAGTGTTATCGACAGGAATCATGATATCGGTCCATAAATGACATCTAGTATACGATTTACTGGAGACAAATACAGAAACAGACTTAGGCATCCATAACAATCATTTGAGAGCAAACATTGTTTTTCAGCCGAGATTCTCTTTAAAGCATTCTGACCAGTGAACGTAGCCTCCGTATTTCCTTTAGCAGCTCTCACATTGGCACAAACCTCAGTCAGCAATTAAGAGTCTTGTCTTGAAAAAAACATCGAAAATTATGCGATAAATGTGTATTTTCTTCAATTTCGAGATGTACTATTTCAAACACGGATTGTAGTGTTTCATCAGGGGATCCAAATATTGAGAAAACAATTGAAACCCGAGAGGCGTATTTGGATCCCCTGATGAAACATGAACAATGAGTGTTTGAAATTACTTCTCATGCGAATTGCTAAGTCGAAAATTTACATACGCTTCTTTTCAAACATCATCAGCAAGTATTTTTGACTGTTGTATATAATTATTCAATAGATGGCTTATTATTCTTTTTGCAAGCAGTGATTTCAACTAGCGTACCAGTAGTGTAGTGGCGAAGATTGGAAGGGTCGAGGTTCGAACTCCAGTGGAGGCACACTTTCTTTCTATGTCGTTTCTTTACTTCTTCACTCCTTACTTGTAGTTTATCAGTATGTAAGTAGTTAGTGGTTCATGAATATGATGATTAAGAACAGTTTCATTACTAGGGATGAAAATCAGTTGAAACACTAGTGATTTTCGACTGGTGTTTCATTGGGTTTCCAAACTCATCCACCTGACCAAATGCAGTCCTCCGATTGACTAAAAAGATCATGAATTATTAATGAGTTTGAGAAATTAGGAAGAAATATACTAAATAGTTCTTGCTATTGAAAATAGCCGCAAAGAGGACTATTCAGTGGCGGCAGTTTTGTACAGCCGTAAAGTATTCATTTATATAACGCAACTTCTATATAAATATATTCAAATGCGCTTTAAAAGTTGGACTTGAGATAGGGACTGCTATTGTGGCGCGAAGTGCTGCCGTGCAGTTTACAATCTTGGGTGATTGTTAGTACCGCCAGAATACCAGCCTATTGTGCCGGGAGACAAATGAATCCCCTACAATAATTGCACTCTATTCTATTTCCTTCTCAAATCATACATCTTCGTGAAATGTTTACTATTTTTTATTTCAGCTCCGCAGTTTGGAAATATGTTGGAGCTTTCATATTCAACTCTCGCGAGAATAAGCCTCAAGAACCTTTTCTATATACATATTTGTCTTATTCCTGTGAAACTAAAAAGGAATGTATTTTGTTCGTTAAAACGGACGATTTTCAAGAAACTAAAATGTAAACCAGCATTTCCTTCGCGGTACGTTTCTACGTACGTTTCTCTCGTGTGCACCGTACCGTGCACCGTACCGGGCACCGTACTGGCCGACGATTTTCTGGACCTCGTATACAAATAGCTGTGTGTTTTAATCAATTCTTACTATACTTTCGATCGAAGCACTTTTAAAATCTCCTCATATTTGATCCTGTGTTGTGTACTGCTGTTCGTGTCCAGACGCGGATTATACTTCCTATAGTTATGACTGTCAACAGTCATTTGATCAATTTGAACACACACACATGGCTGTGTAAATTGGATACATGTACTGTGCGGTATATAATAAAGAACCTTTAGCAGAGGGAGAACTGTTATTCAATAGTGACAAGACAAGGCAGTTTTTATTTCTAATTTGGAAGCGTAGTTCTGGTAAATAATAGTGTTGTAGCTTTTGCTACAAGTGCTTTGCTTTTTATTGGAGCAATTAGTTATCACAAATGCGCGAGATATCTTATCATTTAATCCTACACTTTGCAACCCCCGCTTGTTTCTCTATCTCTGGCTTTGACGTGTGTGCGTCATCACAGTCGTCCAATCCCGTGCGCATACATTCTCGTGCGCGCGAGGCTAATTCTAGTGCTCTTAAATTGATGATTCTCTTAATTGATTTCGTAAAAAAGATATCAAACACTTCCTATTTTGGGTGTCCCAGAAGAACACGTGCATAGCTACGTAGCGTAAAGCCACCGTGGAGGGCGGGGGATACCCCCGAAGCAATCTTGTAAGACTGATGAACGACCTACGATATAACGTCCTTTCCCGAGAAAACGTAAAGCAAGGCCATCATTGCAGTATAAGGATACCCTCAACCCTGAGTGTTGCGGATCCTGTGTAGAATCGAACTCATGACCTTCCGCCTGTCCAGATGGGCGATCTACTTTTCCCAAACCGCCTGAAGGTACTAGCTCGTAATTAAATCTACTAACAGCATGTTCTTGTTGATCTTATCTGGATCGCCCACCGCGCTGCTAAATTGAGATGAAATACATGCAAGATAAAAGCCAAATCAATAGCCATAACAACATAGGGTGCTCTCGAAGGTGACAGCGGTCAATTTCAATCACTTGCTTCTTGCTTCTTGCTTCTTGCTTTTTGCTTCTTGCTTCTTGCTTCTTATTTCTTGCTTTTATGCAGAATTGGCTCCTGCTATGATTAATGCCTTGTGCCAGCGTTTGCAGTGATCTAACCTTCGGCCGTTATTGTACAAGGACAATGAACAAAAGCATTGAGAAAAAAGCAAACAGAAAAAACATGTTCTGCATCGGTGTTCTTCATGAACACTGTTGATAATAAGTTAGCTCACCTGGATGTTAATCCTGGCCTGAGTATATTCTCACCCTTCTCTGAAACTGTTGTCAGAAACTGCTATGTATCATCGAATCCTTCACGAAGGAGTAAAGCGTGAAAGTATGGCTGAGAAATACGTCATTTATGAAATGTACTAAAGCCAAGGTTTTGGCATTTAATACTATGTTTTGAAGCTGAATATCAGACGCCAGACTGTAGGCATTAACCGTAAGCCTACATTTGCGTTGCGTTGTTCAATTTTTTAACCTAAGTTGCCTTCTATAAGAATCGTTTCGGTTTAAATATTATTTTAAAACCAAAAGGAAATAACTTGTCCTCTCCGGCTTCAACTCTACCCAGTACTTTAATTTAATTGATCAGCTGAGCCCGAAACAGAGATCCGAGGCTACATTGGTCGGGCAGTTTTCATCGTAGTTGGCAAACATGGTTGATTATGTGGACATCTAATGCATTTGTTTCGCCGAATAAAATAATTATTAAAAGTCTAACAACATAGTGCGTATCTCAGTTTTTTGTACTTTCCTACTGCGACTTTGCATTCTGAAACAATCGGCTTACTGCTTTCAGGTATTTATTAAAAGTGAAGGCCAGAAAAAGGTAATACACCAATCAATTGCAATTCCAGAAATGCCCATCCCCGCCCCCGCGGCCAACCCCCGGGCATTATACATTTTTGAAAAACCAATTCCAAATTCCCCACCCTGGGGACAAGCAAGGTGTTCTTGAAAATATATTGCCCCAAAGAAATAAGAAAATGCCTCACCCCCGGACACATCCATATACCTTCCCCGAGTATGAGTATTTTCAATCAGAGTGAAATGAATACGAGTCGGACTTGACTTTATAAAATAGTTCAAACAAGCAGTTCGAAACTAACATTAACGAGAAAATATGGCCTTTTAGTACAGCCACAAGCTTAGTAGCCGGCCTTGCTAGACAAGCCAGTCAGCCACGAAGTCCTCGGAGGAGATGATTGGGCATTACTGGAATTGACTGATACGTAAAGTAATTCCCTAAGATAAGATATTTTAAAGCGAGGGATATTAAACACTTCCTTAATTTAGGTTTACTTTTTTTGAATCATAACTGAAATAGGAAGACGCTAATTAGCGTAACTCGAACTCGAAGTCCACCTCGATGCTTTCCGACTCCCTCCAAATTTTCAGCATTGTCGGTTGAACGTTATTCACAAAAAGGCTTTGTAATACTCTGCTGGAACGGAACTTGTAAAAACAGCTATGCTGAACGATTGTTCAAGCTGAAAGCTTACAGAACATGTGTCATTCTAATCTAGAATAATATCTGTCAACAAATTCGCGCAACCTCGTAATTGTTTTACTAATTGTCCGTGTTATTTATTTACATTTGCTTATGAACAATCTACATTGTTCTAGAAATATTTCCACCTTTCAGTGCAAAATAAACGTTATGCAACCAAATGAAACTAACAAGACAGGTGATCATGGCTCAATTCTACACAGCTGAAAGAAGACACTCAATTCGGAACGACACGCATACAATTTAGTGTTTTATGGAAATCGTTACGAGCGTGCATTTGTGTCTTAGGCGGCAGTCTAAATAACAGTCTGTCTACATAAGATAAGCACACTTTGTTGATGCACACGAAAGCAGCTGGCACTGCTAGCCAACTATTGAGCCCATTCTTGATTGTACATATGTTTATCAAAGAGTCGACATGTATCCAGGCATCATTAAAGGAGGGGCTCGAATGTCGAGTGATAAAAAGAGGCGGGAGGGGGGGGGGGGGGGGGGGGGGAAACTGGGACTGGCACTCGTACGCGAGATGGATAGTGTTCTTAGCAAAACCTGTTTGTAAATGCTATTTTCGACCTCCAATCGATTGTCGATATTTCTAAAACAGCGCTTTACTAGCGTTTTTGGCAACTAGTAAAGCCTTATCCATGCATGGGATCACGAGCTCAGTAGGCCTTTTGCAGAAACAGTCACGTGCTGATATATCACCTCAACCAACCAACTGCGCTCGTGATCCCAACGGAAAGGCTTTACTAGATGGCAAACTAACTTCAAAACGCTGTTTCAGAAAGATCGACAATCGATTGGAGGTGGAAAATAGCATAACCACGTTGTTGAATTCCTGCAAAAGGCGCATTCATTCGTCATTGAACTCGTGATATATCGGCACGTGGATGTTTCCTGCAAAAGGCCTATTTCATATCGATGTAACCGGGATCGAGTTTCTAGAAAACGATTGATCTTGTAGTCAGCGTTAATCTTTTCCGTCCTTTATTAAAACACTTTCAATCTAAATAATATTAGGCCATTCACCAAATATTGTATTCCTGTCTTTGGAGGTTATTTAAGAAACAACCCGTGTAAAAACTAGGCACAATTCTATTGCTCGGATGCAATTTAATTTCCCCACGGTAGAATACTGACAAACCTTCTGAAATCAAATCCACTGAAACTGTGTTTTAAAACTACTTTCCTTTTATGTGAAAACATTTCGCTAAATTCGTCCAAATTAAAAGAGTTCAAAACAATAACCTAGAAAGCTTTCAATTTTAAAATGTTCCCACGTTGAATTTTCGTCATATTTAAAGTTATAAGAGTTTTCACTTGATGCAAGCTGCATTCCTTGCTAGCCCGACTAGTACCGACTTCATTTTCGTAGTTTTCTTAATCAGAGAAACCAGGACGTTGCATGAATTCCACTTACTGAAGAAATTAAGCTGGTTCTTACTCAGCTTAGGCTCTCGAAGCAGTCGTGATGTTATCCTAAACGTTTCCAACTCTTCAGTTTAATGACCTCTTTTAATTTAGTTTTTTTTCTAATTCAAACGAGTGCGACAGAGAAGTATTGTAGACTTGATAATTCCTCACGTTAGCATAGATAAGAAGGCGAAGGAAGGGCTCAAGAGCTTTTGGGATTGATTTCTGGAAAACACCCTAGATTAGTTCAAAATGTACTCAAACCGAAATAGGATTAAGCAGTTAATTTTAGACGTGAGATCATTTAACCTCTCAGTCTGTTAATTAATTGGCTACAAACGCGTCAATGCTAGTTATGCTTGATGAAAATTAAATAAGATGCATTAGTTTTCTTGAAGACTGTCTATCTTTTCACACGGTTTATTGTCTAAATACAGTTTGTTATTCATTTTCGCATATTTGCTTTCATTTTAACCATACCACACGTGCACAATCTTCGTCAGTTCATATGAAAATCACTGAAAATCACTTCTAATATGAATGTCGCTCATCGTGATACAGTCCATGTAACTGGGCGCGGTATACCTTTTAAGAATCAAAGACATTATTGAAAACGACTGTCAGCGTCTCATTATACAAGTTTGTCGACCATTCCAGAAAAAAAAGGTTCCGAAGTAGCGGCGTCTGAGTTCGGTGGCAGAAAACGTGAGATGTGATTACTAATCACTTCACAACTAATCAAACAGTCTTTCGTGATACTATAACTTTGACGAATGACTACTTCAGGAATTACAGGAAAAACTGATGGATAAGTAGGGGAAATACGGTGGACATGGCGTAATTAGAAATCTAATCAACTAAACCAGAAGTCTGACTAAACAAATTACATGGCGCTGTCTATTTCCTGAGGAAAGACGTATTATTTTGGTTGCTAGAACCATATTTCCATATTTTTGCTACGCAATTTTTAACATGGAAAGGGTGTTTATATGTGTTCTTATCTCAATGCATCTTCAGTGGTAACCAAACCGACCCTGGCCTGGAAGTGATTGCTTCCTATCTTGAGTTTTAGACGGTAAATAACGAAATGCCTGCTTTCTGCATGCGTGAATAGATCACGATGACTAGCTGTGAGTCGTATTCAAAGTGTGTCAGTTGCGGCATAGGTTCATGTGGTCAACAACCTTACAAACTGTCCTACAGGAGAAGCAATGAAACTAAAGAAAAGAAAAGTTCGAGTTGGTTCAAGTAGAATATAGCGTGATGTAACACTGAGAAAGTACAAATTGGCTGTCAGATCAATGTCAAGCAAGTGAGGTCGTAAAAGATTAATAGTACAAAAAATGGTGAACTAGGAGTTCCACAAGATACGCACTTGCCGTGCGACAGTTTAAAGGTGCCATGGGTAAAGATATTGTAAGCATTTTTGCACTCAAGTAAATGTACCTGTCTGGTTTCTCAATGAAAAACAGCTCGTTCTAAAAGAGTTTTAATTCCTTTCGCTGCTGCTGCCATATTCCGCGCGTGCTGACCTTTTGCATCATTACCTATACAAATGTACAATGCAATCTATATTTGTAACTCAGCGGGGAGAGGAAGCAGTTTGTGGCTCCTGTATCGCGCCAGGATCGGCAAGATTACGGGAATTCCAACACAAATAAGTCCAAATCATTTCTGAAAACAACACATTCGTAAGGTATGAACACTATTTCTTAGACCGTTGTCCAGGTTCAGCCGCTAATGTTCAAATATTAATATCTCTCGATTCAAACTCCTTGAAACGATAATGTCCATTTTGGCGTGATGCTACGTGTTGTAATCCATGCTGATAGAACCATTCTGCATCTTGTTTACTTAATGTGTCTTGCCCAGAAAATTGAATAAATGCCATGTACCCACGCTTGTCACACACAACGCGCCAAACATTGAACTGTGGTACTGTCGGCATGCTGGTTTCAGTTGTTAATTGTTAATGTTAGAGCAGATACCATTGAATCTAATCATGGAAGAATACATGTTGTAGTTACAACACCGTTTGGATCATCTTGGTAAAGTTCATCAAAGGTGAGAAGGGATATCAAACCTTTTTGGTTTCTCGATATATTTGCTCTTTTGAACTTCGTTATATATCGGCTTGACTCGGTATCAACACAACTCAAAACGTTATTCTCGTTTACGGGTTTAATAGAAGGCGAAGAAAGGAGGACTTAACGCCATTAAAAGCTAGCCTCACAAACTTGCAATTCTCCCGCACTGTGTCGTTGTGTTAGCTTTTACTTCGCTGCGAATTCATACATTCTCAGTGTGTATCTTAGCATTCTTTCCTCTTTGCAGTCCTCTGTTCCTTAAGAAGGCCAGAGAAACTTCACCGTGAAGAATACAACTGAAAGGTCACAGATACTCAGTGCGTTATTATTAGGACATGTTTATTTTGATGCGGATAATATATTTTATCAGAAGTCCATTACCGGGGTCCATAACATGATTTTATCTATGATGTTGGACGTTTGGTGGTCTTAATGGTGCAATTCGAGTGTATTATATGAAATGATTATAGATTCCAGTGAATCGTGTATAAGTTTCGGCTTTGTTAGTATACTATAGCTAATTTGAATACCTGGAATGTATTCTTGTCAATGTGTTTGTGAGGTAATTTTGACTGCTGGTACAGTATAAGTTACGTTGAAATTACAAACCCCCAAGTATTTTGTTGAAAACTTGCTATGAATGGTAAGAATGTATCCACCTCTTGCTTTCATTCTGTCAGTGTGAACATCGCTTAAGGCGACATCAATTTGCAATGATGCATGGGCGAATTCACTAGCGATTCCAAGGATGTAGCTGTGCTTGGAATCGTGCAATCGTGTTTTCAGTTTCCATACATTTGTATGTAAAAACGAGCCAAAGTCCGCGGGAAAATTTACAGACAATGTATGGAAAACTGAAAACACAATTGCACGCTTCCTTGCACAGCTACATCCCTCAAATTTCGATCATTTAATCATTTACCTGGTACCTTAAGTTTGTATCTGAAGAATATTTCAGAAATTCGATTTTACGGATTTTATTTGGCATCGGATTCCCATACAAACACTGTATTTCGCGCCATGTTTGCAGCCCTTTCAAAATGTCGGAATTTACCGCGAACTGGTATATTAAAAGTCGTATAGAGGTGGATATCCACTGTATAGTATTTTTTTACATACGTAAAACGTACGTCAAGGAAAGGCCCGTAAATATTTATACTATCGCGTTTAAAATTCGTAATTTCAAACACCGCGATCTTTTTTACTAACATTTTTAAAATGGTGATTTATTCACACACAAAATCATCTTTGCTTTGTTTTACGTACGTATAGAAAAAACGCGTCAGTGGAAATCGACAGTGGAGTTTGTAAATCCGATAAAGCAAGGATACGAATTCTCTATATGACTTATCAAACGTCTAGGTGAAAAGAGTCAATATTTTTCAGCTATTTTGGCCGAGAAAATCGAAGCAAACATTTATGTAAATCAGGATGAAATCTGTATCAGATTTACAGATCATTTTCGCACACTGATTTCCTTTGTTTTTGCTTCATAAATTATTAATTAGTTCGATAGGTATTACTTAAAGTCGCTACAAATAAATCCCAGGATCGATATCGACTATAATAATAATAAATTGTTTATTTTACGTCGAAGATATACAGGAAGCAGTTACCGGGTCTCCCAAGCCAGAGGCTTATGTTTATGTATTCCGACGAACTCCAGGATGGAATTGGAATTTGGGTTGGTTTTGGAGGAGGGTGGAAAACCGGAGAACCCGGAGAAAAATCCTCGGAGCAAGGGCGAGATACCAACAAACTCAACTCGCATATGGCGCCGCGTCCGGGATTCGAACCTGGGCCGCTTAACCACTTCGCCACCCCGGCTCCCCAACTAGACTAGAAAGTGCTAGCTTCGCGAGGTTTAGAGAAACAGTGCGAGAATGTCTAACTCAGCCAGACACCAGTAATCCTGCACTGCTCGAGACCTGTGTTTGATTGCACCATTATACTGTAGCTCTATTGTTTTCGTACTGCACGTTCTAAAGGTTAGGGTGCTTTGTATTGTTGGGAAAGCCAATGCTGTGACTCGTTTAGAGCGGTACAGATGGCCCCCAGACATACCCATTATATTACAATGCGGTCAATTAATCGAGTTTCCGTGTGTTGCGTACCTCGTAAATTAACTGAATATATCGATAACTAACGGTAATGTTTTATCCACGTATTTTGAGGACCTCAAAGACTTTTCGAGATCGGTTTTCCTGTTTTTGTTTTGTGTTATTTCTGTGTTCAGTATTAGTTTACTTCCACTTCGTTTAATTAATTCTCTTTCAATTATCACTGCTCTAAATTTACGCAGCCTTTATCAGCTGTTGCTTGAATCAACATTTCACTCGTCGATGTTTTAAAAGGCAATATCTAGTATATCTATTAACTTCACCTGTATATTCTGTTTTTCCGATATGTAAAATTCAGTCAAGACTTTGCAAATCCTGAGACATTCAATTCGAAATATACAAGTATTTGGTGAGCGAAATGTAACAGTTTTTAATAGACGAAACAAATGGCAAAATGTAAAAAAAGAGGGACTTAATTGAGGCGGACTTGAAGATTAGTAAACACAAAAAAGGAATTCCAAGCTACAATATATTTTGTTAGATATGTGCTACTTTCGTTTTGCCGGACCCCCTTGGTTTTGTTGAAAATGCGAAGATCTCGTCAATGCGAAGGCTCAAAATTCCATGAATGTTCATTGTCTAACTGCATTTTTATATGGTCACACCCATGAAGGAATTTATGTTAATTTATGTTAATTTTATGTTCATTGTGGCCATTGTTGATTATTCATTCATACTACCTAATTGCCCTATATCATTATGACGTCACGGCTTGTTTATGAGGGGGACAGAATCGACATTAACAATAGAATTTTGAACTAAATCTGCTCTGCTGAGGAAAATTTAACTTCGAATTGTCTGGTTTACAGATATCAGCTGTATCAATGTTTATCCCACAATATTTACCGTATTTGGTGGCTGTTACCGCTATTCTACGTTCTACAAAATGCATTTGATAGCGATTTCCTTTGTGTTGTTGTTTGTCCCCCTCCCACGACCGTGATCCTTAGCGTTTAAACAATAGATTGTTTTGATTTGACATAATGATATAGGGCAATTATAATGTCGTTGAATCGATTTGCATATTTGTTGTGTGTTTAGGATTATGTTGGATCATTTGCGAAAGCAATGAGCAACTTGAACTCAAGAACTTTTAGCTTTTGAAGATTCAGCTAACATTGAGGAGTACAGGAGTACATGTTGTGCGATATTAACTAATGGTTGATCTTGTTTTGAAAAAGGAGTCGTAAACTTTATAGTCGCAAACTACTCGGTGTAGTTTACGACTCCTTTGTCAAGTGGAGTCGTAAACTTACACCTGATCCGACAAGAAGGAACCGATAAAGAGATACGAGAAAGATAGAGAATTCCGAAAAAAACACTACTGAGAAGCCTAAGGTAGAAGAGACAAGATATAGATATAGCGCACTTAGCGCTTGGGCCGTCTGATAAAAAAAGGGGAATTTTGGTCCATAACGTACGGTACGGACCGAGCAAACGTGGTTAATAAGAAGTATATATCCCAAGTTTCACATATTTCTGTCCAGGTACTAGCTCCGCAGAATCTTGAAAGAAACATTCTAATATTCGGCCAGTGACCCAGGCCTTAACACACTTGAGATCATTTCTTATCAGCTAGCACAGACCAAACTACGTTATACAAACCTATCTTATGACAACGAGACGTTAAACCTATCCTTATCCACTGTTATTTCGCTATTACAAGACACAGTTCTCATGCCCTTTTCACCTCATAAATTGTAGGACAACTTTCTAATTGATGTTACTGAGTCCAGTCTGTTCTGGAAGACTAACCTCTTTATCAGAATACAATGTTTCCTTTACTTGAGTGCACGGTGTGCACGAAATTCACTGCGTGTCAAGTTGATAGGGCTTTAAGTATCGATCCACAGGTCTGTATATCAATTAGTGTCTTCGCCAAATGCTTGAAGGTGTGGCCTGGATGGTCGATGTCATTATTTTAGTAATAGTGCGGTCTGGAAGAGGTTGTGAGGTAAGCTTGTGTTCATGTCTAGAAGGTTTCGAGAGAGCCAAGGAAGGACAATGATTATATTTTAACAGGAACCAGCTAACAAGGTATTTTAAATTGTTATCTACATTAAAGGTTTTTGATTGGCCCATATTGTACTCCGCTAGATGTGGTTCAGTGGAACCTCGTTATAACGAACCTGGTTATAACGAAGTCCCCGACATAACAAACATATTTTTTTCATCCCGGCAAAAATACAGTAATTTGTATGTATTAGATCCCAGATATAACTAACCCGCAGTTATAACGAAATCCCCGTTATAACGAACATAATGCCGGTCTAGGCCCATTCGTGAAACCTACCTGAATATAACGAATAATCGTTTCATTCGCCAGACTAAACTCTCTTCGATTCTTTAATTCCTCTGGGATGGCTCAACTTTCAGATAGATATTCGTATACTGTACTTGTTATAACAAGTTCCACTAGCTGTTGTTCCGTTATCATCTAAAAGGGAAGAATAAATATGTTCTGACTTCAGTTGAGTGCAGGGATAACACTGCGAGTTGTCGTGAGTCGAGCCTTATATGGCGCAAATTCAATATAAATTTTCAAATGCGCATTGCAATGTTGTAGTAGAATATATATATATAAATAACGAAATATACTTTACTAATAACTGATAAGTAATTTACAACTGATGCAACATGAGACCCTAAAACCTATGAAAACGCTAAGGGATAAATTAAAATACACTAGTAACAATAGAAATTTACGAATCTATAAAAAGGTTAGTTCCAAGGCGACTAAGCGATTTTGATTCCCGCGGGCGCAACTAACCATCATAGCTCATTATTCACGGAACGTTATCTAAACAAAATACGGAATGCATACGAGCTCAATAATAACCATTGTTAACCACAGCATCAGTGATTATAATTCCCCTGGTAAAACGCAAAACTGAAAGGTCCATTGTTAACGTTTTATCGCAAGGATTTTGTTTTGTTAGGCCTGATTCAAACGTCGAACTTTTCATGCGCCGAACGCAATTGAAACAAAAGATAATTAGGCGGCTTCGTTTGATCTAATTAGGTTCGGCGCATGAAAAGTTCTACGTTTGAATCGGCCCACATTTCCTGCGATTACTGTAATAGAACAGTCGGGAAAGGGAAGTAGAAGAATTCCAGACTGACGTCTACGGTTCGAGTCCGGTTAAGTGCTACCAAAATACTATTTTATATGTAGTTAATGTTTGTTCCCCTCTATGATTTCTAGAGGTTGATATATGATGTATGGGTTTATTCTATGAGATATGCATGTTCGAGGTCATACAGGGGTAATTCGGGGTAATTCAGTTGGGTAATTCAGGGGTAATTCGGAGTAATTCAGCTTGATTGATGAGTTCGGCACATTAAAGATAAGCGACCTAACTGTGAACTAAAAACTCATATTTACATTTTAAAAGAAGGCTTTCCTGAATAAAATACCTTAACTAATTGGTTTAACTATCTAAAGATGACACATGTCTTATTAAATTCAGTTGGTAATTGTTTTGGTCTAGCCGCAGCACTAAATGATCTGTCAACAAGAGTAACTGGTGTCGTAAAATTAGCAATTGGAGGCTTAAAAACCCTATATCGACCGTTAAGCTTTGCGGCGACTCGAGCGAATTCCTATGATATAAATTCCGATCTTGAATGCGTAAAAACAACAGCGATGTAATTTAGTGCTGTTTCTAGTATTCCCAGAAGGTATGTAACAATAGCTACACTCTCGCAGAGCATAAAGACTGATAGAGGGTCTTTCAGAAGTAAGTCATAATTGGAAATAAATCAATAGAAGCCTTCTTTGAATTAATTAGTCTGCTTCGAAGGTTCGGCCCGGACATATACTTATGATGTACGCCTATATAGCCGTAAAGCCTAACTGAAAGTATGTTCTTTCTGAACTAAGGTTAAAAAGAATGTTACGAGAAGCTGCTTCAAAATGATTAATTTAAAAAAATAAGTGAAATTAGTAATAGTTTTTAAACGTTCAGTGTATGGCAGTCTTCAGTGTGAGGCGTTCGTTCAGATGTTTTCCCATATAAGGTTGAACTGTTTTTCCATAAGAATTTCCGTAAGAGGAAAAATGGGATACATTAGTGTAAAAAGATAAACGCTCTAAATTTTCAGTACAACATAAAACTACTAGTTATAAATGTTGTTACTGTTTGTTACGGTATCTCGATGCCGCGTAAATAAAGGCATCACGAAGCTTGTCCCGCGAAGCGACAAATGACTGTCTTTGTTCTTGTCGCAAGGAATTTAGCCAAAGGCTTTGAGCAAATGCTGGTAAAATGAGGTAAAGGCATTCCTTTTCATGATATTTCTCGTTAATCGCAGATTAAAGATGTCAAAGATCTTCTCAGTCACCCTGCTTACGCTGTTAGTATGCTGCGTCCATGGACTGGGTGAGTACTAGGCCGTTGTGGTGGCGTAGTAATGGTATATATGCTAATGTATTCACCGAGACTCATTCCACGCACACTCCTTACTACATTCATATGTTCTCTGTACTCAACGCTCAACTCACATGGTGATTTTTACGGAGGGAGGAAAACCGGAGAACCCGGAGAAAAACCCTCGGAGCATGGGTGAGAATCAACAACTGAAACTCAACTCACATATGACTCCGCGTCCGGGAATCGATCTCGATCCACAGTCGGTTGAGAGGCGAGCCTGCGCCACCCAGTGGTAGTAGTGGTAAAACTTTATGAGCGTGCCTATGTATAGCTCTAACAGCAATATTTGGGAACACGGCGACAACTGAATACAAACCGAAATAAATGAATAAACAGATTTGTTACAGCAGGAACGAGACAGTGAATAAAGATAATACTAAAACCTCATGAGACATGGAATGTAAACAAGAAGCAGCCAGAAGCAAGTGCGTTTTGTGTGTGTGTGGAAGTTTGGGTACCGTAATTTATAGTCAAAATGAGAAATTAGCCTCGTTACACATCACTGCCATGTGGTTTAAAAGTGCTGCATATATTCTGTATCAATAACAAATGTGATATGGCGATAAGCGCAAATGACTATAGCATGATATAGCGTGTTATTGGCCTCGACTCATCAACCGCAGCAATCGAAACCGCAACTCGAACTGTTCTGCAATATTTGTTCTGTAGAAAACTTTAGTTGGCGTTTTCAGGAGGTTTAAACAAAGAGTAAAGTACATGCCGGTTGGTTCTCGGTCTTACATGCACGATTGCGCCTGATATGTGAATGCTATGTTTCATAGTTCTCGGTCTTACATGCACGATTGCGCCTGATATGTGAATGCTATGTTTCATAGTTCTCGGTCTTACATGCACGATTGCGCCTGATATGTGAATGCTATGTTTCATAGTTCTCGGTCTTACATGCACGATTGCGCCTGATATGTGAATGCTATGTTTCATAGTTCTCGGTCTTACATGCACGATTGCGCCTGATATGTGAATGCTATGTTTCATAGTTCTCGGTCTTACATGCACGATTGCGCCTGATATGTGAATGCTATGTTTCATAGTTTAGGTGACAATCGTTAATTCTCCTGGTTTGAAGATAGGTACCAAGTTTGGTACTAGTGCACCTCTACAGTCAACTCAAACTTTTCGTTA
Source organism: Actinernus sp. WN-2022 (assembly GCA_030867875.1). NCBI lineage: Eukaryota > Metazoa > Cnidaria > Anthozoa > Actiniaria > Actinernidae > Actinernus > Actinernus sp. WN-2022. The sequence goes on along the minus strand of JAOWCC010000019.1, from coordinate 14,868,159 downwards.
ACTCGATCGAACAAGATTTTGTGTCCCTTTAGGACAATTGCCCACTGATTAACACACATTAACTCGACTGAACTCATTACTTTGATGAACTTTGATGAGTTTTTCAGAAGTAGAACGCCATTATGTTACCTTTTTCTTCCCGTATTTGGTCGTGTGTGCACTTCTATCCGTTTCGTTTTGTATAAATGTGTATCCGTTTATTGCATGCTTGTATATTTGTTCGAATTATGTTCAATTTAATCGACCTTTTCTCATTTAATAAAATAATTATATATGTCCTTTCTGACTCGATGAGCGTATAATGCGCCTATCAATGTTAAGGAAGGAAGGGGGGAGGGGGGGGGGGGGGGGGGGGGGTGATTTGATATTTTCTCCCAAAAAATGTCATTCCCCACCATTGGGACAACGCGTTTGGTCAAAAATATCAAATATCTGCCCTGTCTTCCACCTTCGGCAGACAGCGTATGTCTCAATCCCCACCCTCGGGGTAGCCCCGCCTGTCAAATCCCCACCCCTTGCCCCCCCCTCCCCCTCCCCCCTCGGGCTATGATAAATCCACCGCTCTGAATTATGTAGAACAAACGCGTTTGTGTTCAATAGTATAGTGTACTTGTATGCAGATCAAATTGCTCTGAGATGAAATTTAAACGCACAGAAACAATGTTCTGTATTTGATACCATCGACATAATCACTAACTCGTACTCCCGTTAACTCGATTGAACTATTTAATCTTATTTCCCCTGGGAGTTCGAGGTATCGGATGTGTAATGAAAAACAATTGCTGATGAACTCCCCATAATTTTCCTTTTGTTCCAGACTTCGATCTTCTATCCATCCTGAAAGAGGGAAACCCAGGGTTGTTGAATGTTCGTACAGAAATGACCCCTGGAGGGGAATCATTTCAACTATCACAAGCGAAAAAAATTGTCGCGCGGAAAGAACTTCTTCACGGCGTGATAGTGAACATCGAGTCTAGTCAAGAATTCTTGATCGTTGTAAGTGCGAATGTAATTTCCAAATCTACAGGCGCTCTATTTTCTATTGTGCACACCAAGAAGAAAATATTCCTATTGGAAATGTTTGCTAGGGGTGGAGGCAAAGATTCAGCGAAGATTGGGTTCAAATACCGCCTCACGAATGGATCTACGGACGTTGTCTTCTTCAGAAAGGATATCGAGAAGTTATACGACTATGAATATCACTCGATTGTTTTGCATGCGTATGATACCGGACTACAATCCACAAGTCTGGATCTTTATATAGATTGTAACCTGGTTGGAAGGAGGGTAACACTGTCACCAATTACTTCGGTATTTTCCTATGAAGGAATTCGGTTGTCGAGACTGGAGTTTAGGATCGGACAGCGAGGGGTCAAAGATAAAGTATATCATAAATGGAAGGTAAGATAATAATTTGATCAAAAGATTTTTGAGAGTTCAGAATTCATTTTCGGTTTATGACTTTTTTCTTATGGTTTTTGGTGAAAACGCAACGAGTTCTTGTGGTTAAGTACTTTGTACCCCTCCCTTGTTAGTGGTAAGATGATGCCAGTGATAAGTTGTGAATAAAGTTGAGTTGAAAGAAAAAGAAGGTGTTTTCGTAAATAACCAGGAGAAACATATATTCAGTGTTTCTCCAACGCTTTTTTCTCTAGGGAAAAATTCGAAAGCTAGAGTTTGTCTTCAAGCGTCACGTGTCTGACTTTATTGGCAGAAACAAGTGTATAGAGAAAGGTAAAGTTTATTTTGTCATTGTATTGCGCATGTATATGCTGTCTATGGAGGCATTGTTCGATTAGTGGCTGTTAATTGGCTGTTAATTGGTTGTTAATTGGCTGTTAATTGGCTATAAATAGTCTCCTCCCTCAAGGCTTAATTGAAATGATACGAAATATTGTTCTTGAAGACTACATATATATGTCTAAGTAAAGTTTGTTATTCATTTTCCCACATTTGCTTTGGTTTTAACCATCCCACATGTGCGCGAGGTTCGTCAGTTCATATGAAAATTATTGATATACTAACTGTGTCTCGCCTGGACTGCGAATATAAATGCCTCTCCCTGTTACACAGCCCTTTTAAGAGTGTATTGAATTGTTTGTTCTCCACTAACGAAAAAATGCGCTCTGCAGCTTTATTCATTTTGACATTAAATCACTATGCTAAACAAAAATATGTGACTTCTCTCAGTCAAACAGCCAGCCCGTCCAATCATCAGCCAGGAGAAGACTGAACTGATTATGGATGAGCTGACAGGACTTATCAGAGATATACGCTACGATCTCTCGGTGCAGGTAAATATGAATTTCAGGATTTACATAAAAATTCCTGCCACGCCATACCACTACATACCCTGACGGGTGGCTTCGCCCGCGCAATCATCGATTGAGTGAGAATCACCCCCCACACGCAATCAGTCCCTCGGTTTCAAGGCTCTGTCGTTTGACTATATCTCCTCGTTTTGCATGCATGGTCAAAATTGTTGTGGGCACATTAGCGAGGCGATGTCAAGTCTATAGTTTACGTTCTGTTGCCGGGCTAGGAATCCCCTGATGAAAGACTCCAATTCGTGTTTGACATGTCTTCTCATGCGAATGCAAAACCGACAATTTACATACGCTTCTTTTCAAACTTCATTAGCAAGTATTGTTTACCGTTTGACTGTTGTATCTAATTATTCAATAGATGACTTGTTATTCTTTTTTGATGGCAGTGATTTCAACTAACGTACTAGTAATATTGATCAGTTGGGTTGGAAATCTGATCAAACACAAGAGACCATCACCTAAGAGAACTGATCTCTGTACCCTATGACAGTCTGCGCCAATCTATTTTTGGCTCAGTGGACGTCACGATGCTATTTTAAGATTCGGTTCCAGCTCCTCGCGGATTTTCATCGCCCCATCTCATGAATTCAACCTTGATTTCAACAAAGAAAGAGGGGCGATGGATGCGAAGCTTCAAAACTCTGAATTATGGCTCTGAATTATGTGTTGCTCCATGAACTTACTACCCGGACTGGTATGGGACGGATCTGACCTGATCTGACTTGAGGACTCGAGAAAATGAACTTTGGATTTAATTAATATAAGCTACGGAGTGTAATTTGAAAACCCGTTAAAAATATTGCCGTTTGGATTTGTACTGGGAAACTGTAGGCTGTATTAAGCCAGACCCGTAAGAAATTCGGATGTGACCTGGAAGCCGTGAAAAGAAACTAGAGTGACCTGAATTTCGTGAAACTATCAAAGGCAATGAAGCCGTATTCCATTCAGTTTGTAAGCCGGATCGGCGAGCATGGAAAGTCTTCCAAAAATTTGAATAAATTGACAACCCGTATCGTTGTTATTGAAACTTCGCTTACCTTATAAATACTCGTTCCCTGTAGTTCATATTCATGTATAGCTAGATAACGTACCTAGGGAACTGACCTGATTATTTGCTCTTTCATCAGGCTAATAATTTTAGAAACGTTCAGTTTATAGCAAGCAAGCACGCATCGACTTTTGACCACAATTTTGCGAAATTATAAATCCAGTTAATCTGAAACACTGACTGACTGAGTTTGGAATTATCGTAAACAGACGCTTACAATTCGCTAAAGAAATTAGAAATAGAACCTATAATATCGTAAATAATCGGACATGCTTTTGCAACACCGTAATCAATATGAATCTGTAGAGTAACTGTCGTGAGTAAAACACTGAATGCATTCTTCTGCTCTCGCCGCCCGCCGGGCCATTCGGACACGTGACACCCACAACCAATCGGATAGAGTGGTAAAAATAGTCCAACTAATTTATGCAAGCTAAAAATAAATCGGCGCAGACTATCATGGGAAGAGAGGCTAGTATGTGGGATCGTAACCTGAGTATCAGTCCCTCTCCCCCTTCCTTTCCATCACCCCTTACTCAGGTTAGGGGGATCGGTTCTCTTAGGTGATGGTCTCTTGTCAAACACTATAGTGCGTTTGGAACTGGTGTTTCATTGGATGTCAAGATGCATCCACCTGACGAAGCTTCGAACAAGGGTTTCACCCGGTATCAAGACCCATGCATGTGACCAAATACAGTTCCTCCATTGGATGATTATGTCATGAATTATTAATGAGTTTGAGAAGAACTATGTCAAACACGAATTGGAGTGTTTCATCAGGGGTTCCAAATATTGAGAAAACAATAAATCCCTCGAGGCTCGAGGGATTTATTGTTTTCTCAATATTTGGATCCCCTGATGAAACACGAACAATAATGAATGCTTGAAATTACTTCTCATGCGAATGGCTAAACCGAAAACTTACATATATAAGCTTCTTTTCAAACATCATTAGCAAGTATTGTTTACCGTTCGGACTGTTGTATATAATTATTAAATATATGGCTTATTGTTCTTTTTTGCTAGCAGTGATTTCAGCTAGCGTACCAGTAGCGTAGTGATTGAGTTAGTACAAGCAGTTATTACAATTTACAATTACAATTTTATTTCTGAATAGTCATAGCTAGCAAATTACAGAAAGTAAGGCCGAAGCCAGAGGCTTATTTGGCATAGAGGTCAGGGTAGACAGTTAATAAATGACTAAACAAGTAGTAATAGTAAATAAGACTAATTATGGTAGTAGAAAATATATAAAAACTAACTAAATAAATAAATAAACTGTAGTGCTATATTACATAATATTTTTTATCAATACACAGATTAACAAGCATAAATTTACAAGCATATTGTAAGTAATAAATAAGTATGATGTGAAGGGGTCATATTTGTGATAAATAAAATAGTTTAAGTAGATGTTTATAGTTACGAAGAGATAGTGGAAGGGAATTCCAGTGAACAGGACCTTGAGTGCGTATAGAAAGTGAATATTTATGGTATTGAGGTGAAGATCATATTTATGTCTGGTGTTATACTGAATGGTGAATGTTAAAATTAAATTTAAATTATGAAGACACAGGCATGGGTAAAAGACTATTAATATGTTGAAAGACAAAATAATTAACCTGATAACTATAAATATCATAAATGGATAGAATTTTTAAATGTTGGAATAGCGGTTGAGAGTGGGTGAATGGGTGATAATACGTAAAACTTTCTTCTGGCGTAGTAATAAGGGTTGTAAATGAGTTTTGTAGGTCAGTTGAAGCCCATATTAGGTACAATATTGGAGGTAGGGAAGGATAAGTGAATTATAAAGAACATGTAAGGTAGTTTTACTCAGGTATTGTCGGGCTTTAAATAAAATTCCAGTACATTTGAAAATTTTTGTAGAGATAGTTTGGATGTGAGGAGTCCACAGAAGATTTTGGTGTATAATTACACGAAGGGTCGAGGTTCGAACTCCAGTGGAGGCACACTTTCTTTCTATATCGTTTCTTTACTTTTTCACTCCTTACTTGTAGTTTATCAGTATGTAAGTAGTTAGTGGTTCATGAATATGATGATTAAGAACAGTTTCATCACTAGCCGGATGAAAATCAGTTGAAACACTAGAGATTTTCGACTGGTGTTTCATTGGGTTTCCAAACTCATCCACCTGACCAAATGCAGTTCTCTGATTGCCGTTGACTAAAAAGATCATGAATTATTACTAGTTTGAGAAATCCCGTTAAAGGTGCACTGTTAACCCCCACATGATAAACGTTCTCACGACGAAAGACAAAAATAACTACTCACATTAGGAGGGTCAGCTTTCCAGGTATAGTGGAGAAATTTTGAGACAACAGTGATGAAGGATGGCAAAGATTCGAGTGGATGAAAATATTGCTATAAAGAGAAAATTAGAGCAACTTGAAATCGGTTCACTGTAACCAAAAGTCAAGTTTCTAGAATATATAAGCTTCGTACCCACTGAGATCTTCGGTATAAAGGGCCGGGTTTATTCTCCTGGGACTCAACGGGCAGCCGCGTAGAATGGTTAATTTAACATGATGAGCAGGGCCATAATATATGCTCGAAAAGAGCAAGAATATTGGCCCACCCGGCGAACAATAGAGAACACCATAAAACAAAGAACGAGCAGTGCCTACAGAATAATGAGATCACTGATCAAAAAACATGCATGCATGGGCCCCTTGAAATAGGCACGACCTCTGACGCTTAGTGCTGATGCACTGTCAAGGCTACGTCAACAGGATTGAATCTTCAAGGTTCTTTTTAGCCTCCTTTAGCTTTGCAGACGTTTTTAGTTTCGGTCCCATTCTCCCTACACACAGGGAGAATGGGACCGAAACTAAAAACGTCTGCAAAGGAGGCTAGGTTCTATAACACTCCGAGATTGAATAGAAATACAATGTGAATTACATGCTATGCTTGTCAAATGTTTTCGATAGGTGGCACAGCGCGTAAAATCGCTGTCCTCTCAATACTATAGTCCGAGATCTGAGTTTTGATAACAGATGGTAAAGATTGAGGTGCATTTCGATATATTTTTAGCAACTTGATTGTCGTCCCTTACGGACTGAAAGCACAATGTCAGAAAATTATGGACATCAGCGGAAAGCGGTACTGCGGGCGCCCTTTTAGCCATTCAAAATGGCGGCTTATAGTGAATGAGACTATAGGTTCTTTATAGACCTTCCAATGATGAAATAAGTAAAGAGAATCGGAACGAGAGTTATATTAGCTTAAACGTAGCCATTGTGATTAAAAAGATTTTTTTTAGGATGTGTCATCTCTTCGGCGTCTGTCTGTCCAAGTCCAGCTACTTGGCGGCAATTATTTAGGGCCGACCATGTGACTTTTGACGGGGGGGGGGGGGGAGGGTGGGTGTTTTAGAAAAAAAATATCCTGCAAGCCAACGGTGTTGAAAAAAAATATCCTGCAAGCGGAAAAGCTTTGTAACTGGCTCCGCTTTTTTCGCAAAAAAAATTCGTGCAACAACACTGCTAAAGAAAAAAAAATCGAGCACAGACAATGACACCCAAACCTCCCCCCTCCCCCCTCCCCCTCCCCCTTCCCCCCCCCCCTCAAAAGTCAAATGGTCGGCCCCTTAGAGGAGAAAGGCCTGAAACCCAGTTCATATCGGATTTAGGTTAATAAAACAAGATGGCGGACTCCTTTCTCGTCGAGTTTCCAATGAAAATGTAATCCTATTTGGCGTCCTAGCACTAACGTTATTTCGACAAAACTCAGACGTCTTTGGAAGTAGTTTGGAGGAGTGTTATTGTACGTTTTATTGGCGATATGGATGCATTGAACATTGTTTTATTGACACCGAGGCGAAGAAATAAACCTCACCGAAGACCACTTGGCGTACTGTTGTACCTCAAACTGTGCATAGGTTCAGCCAGATTACAGACAATAACATGGAGAACGAGGACCATTTGAAGGGCGAAATGGACTTCTCGGGGAAGTACTTTGCCGACGATCTGAGGGATTGTTTGTGGCCTCAAAGTCAAATGCTCAATACACACTAACACAGCTTAATGAGTTCATCCGTAAGTTATTGGTCTCGAGGCGAACAAATATGAAATCAAATTTGAAAAGTTTTATGTTTTTCATACATTTTTTTATACGAATCGACAGCCATTTTAGACACTGATGCACATGTGCGCCGCCATCGATCTTGTCTCATATTTCAGCCAATGAAGCTGATCTATTCTAAGTTTCTCTCTAAAACAGAATTTTCTTCACTTTACCAGATAACCATACTCATTTGTCTTTTTATTATCATGGAAACATTAACCCAAAAAGGTGCCTGTAATATTGTACTAATGACCAGATTCATTTACCTTTATAGATCTTGTCTAGTGCATGCTTCTAATAACGCATATTTTTTACCATCCATATCGATTTTTCATCAAGTGAATGGTTGAATAGAATAGTAAAATATTTCTTGATTTGAGTCCCATGAGTTAAAGGTTTATATTTCGAATATGCTAATGATGTAACGTCAACCATGAAATGTTCTGTTGTTTCTTTCTCCTTGTGAATGAAACTATTTTCCTATTTAGTTAAAATATTTGATAAAATCACTGATATAAGCTTCATATATAACATAAACGTTTATAAAATGTCATTTATCTCTATCAGCTTGTTTTTGTATAAATGGGCAATTCCATGTTGCGGACATTACATTCAGAGACCAAAAATCAGATTACAAATGCTTCCCAAACTTAATTTAAAATAGCTGTGCTGCTTAAATTTATACATAGCACACCTTGGGTGGGCCTCTATTTTTAATAAAAAATAATAATTTCCTCATTACCCTTTTTTAATTAATATATAAATGTCTGTTGCAGACTTTACAGCAAAGAACAACCACAGGTTTGAGTCAACTTTTTAAATTCTTAATTCCTGTGAGTTGTGAGGAGTTCCAAGAAAACAAATGGACTTTCTGAACTTGCTAATAACAAGAGTTCCCAACTATAATGATAAAGTTCAACAAAGCTCACTGTAGTAGTTTTTATTTGCTTTAAATATGTGTTGTGGACCTACACAAAAATTCGTTGTGGACATTACATTTTGGGAATGTGCTTAAACAAGGCCCTCACGGAGCAGGTGTGGCCAGTGGAATTGCCCAAATAATGAATCGGTTAACATCATATCATTAGCATATTTGAGATATAAACCTTTATAACTCATATATAAACACAACACTCGAATCCAAAAATATTCTACTATTCAACTACAATGTACATTAACCGCCTCACCGGTTAGCTCAGTTGGTAGAGCACAGTCTAGAGTGCGGGAGGTCGGGGGTTCGAACCTGGCCGCGTCCTTGGGCAGGGACGTGTATAAGCCGTTGGCCTTGTCTCCTTCCACTTCTAATCAGTATTTGAAGGGGACGTGAAAGAACCTGTTGTACTACTCGAAAAAGAGAAGGGGATTGTCACCCGGTACAGCAGCCTGGCCATTGCACTAACCACACACTCAACATTGTAAACTGCGTGGCTGCCATTGGCGCCAAAATAGCAGTCCGAAACATTCACTGACGGGATATGTCAGTAAAATGTAAAGCGCCATGAGACTGTGGTGATATGGCGCTATATATAAATATGGCCTATTATTATTATTATTATTATTATTCATGTGAATGTAGAATCAATACTTCTGATAAAAATTAAGTGTTAAAATCACTAACTGCTATTAGTACATTTGAGTTGGCTGTTGGTACTAGATTTGGAGGTGATTGTCATGATCATGAAAAATTGCAAAATTTTCACATAAACACATCCAGACATTTCGTGTCTACCCCCTCATTAGGGGAAATATTGAAAGTGTTCTCCTAAATGGCAGGTAGCGGAGATCAAGTATTTGAGGAAACTTATCGAAGGATGCCAAATGTGTCAAGGTGAGGATGCTCCACACATTAAAGTTAACTCTCCCAGCTTTAGACAATTATTTTTGATTAGCTACTGAAGCAGAAACCAGTAGAAAGGCAGACTTACAAGATATCTAATTCACTTCAGTGTTGTCCCAATGCACATCATAGAAACAGGCCAGTACAAGTGCTTTTGCCAATACACTGCATGTAGATGTAGTAGCAGCAGCAGTAGTAGTTCTTATTTTGTGTTTAGGTTTGCAAGGGATTGTGGCCAAATGTACAGTGGCCATCTTTATTCATGTGGTGGATTACAAATGTTCTCTGCCTTTTCTCCCTTAGTACGAGACTTCTGTAAGTTCAAGCCATGCTATCCTGGTGTCCCCTGCTTCAATGATCCATTTAGTGACCAAGGCTTCGAGTGTGGTGACTGTCCACTAGGAATGGAAGGCAATGGTGTTAACTGCACAGATATTAATGAGGTGAGACAGAAACACGCAGGAAATCAACGCGTGCCTTTAGGGCACCATTCTAAAATGAGAAACTCATTTGAAATTCAAGAGTTCCTAATGAGAGGAAACAATCACTCATTCTGATTGGCTAAAAATACATAGATTAGCTGGGGTTTTAAAATTAGACAGCAATTGAGTGACAATGGTTTAGTGTAGTGGTTGCGACATTTGCCTTACAAGTAGGAGGAGCAGGATTCGAGTTCCAGAAAATCTCTCAAATTGTTTTACTTGAGAACCCTAGCTCTAGGTGGGTAAGATCTTGTTTACTGACCAGTTAGGGTTTTTATGGTTCAGGGTAGGGTTTTAGTGTAATAGTTTATATTGTCATTTCATGAATTAATTAAGCAAGCGACTCCTCTCCTTTGGAGCTCGTTTCAATTTCCCACGCCACGATCTTGGATTTTTATGACTTCATACAGTTGCTCCAATAGTCTGTAAACTGCACATTTGACAAACGTTTTACAGACTTTGTACCACGTCTGTTCATGTAAATGTACAAATTTACATAAATATGCTTTTACACTTACAGACATTTTAAAGTTCTCTAAATTTACTGTGTCAAATTGTAAAATGTCTGTAAATTTCTTCATTTACATGTACATATATTTTACGAAGTCTGTAAAATGCTTGTAAATTGTGGGCATTTTTCAGACTTTTTATATAGTCAGCTTCAACTTGAAGTCTGGAATGGTGGAATTTTTCCAGTGTCGATAGAAAACAATAGCTCTCTCCGATCCTTGACGACACATTGACGTCCTGAGATCCAAGATGGCGGCGAGTGGGGAATTCCAATAAGTTTTATGGACAGGAAGATCGATCCACAATTGACATCTAGTGTACAATTTACAGGAGACAGCAATAGACCTAGTCATATATAATTAAGGAACATTTCAGAGCAAGCATTGTTTTTAGCCAAGGTTCACAGGATAGCTAATAGCGTTGATTCTTATCTTCTTTTGACTGATCTAGTGTGCAGTTAATCCGTGTGCTGATGGGAATGCCTGTCATAATCGTAAACCTGGTTACTGGTGTCCCCCTTGTCCTGTTGGCTACGCAGGTAAAGAGATACATGGCATTGGTACACACTTCGCACGTAAGAACAAACAGGTTTGTAAAACAAGTTTTATAATATCCTGGATTCTGATTGGTCAATAACGAGTGCTTAAAAAGGTTATAGAGCTAGTGTACAGTTGCACAATATCGGCAAATGTTTGCTCAGTATAAATTATTATAAACAATCGCCTGAACTGCTCGTGCTATACCGTATTTACCCGTGTATAACCCGCACCCGTAGATATGCTGCACCCCAAGTTTTGAAGCTTGAATTTAGGAAAAAAACTTTTTTTGAAAAATACAAAAAATAATTAGAAAATATTTTGTCCAAGTTCATAAACGATTGTGAATGATGCCAAACTTCTTCAAAAAAAGAATAATCTTTTGTTGGAGTTCATAAACACTCGTACTTGAAGCAAAACTTCATCAGATTGTCATAAATAAATAATCACAACTTTAATTCGATCGAATATGGTTCAACTTGCCTTGTCATTTCTTGTGTATATTTTAACCTGCAGTCTTTAAATCACTCCAGAATTCTTCCGCATTTATTCCCCAATTAACTAACAACAATTCCAAGGAACCGCTTTCCTTTAATCGCTAGAGCAAGAAAGGTTTTCTGGCGAAACAATACTTGCATGAGTAGGTCAGGTCCGCCATCTTGGATTTTCATTAACTAGTGCCAATCTCCCACATGTAAAATTGCGACGAATGCCTGGTTGTTTAGATGCATGCTTTGACAACCGCTGCGAATCAGCCTGTTTTGGAAGGTAAATAAGCTTAATCACATTTAAATATTCACGAAATTCTAATATATTAGGTCTAAGGTGGGTCTTAGAAGAGTTTTTGCTTTAACTCTTTGAAAGTGCGTGTTTTTTTCCAATGATTATGCTTAAATTGCTTTATAATATAAATTATGGGATCATCCTAAGAACGTGCAATTTGATTGGATGCTCAGCGTGCTTGATTTTGTTATAAATGCACGCTCAAGAAAAAATCAAACACGCTAAGAATCCAATAAAACGTATCGGTGATTGTTTTTCGCGAGTTTATATAGCTAACGGAGATAACTGGGAAGAAAACATGTCCGACTTTGAGTTGTTAAGGTGTGTTGAAGAAGAGGAAAATAAAAGTTGCTTCCCAAAACTAAAAGAAAATGATCGGCGAGAGAATTTAGCATCGGCTTTGTACTCTAAAGCGACCACAAAATGGGATGCTAAACGTTTAAAGTTGAGAAAAGCAATGTTCACATTCTAATACAGTGTTACTCATTGAGAGTTTGATATAAAAAAATATTGAATTTAAGAAAAATGTGGTTTTTCTAACAGCCTGGTGTATTATTAAAACCGGCGAGAGGAAAGTGACAACACAACAACAAGACATGACTCACCAATAACTCGACGATAACTGTAATAAGCCTGCTTTATCAATTATGATGAAACCTGAACAGTGAATTGCGAAGAATACAATGGGATTTCTCTGGTTTCATGTAGAAATTCGTTTGAGAGGTTCCTGAATGTTCCTGAATGAAAACCGGGCGATAAAACTTGCAGAGAACGCAGAACTGGCAGAATTTCAAAAGAGTAGATTGTCATTCATGTGTATAGCGGCCATGCCAACGAAGAGAGCCTCAAAAGCTACATTGTACGCAACACGGCCATCAGAGCAGCAGTTACAACACTGTTCCTTGGGATAAAGAAAATATCCTTCTTCAGACCACAGAATCAGTAATCAGTGTCAACTATGCAGTTGTTGTAGAAAATAGTCGGCAATCCTAAACTCACGTGTCCAACTCTACTGCCGCTAATTCGCTAACGCTTTCTCTGTGAATGCTTTTCCATTTTCAACGCCTTGCACTATCAAAATGTGCAGATAAACCTCTCCTGTGCTGACCAGAAATTGTAAAAAGAAAGCACTTTGTTTCCTGCAAAAGTTTTGACCAGATGACAATATTACAAACCATTTCATTTGCCGGCTCTTGCAATTTCTGTCTTTCACTTTTAGCGATTGACACGTTCTATTCTTAGCAGATTACTTCATCCAATAAGAAACAAGCTTTCAGATCGTCAATGTCAAGCTGTCACAATTGAACCAATCAGCGACAAAAAAAAGTTGTAAATAAGTCATGGGGTTTTCGCTGTCGTCAGTTTGCTTTTAGATTTTTACGCGGGTTCTAAAGATACCTTTATTTCCTTCGTCTACATTGAAGTTTATATTATAAAACAAATAAAAGATGGTTCTCCTTGTTATATAACAAAATAATGCACTTTCGAGGTCTTGAAAAGCTGCTAAATGCACTCGCGTTCCTCTCGTGCATCCGCAGTTTTTCAAGACCTCCAGCGTGCATTATTTTGTTATATAACAAGGAGAACCATCTTTTATTTGTTAAATATTACACGATCGGATGCGATTTGAACCTGATTGTAATATACGCACCGTCGCATAATAAAAGCTTAATTCAGGTTCATGATACATGTATGTAAATATATGTTAATGTTGGGTCTCCTTTCTAGTTGTTCCCGTAGATAAGCCGCACCCCCGATTTTGAATGAAAATTTTGGGTGAAAAGGTGCGGCTTATACACAGGTAAATACGGTACTTGATATTCTGAATTGGAAAAAAAACTCTGATTTTTTAATGGGACCTGAAACAACCATAGGGGCTGATCAAAGTCAGGTCCTGGTTAATCCACAGTTCGAATTGGAATTTAGCGTGTTGGTTTTTGTGGAGGAAGGAAAACCCTCGGAGCAAGGGCCAGATACGAACAAACTCAACTCACATGTGGCACCGTGTCCGGGAATCAAACCTGGGCCACAGAGGTGAGAAGCGAAGCGCTTAACCACTGCGCCACCTCGGCTCCCCAAAGACACATGCATTTATCAGAACTTTCAAAATACCATTCAGTGCCCATAAATCACATACATGTATAGCACTTGCGTTCATAGCATTTCCTCTCTTATTCCTTTGGGAAAAGAAGGTACATGTAGAGAATATTGCATTTGCTATGAAAATAAGATAAGATCAGTCTTTTATTTGCAGTGGTAAAGCATACTCACAAAGTTCTTGAAGAACATATATGGAAATTCTCTTCCAGTAGAAATGAAGGAGTATTCAATTTTAATTTTGGGTTAATAATAGTGTAATCTTGATATATAGAGGATATTACATGGCCGCTTGGAGATACTGATTTCATCTTCTCGTGTTGATGAAATATTTCACTCGTTCGTGCCTCTTACTAAAATGCATCATACTAAAAAGGCTAGAAATCTTTGAAAGTGAGATATTCACTTTTGAAGATATCACTTTTTAGAAAGAAATATACACTGGTATTTCATCGAAAATTATATATTAAAATATTTTATTACCTATTTAGGGTCGATATCAGTGTGATAAAGCCGTGAATAAAATCAGTATCAACAGTGTAGTGATATGATATCACTTCACGGGTTGTACTGCCCAATCAAATTTGCATTAATGAATTATATACTTAGACCAATCAAACTGCTTGTATTATTTTTGCTGAATGCTGATGCCAGTTCCCCACCAAGACAGGCGTGATGTGCGATACGCCCAAGCTTTGCTGTTTTTGTTTTTTTAAAGAAATGGCTTCAACTACATGTAGTTCGAGGTTTGTAGTCATTGTAATCTTTTCTGAAAAAGAAATTACACGGTTTCTTCAACAAAATGAAAACAAAAACCGCCAGAAAGGCTAATCAAGACATGGCGTTATTCAAGACTTTTTTAATCCAAAAAACAACAAGGAACCTGAAGAATTATCGTCACAACAATTGGATGCTTCAGCTTGCCTAAATGTATTCATACTTGGCATGCATATAAACAAGGGTTGGAGGTGAGCCTTTATTGTGCTGTAAATGTTGTATCGACTGATATCGACCCTAAAAATGTAATAAACAAATTATGAGGGGACATGTTGAGATGGTTTGATATCATTTTTATTCACGAGTTTTTTAATGTCATATTGCGAACGAGAGTCTCGTTTGCAATATGGCATTAAAAACTCGTGAATAAAAATGATAGCAAGCCGTCTCAACATGTGATAATCTCTATTTCTCGCGTTGTTAAGCAGTGTCGCCCGTCCTTAAACGGTAATGTTGCATATTTTCAACTACATTGGCCTTATTCATAAAGGCATCAAAGCGAGGCCAGGTGTCCCAGCTTTTGTCACAGGAAGAGAACAATCTACAGTCGATGGTAGAAAATAACGTTAAATTCCTTGTAACAAAAAACCACAACAGTGCGGTACGGCAGAAACTAAGGCATTTCTGATAGATACCAATGTTGCGATCTCTGTGACAACTGGCCTCGCTCTGATACTATTGTTACCAGACTTCTTCCTGCATGGGCATGAGATGTGACTAAGATGAATGTAAGCAAATCATGGGTATTACGAGAATCGCCTGTTTTGGGCTACTCCATTTACTTACATGTAACAAATAAAAAATGGCTCCATGTCCTATGACAAAATAATCATGCTCGAGATCTTGAAAAACTGCACGAGCGGAACGCGACTGCATTTAGCAGATTTTCAAGACCACAACTGAAGTGCATTATTTTACTATAGGACATAGGAGAACCATCTATTTGATTTATAATGTAAAATTATATCAATGCGTGGAAAGAATGCTCAAGCGTGCAGTATATATAATAAAATTAAGCACGCTGATCAGCCAATGAAATCGCACGTTCTTAGGATGCTCCCGTTATTTATATTATATAAGAAAATCAAGCACACTGAGCAGCCAATGAAATTGCACGTTCTTAGGATGCTCCCGTTATTTATATTATAAGAAAATCAAACACGCTGAGCAACCAATGAAATCGCACGTTCTTAGGATGCTCCCGTTATTTATATTATATAAGAAAATCAAGCACACTGAGCAACCAATGAAATCGCACGTTCTTAGGATGCTCCCGTTATTTATATTATATAAGAAAATCAAGCACGCTGAGCAACCAATGAAATTGCACGTTCTTAGGATGCTCCCGTTATTTATATTATATAAGAAAATCAAGCACACTGAGCAGCCAATGAAATCGCACGTTCTTAGGATGCTCCCGTTATTTATATTATATAAGAACATCAAGCACACTGAGCAGCCAATGAAATCGCACGTTCTTAGGATGCTCCCGTTATTTATATTATATAAGAAAATCAAGCACACTGAGCAGCCAATGAAATCGCACGTTCTTAGGATGCTCCCGTTATTTATATTATATAAGAAAATCAAGCACGCTGATCAGCCAATGAAGTCGCACGTTCTTAGGATGCTCCCGTTATTTATATTATATAAGAAAATCAAGCACGCTGAGCAGCCAATGAAATCGCGCGTTCTAAGGATGCTCCCGTAATTTAATTGATAAGAGTTATGTTTTGCCTTTTTCCCATGTATAACGTATATTAATTTCTATGAAATATTCAGGTCTGTGAAGATATAGATGAGTGTTCAGCAGGAACAGCCCTATGCTCTATGCACTCCCAGTGCTATAACACACCAGTAAGTATTTAGTTACTGATAGGTATTAAGTTATTGAATTGGTATAAGTTAGTCCTTGTCTGAGTCGCTGACTTGAGCAAAAGGCATCAACCTAGTGTTACTACAGTAACCGTGGGCACTTAGACAACGAGAACCAATCACATTGCAGAACGAAAACAAAGGATTTCAACTTACGGTTACTTGAGCCAATCAGTGTCGATTATATTTTACTTTGGAATGCTTTATTTTCGTTTTGCAGTGTGTTAGTTCTCGTTGTATTAAGTGGCCGCGGGTTCAGTAATCGCACTGTGAAAGGAGAAGCCAAAATAATTCATACTCGGCTTATTAGTCGAAGACACAAGGCATTTCCAACTCCTACGATAATTAAAAAAACGTTATTTTAGTCTATTTAACGAATTGAAGTTAGTTTTTTATGTGTCTGTCCTAATATTGACAATGATTTTCGTCATAACATGGTCAAAATAGCTGTGGACCACGAGGCGTCTTTACAACAACAAAACACTTTTAGCTTCAAACGAGTGTGTACAAACTGCCTTTCGAGTCGAAAAGTCCAAAACGTAAACACGTCTTTATGCTTTCCCGAACTCTATAAAAATACATAAGCTACTCTAAACTGTTTGTTTCAACTTAAGAACGTTATGTAAATATCCTGAATAAGAGATTTTAATTACGAACTAGAAGATTATGTATTTAATTCAAGACCATTTCTCAGTACTAGTTCTGAAAGATCGGTCGAACTTGTCACAAAGTCGATCACAAATTAGCCTAAAATGCTTTGTTCGACTCGAGAGAAAGCTCAAATTTTGACAAATGGCACCACACAAGGAAATTTGACTTACCGATTAACTAGTGATGAAATGCTTTTAAAATCCTCATTTTCTTGATTTTTGGAACAGATGTGTACACAACCTGGCCGCGCGTCTGTTAAAATATTGCATATCAAAATTAGCCAATCAGATTGCGAGAAAATTGGCGGTTGTTGTAAAAACACGGTTTATAGATGGTTTGCACAGTCTCAATCCCCAGAGATTCAAATGACAAAGGGCATGGCGGCCATGTTGGTGTACAGAACAAAAGAAGCTAACGAGGAATCTATTGTTACCTGTACACCAGCATGGCGGCTATGACGTCACGTGCAAAGGGTCTATAGAAGAAGGATAGAGAGTACCGATCGAGTTAGAGTTTAGCAATAATGCTAAATGGTACAGAACCTGGTTGTACAAAGAAAGGGCAAGCGCTCTCCCTGAATTAAATTCGCTAATCCCAGGTTAAACCAAGGGAGCACGGCAGACTTACCTGTTTTGTTTCACTCACGATCTCTTCTAGGTTTAGCCACCATCTTGAAAATCATTTATTACAATGCAACTTTCCACTGACCCTAAATAATGTTAGCGCTCACGCTCACGAGGGAGTTTGCCGAACAAGTTCCGAAGCGGAGATTGTAACTAGAAAAGCGGGGAGTGAAACTGTGGTGCACGTGACGTCTATGAACCAATTGGAAACAAGAACTCGGTGTGCGTCTTCTCATGATGCTCGTAGCAGTTTCCTAGGACAGGATTTGAAACCGTATTCACAGTACTTTGTTCAAATCGGTGCCTAGCAATAGCTTCTTCATCCGTATGTAATTCTCCCACCTCCCTTCTAGTTTGTATTGTGTTCACAGTACTTTGTTCAAATCGGTGCCTAGCAATAGCTTCTTCATCCATATGTAATTACTCCCACCTTCCCCTCTAATTTGTTTCTGAGTTTGTGTTGTTTTTACAGCCGATCCGTGCCTTGCAATATGCTACGAGCATCTGCTACAGAATTTTAACGGTTTCACTCCCCCCTTTTCTCTGGCTCGCTCGGCACTCCGTGCCTCTTCGGAACTCGTTCGGCCCTCGTGAGCGCCAACATTATTTAGGGTCAGCGGAAAGTCGCATTGTAATAAATGAATTTCAAGATGCCGGCTAAACCTGGAAGAGATCTTGAGTGAAATAAAACAGGTAAGTCTGCCGTGCTCCTTTGGTTAAACTGTGCAGATTACGTGCAGTTACAGAATTATTTAGCATTACTCACTGGGTACAACCTAAAAATATAATTCAGAAAGTGACAAGCCATTTTTGCTCACATTTTCAAGCTAGATTTATCCGCCCATAGACCCATTCGAAAAATGGCGCCCAATTTAAAAAGCTATTGTCCTGGTAACGTGAACACGAGGCTAGTCAGTCCACACAAAAGCTTTTGAACGTGTAAGCGAGGCTAGTCAGTCCTAAACAATAGTTAATTAAATTGGACACCATTTTTCGAATGGGTCTATGGTACGACTTTCGAGCCTTTTAGCGAGTTGTCAAAATAAATTTCGAGTAAAAGTTTAGCCCCTATTCCATCAGTAGAGACCCATGGGATAACCATATTCTATAAATAAGAAATAAGTAAATACAGTATATTAAGTCAGTCGGACGCGAGAGGCGGCCGCGTCTCGAGACTAATTATGCATTCATATTTCTAAATTCTGATTGGCTGAAAAAGAAATAGTGCGAAATTTCCTGCATTTTGATTGGCTTCATCTAGACGAGCTCTGATTGGTTGAAATATAATATTTATAGGATAATTGCATGGATGTTTGTTTGTAGGGAAGCTATCGATGCTCCAGTTGTCCTCCAGGTTACACAGGAGATTCCAACATCGCCTGCATATTCCTTAACTACTGCGATGACCTAGATCCCAAGAGCAACCCATGCAGTCTTTACGCTCGCTGTATAAAACTTCGAGGCGGTCGCGCTTACAAATGTGAGGTAAGTAAATGAAGACAGCATTTTGCTAAATGGACTAAAGCAAGATATGTATCCACCATAAAGTCCCATATATATAAAGACCCCTACCGGTAATACCCCTCCCTCCCCTCCCTCGTGTATTACTCCGTAGTCAGCATAATTATGAATGGTATTTGTATGCAGTGTCTTATTGGTTACGCTGGAAATGGGTGGCTCTGTGGCCGGGATGGCGACTACGATGGAATCCCTGACAAGGCTCTTAACTGCTCCGAGAATTCTTGCCTTGAGGTGAGTTTACTTATAATTCATAGTTTCCACACCTATCAATTAAACAACACTTCAGGCAAATCACAACGTACCTAGCCACCTCCATCTGGCCCACAAGCTCATGAGAAAGAGATGAAAAGAGAACCTCCAGTTCTTCACAAAGTTTTAAGACATTCAGCGAAGGATAGGAAATTTATCACTCATTCAGAATGTTACGAAGACTATCGCGGAACTCCGCATGTTTCGCGATGCGAATTGTTTTGAAGTTCATTGGGTTAAAGTTTATGGCTTGTGGGACATAGCAGCAGTAACTAAAAGGGGAGGAGCTAATAGCAACATTATATAAGAGGGGAGGAGCTAATAGCACCAGTAATTTAAAGGGGAAGAGCTAATAGCAACAATAACTAAGAGGGGAGGAGCTAATGGCAACAGTAACTAAAAGTGAAGGAGCTAATAGCAACAGTAACTAAGAGGGGAGGAGCTAATAGCAACAGTATCTAAAAGGGGAAGAGCTAATAGCAACATTAACTAAGAGGGGAGGAGCTAATAGCAACAGTAACTAAAAGTGAAGGAGCTAATAGCAACAGTAACTAAGAGGGGAGGAGCTAATAGCAACAGTATCTAAAAGGGGAGGAGCTAATAGCAACAGTAACTAAAAGGGGAGGAGCTAATAGCAACAGTAACTAAGAGGGGAGGAGCTAATATCAACAGTAACTAAGAGGGGAGGAACTAATAGCAACAGCAACTATGAGAAAAGGAGTTTAATTTGTGGCTGTATAACTATGAATTAGACGATACTATTACTAAATGGATATGTATTGCTATACAATAGTCATTTTTCAAAACCACGTGCTTTTTGGTCACTGCGGGCCAAATATAGTGAAGGCTCATATTGGAAGGACAAAGTTTTCAATATATATGGTGGAGCCACATTCAGTCGCAAGTACGAATAAGCAGCAGTTGTGATGAAAAGACAAGATGACTGATCCTGCAGCACTTGGTCACCAAGATCGCAGCCATATTGAAAAGTTTATCCTTCCAGTACAAACCATGTCACGTGATTTTGAAAAAGGCCTATGGGAGAAAATCATTAGTATCGCTGATGAATTGATGGTTCGGGATTTCATAGATAATTATCAGCAATCATATTCTGTCAGGGTTCGTGAAGAAATAGTCAATTTTACAGGGATAATAAGAACTTATGTGATTCAGGAAATGTTTTTCTTTCTATTGGAACGATTTGTTCTAATAAAGGGGTCGTGTCACTGTGACGAGAGGTCTTTATATTCGCTGTCCGGGCCAGATACAGTTATTATCAGCGATTTTCATATGAACTGACGAACCTCGCACACATGTGGGATGTTTAAATCAAAGCAAATACCGTAGAATCCCGGTTATAAGCCCTGGGCTTATACAACTTCGTAAGGGTTTTTGGGTGGTTTTGGTTTTGGCTTATAACCGGGATTCTACGGTATACCAAAATGACAAACAAACTGTATATGGATCTAGTCTTCAAGGAAAGTATTCCATATAATTTCACTCAAGCATTTGAGGGACGGTACTTGAACTGTTTGTAGGTAATTAACAGACACCTATCGAACATTGACTCCACACATGCGCATTTGCAATGAGTCCTGGCAAGTCTTTATTAGTTGTAGTATTGGGACTCCTACGTCCACGTGGATATCATTGTCTATACTTATTACCATTCATCGTCTAATATCGTACACGGGATTGCCGAAGATGTGAAGTTTATCCTCGAGAGTCGAAATATTTTGGACTCGAGAGGATAAACGTCATATCTCCAAACCACCGAGAGGATAAACGTTATATCTCCAAACCACCGTGTGATGATCTTTTATTATGTGGACAATTGAACTGCTTTAATAACTCTTATCTATACAGTTTACTTAAGCTTACTGTCAGTACAAACAGAAACTTCCTTTGGCTTCGTGCACGTGAACTGTCGAAGCTCTTCTGTGAGAATTTCGTTGGGTTCTCTTGTCTCTCCATTGCAGATGGGAAAATCCTTAGAGAGTTCTAGATATCAATTTTGCTTTTTCTGACCGGAATATAATTTTTTTGCTACTCAAAAGATATTTAACCTATTTACATTTCACAAACCTGCCGCCATCTTTGTATAGCGTGACGTCATACATCCGGGAGATTGAGTGGCGTATTTTCCACACGAATGGTTTAGTTCAGATCTCTTGAAGTGAATAACCGACCGACAGTGAGGTCATCTTCGTGTTTTTGTTTTCTACGCAGGATAACTGCCCATTTGTTCATAATAAAGGACAACACGACATTGACAATGATGGAAAAGGTGACGAATGCGATGACGACTTGGATGGAGATGGTATCAGGAATTCACTGGTAAAGTCACTTCAGCAGATTTAGTATGAGTAGGCAAGTTACGGCAATGTAGTTACTGTACTACATTCCGTGACGTTGAAATGGTTTCCCATTGCCGGCCAACACTCAGGGTCTTAAAATAACTTAGTAGAAGGTGCTGCCTTTGTGAATCAATCTCGTTCTCGAACTGCAAATGGTTAACCTTCATGTATTCTCGGATAAGGACGTAAAATCGTAGTTGCCACGTCAGCCTCAAGTTTATGTATCTCACCAGACTGTCACGAATTACCGACGTTATGAATAGAGTTGCCTTGCTTTACTGTACTGTACTGTACTGTACTGTACCTTTACATAGTCTGATCTCTTTCAACAACGTACAAATAGCAGCAACAAATAGTTCGGCAAGATTCTACTAGCAACAGTGGCGAGCAGGCCTGATAAACTATACTCTGTGAAGGTCTCGCAGTAAGAGTCTGGATGTGATGTTAGAGAGGGATTATTGTAGCGCGCGGTGTGCGATAATATTTAATGTCGAATAACATATATTTTTAGTAACCGGAAGGAGCTGAAACAAATTACGCTAGCGCGCGACAACAATATTATTTTCCCGCCGTGAGATTGTTGTCGCGCGCTCGTGCACTTGCTGCAGCTCAGTTGCTTCCGGTTACTAAAAATAGATTTTATTCGACATTATCATGGCACAAGCGCGCGTATTGGCGATTCCCTCTCTTGGCAATACTCAACATTAATCGTCTTTATTTCCTTTCTTCGTCAGGATAACTGCCCTCGTACTCCTAACCCTACCCAGTACAATAATGATGGTGATTCATTAGGTAACGCGTGCGATAATTGCCCGTATCACAGCAACTCGTTACAGAGTGACATGGACCAGGATGGTACGGGAGACTCTTGTGACGCCGACATCGACGGCGATGGTAAAAATGTCATTATTTTTCTTGGTACAAGTTGAGTTTGTTGGTATGTCGCCCTTGCTCCGAGGGGTTTTCTCCGGGTTCTCCAGTTTTCCTCCCTCCGCTGAAAAACCAACACGTTAAATTCCAATTCGAGGATTAGCCGGGTCCTGACTTTGATCAGCCCCCATGGTTGTTTCAGGTCTCGTTAGAAATTCAGAGTCAAGAGTCAGAGAGTTAAACAGAGGAACTGTTCCGTAACGCGTATCGTCGTTTCAGAAGAAAGATATGTAAGTGATAAGCTGATTAACCAACCGTTATAATTGTTTGTAGGCGTACTCAACAAGTTAGATAACTGCCCGAGGGTGTATAACTTCCACCAGCATGATAAGGACGGCGATGGAATTGGTGATGCCTGTGACAACTGTCCTGCCAGGAGGAATAGAGGCCAGGTGAGCTGGGGTGCATGTGACGTCATCGTCACCATCTTAGTTCCCTTTAACAATGGATTCCTCGTTAGCTTCTCTTGTCAGTTCATCCAACATGGCGGCCACGTCTTTGTCATTTGAATCTCTTGGGATTGATTGCACACCAGGGACCAGTTGTTCGAAATGATGAATTCTGGGAGATTTTCATTGATTGGGGGAGAAGGGGGCAAAATAATGAATTCTACTGAGGACATTTTCATTGATTTTGTGTCTGTGTGTGGGGGGGGGGGGCAAAAATGATGAATTCTGAGACATATTTTCATTGATGACTTCTGTCAATCTCTCTTCTGGGACTAGGCCACTGCTCAAAGATACTTCACCAAGCTCCCAAGATTTAAGAGTTTATAAGATTCGATAAGATCTAAATCTTAACAATACTTCACTGTATTACCTCCCCAGCGCGATCGTGATCGTGATCTACTAGGAGATGATTGTGACACTAACACGGATGCGGACAGGGACGGCGTTGATGACAGCATTGATAATTGCCTTCAGATGTCAAACGCTGACCAGATCGACAACGACGATGACGGATCAGGTAAATTATCGACTTCTCGATTTTCCTTGTGCCTTCGCATGACTGTTTTTCTGATTTTGTTAAGGTTACCGGATACCTTCAAAACGAAAAAGATGGGAAAATATTTTTCTCGCACAGAAATGTAGTTTTAGTAGTAGTGTCTCATATACCAAAAACTCCGTTCAATAAAAAATTATATTAACGGAGAAATACCAAAAGGAAGTTTTTAACCGGAAGTAAAAGGTTCTTTTTGATTGGCAGCAGATCAATAAACACATGACAAGTGCTCACTCGCCCGTAACGACGGTGTGGGTAATATACCAATGTTTACGTTTATTGAAAGTTTTTCCACACACGATTCCACAATTCCATCGGTTGTTGGCCTTATATCTGACAAAAAGCAAGCAGGATGCCCTTAGCTTGAAAAACAAAGAAAAAAGAAAAGCAAAACGAGGCCAAACAATGCATACAACTACAATTACAAAGCCAAATACGAGTCCTCGCAAAACCCGACAAGCGTTCGTATTTTCACTTTCAGACAGAGTGCCGAGTGGTCCACATCTGAACATAAAGAAGAATTGATAAGAGCCAGCCGAGAGAATATTTGTTTCCAAGAAAGCTTAGATGGAAACGTAGTCTGACGGTGACCGTGAATCGGTTGAACCACGATCTCGCCGTGGAGTTTCAGACGCCTGCAAATCGCTGTCTCCTCTACTAACTATGCTGGCATCGAAGGCGTCTCTATAGGTGTTCACCTTGGCTTCGCCCCTCGAGGTCTTTTTGTCTTTCCCATTTTTCTAGCTTGGGAAACCAGCCGACTCTTACCGCTATCATTTTTCAAGTCACACAAAAGAGAACAAACATTTTCTCGATGCGGCGTGTAGATTATGGTTGCCGGATTGTTGCAATATTCAGTAAACCTATTTTACATTCAGTAAACCCGATTTTATATTCAATAAACAGGTTTTATATTCAGTAAACCATTTTATATTCAGTAAAACCGATTTTATATTCAATAAACAGGTTTTATATTCAGTAAACCATTTTATATTCAGTAAAACCGATTTTATATTCAATAAACAGGTTTTATATTCAGTAAACCGATTTTATATTCAATAAACCCGATTTTATATTCAATAAACCCGATTTTATATTCAATAAACAAGTTTTATATTCAGTAAACCGGATTTATATTCAATAGAAACGATTTACGTTCAACGTTTTAGTTCAATAAATTATTGCTTAATATGTTCAATCCTCAATCCATTATTTATCCAGTAAACGCCATTTATATTCAATACCTATTATTTTATTCAGTAAATTTCATTTATATTCAATAATTTCTGCAGTCCAATATGGTCAGCGGAAGACCAAATTCGCGCGCCATTTGTATCACGTGACTTGCTTATTGAGAACAAGATGGGGAGGGGGTGGAGAGAAGGATAAGGAGAGGAGTAGCTGCTATCAGAAGTGTTCCCACTAATGATCTAACTCAGGATTCCTCGAGAAGCTTATCTTCAGGTACTGATGATGGTTCACTTAAGCTTACAAATATATATGATATAGACCGATTTCGCTATCACTGCACTATCCCTTCATCAAGAAACACAGCTGGAATGGTAGGTAGCCATGGGGAACGCAGTGTCTGGTTCGTTGTCGCAGGGTCCAAAGCGTCATGACAATAGTATCACTGTTCCGGAAAACAAGATGTCATTTTCCCCAAAAGGATAATCTTGAATTACCCGAGAGCTTTATTTATTTATTTCAAGATTCGCCCAGGTGGGGAAAACACTAGGACACGAAGTCCCCTACAAGGCTTTCACACCCAAGGGATTTCACATCCAAGGGCTGTTCCTATCATCGTCAGCAAATTCTGATGGATCCACCTAGTCGGCACAGGCTACTTCAAGTGTCTTTTTCTCAGTTCAGGATGTTTCACCTTTGATTTGTACGCAGTGTACGTATTGGTGACCAAGTCTTCGACGCTTTGGACCCTGCGACAACAAACCAGACACAGCGTTCCGGCCATGTCTACCACATGTGCACGGAGCGGATCACGGGAATGACCTACCATTCCAGCTATGTTTCTTGATAAAGGGACATGGACTGCCAAACCTACAGAGGATAGTGTCGATAGCCAAGTCGGTCTATATCATAAATAGAAGTGAACCATCATAGTACCTGAAACTAAGCTTCTCGAGGAATCCTGAGTTAGATCATTAGTAGAAACACTTCTGACTGCAGCTACTGCTCTACTAACCCCTCTCTTCGCCACTCAGTCTTCGATCTCGTGCAAGCTTGGGTGATCACCCGCCATCTTGTTCCGAAAAGTGACCCACGAATTCCTAGGTACTTCCAGGTACTTCGTGTAACGTACACAAAGAGTATTGAACCCGTAGTTGACGGTTAGGTTTTTTTTAAATGTAGGGGTAGGGTTTGTATTAGTCTAAAGGAGCATTAAAGAAGCATTATATTTATTATAGTTATATATTTATATATTTGTTGTTTAGTGACCTCCCACAATACTCTTTGTGTACGTTACACGAAGTAGCTACCCACGAATTTCGTCTTCCGCTGACCATGTTGGACTGCAGAAATTATTGAATATAAATGAAATTTACTGAATAAAATAATAGGTATTGAATATAAATGGCGTTTACTGAATAAATAATGGGTTGAGGATTGAACATATTAAGCAATAATTTATTGAACTAAAACGTTGAACGTAAATCGTTTCTATTGAATATAAATCCGGTTTACTGAATATAAAACTTGTTTATTGAATATAAAATCGGGTTTATTGAATATAAAATCGGTTTACTGAATATAAAACCTGTTTATTGAATATAAAATCGGTTTTACTGAATATAAAATGGTTTACTGAATATAACACCTGTTTATTGAATATAAAATCGGGTTTACTGAATGTAAAATAGGTTTACTGAATATTGCAACAATCCGGCAACCATAGTAGCTTTGATCGGAAATCGACATTGGCGGAAAATCTTGACAGATAGTTGAACTGTGATGAGAAATGATTGGCTAAGAGCTTGCTAATTGTTGGAGAGGCGGGGCTTCAGACTCGCGCACGACAGACGGGTATTTTTTTTGAAGTGCTATTTTCTCGCTTTCGATTTTCAATCAAAATAGAGTTTTAAAAAAGCTCCCACTCAAGAGAAATTTATTCGATTTGTGTGAAATTTTCACAAAATGTCAATTGCTATCTCCGCTGCAAAAGGGTGTCGGGGAATTGGGAAATTCTAAAAAGAGAGCTCTTGACGACCTTTCCCGCATATCTACTCGGATTATTTTTCGCCTTTTAACGGGAAGCATGATAACTTTTGAACTAAATCGAATTTTAAAATTCCCCGACACTATTTTGTAATACGATTCCTCTGAAATACGACAAAGCAAACAGATTTTTAAACTTTAAAATATTTTCGGAGTCGGAGCTTCTGAAAGCCATCTCACTAGATCGGTGAAACGGGATGGCGGAAAATTCGAGATTTTCAAAGAACTCAAAACTTTTTATGTATTCTTGTAGCCAATTTTATAAGCTTTAAAACGATACATGAATGATTTATCTACGATGTTTCCTCGAGGCGCTACATAATTTTGACTGGAAACGCACCCTGAAGGTATCCGGTAACCTTAACTCATATTTATTTGCATGTTGCACATTAGGAAGAAGAAATGAGGAAAAATGAAGTAATACTCAGTATAAAATCGATATAGAAGTCGGATCCTAAAATAGTGAAACCGATCTTATGTGTATTGTGACATGTATGACATGCAAAAGAGATGAAAACTTGAACAGGAGGAAAGGATGAAAAAGAAAGATTTCCTTCCTCTTTCCTTTCCCACTTCTTTCCATTCCCCAGTCCCAACTTTCCTTTATCACCAAAGCCTGGTTTGCACTAGCGACTGAAGCAGAAGTATATAAGCATAAGAAATTTATGTTCTAGTGAAAACCAACAAGACGGAAGCATAAGCCTCGTCCAGAAGCGAAAACCTCGCTTGCATGCTATATTTATATTGTTAAGGGCCTGAGAATGAGCACTCTGATGATTGGCTAAATTATTCTGCTTCCGCTTCTGCTTACGTTTAACTATTTTTCATTGGAAAGGAAGCGATGGAAGCTTCCGCTTCCATCTCCGTTTCTTGATTTTCACTAGAGCTTAATGCCATTACAATTTCCGCTTCCACTTTGCTTCCCTCGCTAGTGAAAATCAGGCTTGCACTAAGGTAAACCGCAAGAAACAATATTGCTTGTGAAAACTCTACTTCCGTTTCCTAGGTGATGCATGCGATGATGATGACGATGGTGATGGAGTACCAGATGTCAAAGACAATTGCCCGCTAGTGCCAAACCCCAACCAACGTGACTTGGACGGTAAGGCATGAGTAATCTCACACACCTGTAACCTCTTTAACCCTTTCACTCCCGGACGTGTTTGGGCTCAATGGGTGAAATGCAGAGTGCTAACTCAACCCTCCCCCCTCAGTTCCAGTTTGGCTAGCCCGGGCAAGTTAAATACTGCTGACTTTTTAAACCAAGGGCTCAAACTTTCCCCATGATGCCATTCGGCAGAATTCTACAGACTCGGCGACGGTGAGTATGGTTTCTTCTGTAGGTTTTCCAATGAAATGTGCTAATTTTGGACAAATAAGCCACTGTAAGAGAGCTAGAGGACATCATTAAGTCTGATGATGGCTGAAAAGTACTTGGTTTGCTTTTAGTAGGCCTTGTGAGGGGTTTCATAGAGTTTTTCTTTTGTGTTTCTGCTTTGGGACACATGAAATAATTCTTCACTGAAACCCTTGAAATTCTGCAGTTGGTTGTCTTTTTCCCCTGCTAAACCTATTAGGATGTGTTTTTGTCACTTTAAAGCAACGGCTTGAGTCCAAATCACCGCTCTTGGTTGTAGGGGTAAAAACCTACAGGAGTCCCAGAGGGGGGTCCCCTTGTGATTTTTGTTGTTGATTACCCAGCATGCAATTGGAGTTGGGAGCAGGAAAAACATGGTGGAGAGAAGTGCAGCATTAAGAATAGCATGCTTCACAGTCGCAATGTGTGTTTTGTGCAAACAAACCTGGTGGTTCGAAAGATTAAAGAAGGTACTGTAACGACTGAGTGCTGATTTTGTGTTTGCTTTTGATTTCAAGGTCGAATGGGAAGGATTTTGGAGGGCAATTTTCAGCTCCTCAAAATTGGTGAAAATCGAGAAACGAAAAACGATCACCAAAACAAATGAGTTGTTCTCCAAAGTGGGAGAGTCAAGCGATCCCAGTTATAGCTGTGGCTTTGAAGTCATTCATCCCTTGAAATAATATCGCAACATCGTATTTCCAGCGTGTCTAGGTTTGATGCAATAATTTTCTCCAGGTACATGCTTCATATTGGCCGGTTACGGCCGGCTAGGAGCGAAAGGGTTAATAGTCTTTGCGTTTTATAATTACTGTCACTCAACTTGCTCTCGTCTCCTAGGTGACGGTCGCGGTGATAAATGTCAAGATGATTTTGACGGTGACAAGATCCCGGATGAACTCGACGCATGCCCAGTAGACAACAAAATGCACGTGACAAACTTTAGGAGACTACAGAAAGTCTTACTGAACCCATGGGAATCACCTAGAAATGATCCTGTGTGGCTTGTTGATAATAAGGTATGTAAAGTTTTAGCAGAACATACAAGGGAGTTGAAACGTAACGCCATACTTCGCTCTGGTGCCATGCTCTGAATTATTCAGCGAATAAAGTGACCATATATGGAATAAAATGGCAGCCGACTTCTGTGTCTAGACTAGACTGTCACGCAAGACTGGACTGTATTTTCCAAATATGGTACTTCTTATTCACTGAATAATCCGACGCATGGGACCGCTGTTATATGTTTCTGATGTTATCCTTACATGGTTATTCTGAATAGAATTTGTATTATTCTGTATTTCTGTAATGTCTCTCCGGGCTTACGTGGGGGGGCATTTTGACAACTCAATCTGTCCTGAGTCATTTGCCAGCAAAGAAAAGTCGGAGGGTGGGGAATCGGTCAAAGAGAGTCGAAGATAGCGAATTTTACATCAATGTTTATAAGAGATTTTACACTCGTTCTACAGTTTTTTTAACTTTAGTGATGTCACCCAGTCCAATTTCAAGCTATGCTATAAGATATATATTAAGTATTTCATATGTCTTTCGATTGTTAACATTGTAATTAAGTATATAAATAAGACTATTTTTTAAGTGTTTAAAGTCGACAGCTTTTAAGATTATGTATAATCTTCATTATGATGTTTTTCTAAAAAATAACAACTCTTCTAGAAACATTCATATTGGAGCCGGGCTAGATCTATAACGATATGCCGGACAGAGATCTGAACTCCCGTAGTAATGTGTTCCCATGTCCCTGTATGATCGGCGTCTAGTATATAGACACTTTATTTTTACTTTTTCTTTACCCAGGGCACAACAGTGAGGGAAACGATCAACAGCGATCCTGGTGTAGCGATTGGTAAGTCTTGAGAATTGTTGAAATATCCTGAAAAGACGATTTCAAGGGGCAATGTGATGGTGTTGCACATGTTTGAGTCGATTGATGGCTGTTAATTGGCTACAAACAGCATGGATTCATGCAGCTAGTCAGGCTCCTCCCTCGATGCTGGATTAAAATTAATGTCACGCAATATTTTCCTTGAAGACTATCTATCTATACAGAGTTTGTTAGTGAAGTTTGCATATTTACTTTGATTATAAACATCCCACATGTGCGCGAGGTTCGGCGTCAGTTCATATGAACATCGCTGAAAACTTTGTAGTGTCTGGCCCAATACAACACGGCCCGGCTTAACATAAACCAATCTCGTACCCAGATCCCATTTGTTTCTTAATGGGGTCTGGGTACGAGATTGAACATAAACATACGCACGCTATGTGGAATAAAAACGACTGGAAAAACAAGGAACACAGAACCAAATAAATAAGGGATAAATAATATGTATGCGTTTGGAAAGTTTCAAGTGATCATGATTTTAAGACTGAAAAACACCCGGATTCTCGTCCTTTTCCGATTTGTTCTTACATCTGGCCACACAAAACGCCTGGCACTTTGTACCTTCGCGTGGCCTTCCAGTTTCAGCTGTTGATAAAATAATGTTATTGAAGAAAGCATAACCAATTACTTATTCTAACTGCTACACAGGATATCAACGGTTCAAGGGTGTAGACTTCAATGGAACACTGTACGTAGATACGTCACATGACGATGATTTCATTGGGATTGTGTTCAGTTATCAGGACAACAAGCACTTCTATGCTGTGGTTTGGAAACAGAGCGACCAGGTGTTCTGGAAAATGAGGCCATTTAGGGCTACTGCCATCCGCGGTATTCAGCTTAAGGTAAGACAACGGATTTCGTATGAGTGGAACAAACTACTGCATGTCCGTAGCCTAGCCGTATGTCCGTAGTCTAGCCGTATGTCCGTAGTCTAGCCGTATGTCCGTAGCCTAGCCGTATGTCCGTAGCCTAGCCGTAAAACTAAAAGCCTGTTTTCCATAGTAACGATGCAAACAATCGCAAACTGTTTCGATGTGACCGAGTAAATGGCAATAAATTTTACGTTGCGTTGCGATAGGTTGCCGATGGATCGTAAGCAATACTGACCAGTTCATCTTAAATAGTTTAAATATCTGGTTCTATCAGATATTTAATTACTCGGTTACATCCGGCAAACAGTTTGCGATTAAGTCATCGCAAATCGGCGATATGGTAAACAGCCTTAGCCGTGCTGTAACCGTGCCGTACCATAACTGTCATTTGATTGGATCAGAAGGGCAATAACAGAAGGAAGCATTTCAATGTCACGGTATGCCGTACTGTATCCGTGCCGTGCCGTACTGTATCCGTGCCGTACTGTAACCGTGCCGTACGTCATGGCCGTAACTTACCCACTCATACCACATCCGCTCTATCATCACCGATGGCAAGGTTTACACAGCCTGCTTTTGCGCACGTACGTTTTTCATACAATGTAACCAATTTTTCCAGCTAACAAGCTGTCTATCAATAGACCAATCCAAGGTCGCCATTGCCATTACAATAGCTAATTAAATTAGCTATTAAAGATCACCTAACAATTAATCAAAATCCCAAATTCGAGAGCTGTATCTCGCCTAGAAGGCAGTGCACTCTTTTTACAGACGTTTGTATGAGGGGTGAAACAATTCGCAGCCTGCATACAAATGTCTGTAAAATGGTCTTACTTTGCGGGACTGTATCTTTGCTTCCATCCAAGATATATCTCTTAAATTTGGAATTTTGACTAATTTTGAGGTGCTTTTTGCGCAGTATCGGTGCTAATTTAAGTAGATATCGTAATGTTACTGGCGACCTACAAAAAAGTGATGACGTCACAGATGTTTTTTTTTTATCTGTTTCACATTTAATGTCGCTCATAAAACCTAAAGCCTTCATGGCTTGGTGAATAACAAAGTCACATATTCTATATTTCTTCCTTAGCCTTGCATCAATATTGGGCTCCAGAACTTTGACCGCGGCTATTTAATCTTGTTTTCCATCTCCCTTTAGATCGTCAATTCTAGAACTGGTCCCGGCGAGGTATTAAGGAACGCCATGTGGCACACTGGAGACACCAAACATCAGGTACATTGAATCACATTTAAGTATTGTTGGTACATAACGCATGTTCTCACTGTTTGATTTAGGGTCACATGACCAGTAACAAACAAACTGTAACCTGCTAAAGTTGATGTGACGGCAACATTTTTGACAGCTATGACATCAGAGGGTAACAATGCATTGTTCCCTGCTAGCGCACGTGATCAGAGCGTGACTGAAGGGGGCGTGATGTGTGTTTTGTTTACACCAGTAGTCTTTCGAAAAATTGAGATCCTCACTGTTTCCTCGGAATCAGTCAGTATTAAAGCGTTTACTATTTACTGCGAAACTATACACGACTTTCATAATGGCCGCCTCCTAATTTGCATATGTGATTTCCCGTTTCGTTAGTTTATCCACGTGTATAGAAAATATGAACATGGCCATGCGAAAGAGCATGTCGACATTAGTGAACTTGTTGAAGTTGAGTACAAAGAGCTTATTACACGGAAAGTTGTGTAATACGGCTGGGTATTTTTACGAGTCAGTTTTATTTTTTCGAGCCTGAAAGGCGAGAAAAAATAAAATTGACGAGTAAAAATTCCCAGCCGTATTACACAACTCTTCGTGTAATAAATTGTTTATTATACGACAGCTAACACGAACAAAACATGTTTGTTTTCGCTTACCTTACTGCTCTGTTTGAAGAAAATCTTGAGAGAAGAAATCTTGAGAGAAGAAATCTCTCAGCCTCACGTCGGGGGCGGGCGCGCACTGAAAAGTTTTTTTCGCGCGCTAAAAGCTGATTGGCTGTTACTCAAACAGCCCCATTTCGATTGGCTCGCGCGCTTACAAAACCTTTTAAGTGTTGAATAAACCTGTGCAAACCGGTTTGCGACCCGTGTAATACCGTCTCATATTTGCACTCGTTTTAGCCCGTATTTGCACTCGAAAACGCCAAGTCGTATAATAATGTAGCTTATAAAGCAATGAAGTTACAGCCATTTGAAATTAGAGATTTGTATGAGAAAAACAACGGAGGCCTTTATAGCCTCGCTTTCATGTTTTTCTGCATTAGAATTGCTCATAGCTCAACAGCAATTCTCCACATTACTCCAAAACTCAAAACAATTACTAGTTTTAATGTGATCTTTCATGTGGTAGCATTGGTTTCCCCCTACGGATTTATCTTCCAAATTATGCAAATTAGGAGGCGGCCATTATGAAAGTCGTGTATAGGCGCGTTCTTTTGGAACTACTCCAAAGAACGTTGTTATACGTAATCTATTGGAACCTTTCCCGCTTTGGGAATAAACAGAACAGCGGTTTACCTGGGTTTACTCGGTAGAGGCGTTCTTTAGAGAATTTTTGGCGGAAAAGCTATCGCGCGTCCGGACGGAGATAACTTCACTTCCTCTTAAAGGGGAACTGAAGCCTAGTAAAATCAACCCAATGTCTATACAAACATCTTTTTGAAATAAATAGGTTCTGCTATTTAATTTTTCTGTGTTGCGCGTTTAGGAAGAGAAAATCCGAAAACCTTACTCACAGCCTCCGCTATGTACAGACGGCTCAAGTCTTGTAATTTGTGACGTAGTATACGGGGAGTAAATTAGTTTTGCCATGCTGTCTCCAACATTGAATAGCAGGACTAACGGCTTCTAATTGCGGACCATTGTGTTTTCTTTGTGCTAGAGGTATGATCGTTCTTCCTTGGTATGTGTGACGTACGTTATGGGGAAATTTGCACTGAATTGAGCCGCCGCCGAACTTGGAGACTGATTTTCTCCTCATAGACGCGCAATTAACATAGAAAAATAAAATAGCATAACTTATTTCTTTCGAATACATCTTTGTAAAGACGTTTAGGGTTCAGTTCCGCTTTAATTCTACGTTAGTTCTCAGGTCACCTCTGTTAAGATCATTCCGTTTTCTGAATCCCTGTTCTTTTGGGAATTAGTATTCGGCGTATATTCTGTGATTCCTTAGTCACAATAGTCACAAATATTGCGCCCTATTTGAATGATTGAAAGTGAAGGTAGAATAGTCCGGTTTCGTATTTGAAAATTACCACTACAGGCGCATTTCCTCAACTGGGTTATTTTCATTCTGAAGTTACATTCCACAAATACTAGCGAGGTGTGAAACTTCAACAATACGCAGTTGTGAACAGTTCATCTCGCCGCTGGTATTTATGAACGTTTATCTAACACTGAGCACTGCGTCTGCAGTCATCCCGTACAGCGGTAATTTTCCAATACGACTGTTATTTATGTTTTGTTTGTTTCTAGGTGAAAATGTTGTGGAAAGACGCTTACAATGAAGGATGGAAGGACAGGACAAAATACTTCTGGAAGCTGATACACAGGCCATCCATTGGTCTTATCAGGTATGTAGCAGTGTTACTGGTGTTGGTACAGTTTGACTGAACTGGCGTAGGACAGTGCTATCTACTTTGTAAATTTAGAGCAACTTTCAGTCTGCATTAGTGTACCGAAATCAAGTTAAATACAACGTGGTTCGTCTTCAGAGGCAGTCCAAAATCCCCAACGGTTACCACCACAATTAGCACCTTTTGTACATTCCATGCATAACATATGCCTACCTCTTGCGAGGACCATTACTTAACCGGAAGGGTAAATTTGATCGACAGTGCCCTTCAAACAATACATCTAACTTCCTTCTCTACAGAGTAAGAGTGTTTACTGAAAAAGAGCTGCTCATCGACACCGGTAACCTATGGGATACAACCCTGGCCGGTGGTAGGCTGGGTATGTACGTGTTCTCTCAAGCGAGCGTGGTATGGGAGAACATGTCCTACTCGTGTAATGGTAAGTACCTCCCTGGGAGAGGGGCACTTGTATGATAAAGCGCTCATAGGATCCAGAACAGGACCCGGTTATAAGAGAAACTAGTTGCTCCAAAACCCGGATTTCCAAGTTGTTATTGTGAAAACGAACCCTGATTGATTATTTACGGTAGCAAAGCAGCGATCATCCCTCGCGAGTTTTTGTCCATTTGATAGAAAATAAAATATATATTTGGTTCTGGCTATCCATCTCCACTTCGGTGAATAATTGTTAAATATACACATACATCTGACGTCACAACAAAAATTGCCTCAAGAAAAATAATTGTTTATAGAGTAGGCAAAATATGTGTTCTCTTCTTTGCAGAGAAAGGTCAACACGTAGGCGACTGCATGCATTTTCACGTTCATTTATTGTATTTTGTAGTTAAGACGATAATTGTTTTATGTCGTCTTCCTTGACGTCGTCGTGGTGCTCAAAGTCTGTCGCACACGAGAGCTATCAGCTTAGCCAACGGGCACGAGGTCAAGCGCCGTTTCAATTTCACTAAGCTATATCCCTTAGCTATGACTTCGCTAGACGTCGCCATTTCAAATCACGTGAGAGCGCAATGCGTTTTTAGTGAGTTTCTCTCCTGAAGAGACTAAAAAAACAAATACGGTAGATAATTTTCCTCACGGTCACCGAGAGTGCTCACGCCTCGATCATCCCTTGCACAATTCAAAATGAACACTTGAGATTTACATTTGTACTACTGTGACCATCTACTGATTATGTTTTTATTGTTAATTTTCTTACCAAACAGAGGAGATTCCGTTAGATGCTCAAGCAGAGGCAAGGAATAGACTGCGAAAGCATCGGTAATCCTTGGAAGTACCCGTCTCTAAAGCAAAGCATAGCACGGAGATCCTGGAGAACCCCAGTGTACGTCGTGCCTTGGAAATTAATAGTAAAGCTATAATAGTACAAGCTTAAAACTCTTACCCAAGGACACAAACTATTGCGTTATGAAACAAACAAAGAGGACTGTTTGAGGGAATCTACTGGTGTTCATTTGTTGGGCACAACTTATACGAAGCGGAAAGGTATCTCAAAAGTGATAGTTATGTACATGTTCGATTGAGTATGACGACAATGTCACATGGCAACTGCTTTGTTGTAGTCCAGTTTCGCCTCACATTCAAGAATTACCGCTTGATGCCTGCAGGCGCATTTTCTCAACGCCAGCCTCCTTGATGTTAAATATTCATATTTTAGTTTCAACTTCTCGCTGATAGTTGTGAATATTTTGCATCAGACGTTGAGCGTCTGTATTGATGATACTCCCCATCACCGACCTTCCGCCATTGTTAAATATCTGCATGAAAACGAGGCGAACGGTGATTCGAGCGACGCTACGAGAATCTAAGCACTAGATGGAAATATTACACGATTGTACAGCGAATTTCTCCGTTTGTTTTTCATGAGCAAAGACTTTACATGGAATATTCACTAAATAGCAGAGGGGAACTGTGAGCGGAAGTATTGCATACCGGAGCTACCCGACACAGCGATAATTCTTGAAAGCGAAACGGGGCGACGTCGGTAGTTTGTGCTTATATTTCCAATCGGCTACCGTGTTTCTTACTTGGAGATGAAACCCTGTCCCCTCCACGCAGGATATTCTTGGCTTGGCTTTTTTCATTTATTTGCCGCTTAATGTATTCCGGAGATCATAGCGATCTTTCATTATGGTGATGTTTCCGAGACACACATTATTCGCGCCCGCAGTGTTTTTGTTGATGTGTAGTATACGTTTCTTCCAACAAAATGAATTTCTAAGAATTCACGCACTTAGACAATGAGAACCAATCACATTGCTCGAGTAAAAAGACTGGTGAACTAGTTTTGAAGTTAGTCGTTGCAATAAAGACAATCGTTTGTTTTCGTTCTGCAATGTGATTCGTTCTCCTCTCGTTGTCGAAGTGGTGGTTACAGTAGTCACACATAACTTTGCACAGAAATTCAAAGAAAAGTGTTGAAAACAGCAGAATCCATGTGGAGTCATCATATCTATCGTTTCTTAAAGGAACGGAAACAAAATTACAGTAAGGACATTGTGGTCCAGGTTATGGTTATTAAGAGATGGACACTCTGTACAATAATAAAATATATATTCCATAAAATGGAACATCTTCCTGCTTCTAAAAATCTAATTGTTAATCTAGAAGAGCCGCCGGGAAAGTTTAGTAACGAGACACTTTTGTCAAATAGCAAATGGTAAACATTCCTTTGGTATATAGACATCACAACATACTATTAATATTCTAACTTCGTGCACAGTACAATATCCAAGCAGGTGATTAACTAATGACAGTACTTTATTGGTAACTACAGCATGCTGTGCGCTCTATTCGAATACAGACACTTGCCGACTGTACGATGAACTGCATTTCGTTCGCAACGCACGTTCAACCAATGTCTCAACTCGTTTTGATTGTTGGATATTTTCAGTTTTTGGTTTGCGAATATTATAGAAATAGATTCTGTCGTGCGTCTGCCCTCGTATAGATCAGATGACGTTACAACTTGAAGAGAAAACATCAGTTACGTCACTCGCCTGCGTTTTCTCCAGGTTGACGTCATCTGGCATCTGAGGGCAGATATGCATGACAGAATATTTGTTACATAATCAGTAAAGTAATATCAATACATGCATCAGGAGTTCCGGACTTCCGGTTGGATCACAGTGCATTCTGGGTAGGTGGGCTCAGAAAAGTGGGCATCAACTTCCAGAGCGGCCATATTGGATTTGAGCGCAGTCAACTTGGAAACTTTATTAATCCCGTTCTAAAGCTTAAACATAGACTTAGAACTCCCAACTGAAGAATCTGTAAAGGTAAGATATTCCGTGTATTAGGTAGTAAGTTTTTGAACTTGCAAAGGAGCAAAAATTGACTGCACTCAAATCCAATATGGCCGATCTAGAAGTTGTGCCCACTTTTCTGAGCCCACCTACCCAGAATGCAGTGTGATCCAACCGGAAGTCCGGAACTCCTGATGCATGTATTGCTGCCTTCGAACAAAGTAACAATTTGAATATTGTGTGTGATTAAAGGACACGATGTCTTAAAAAAAACCCGGAGTCTGTTTTCTTTCTTTAGTCTATATGCAAACAGCACATTTATATATATATATATATCTATATATAAACAGCAAAAGGAAATAAAAATATTTACTGTAACAGTCTTGTGATCGCGAATCTTGTTTAAAGTAATACAGCGAAATCATGGGCGGCTATAGTTCAAGTAGCCTGGGAATAGGGAGGGAGTGGGAAGAGCCTCCACGAACGCTATCCAAATGTGAATAGACCACGTGGTAGTTCTCCAGAGGATTCAGTGTTGTGTTTTCCAATTATTGAAATTGGTACATTTCCTATCGGGTACAGAAAAACAAAAAGCGTTACTCAAAGTCGCGTGTTCTGAAATGGGGCAACAAACAGGCAAGCTGAAAGGGTCTATTACGCTCCATCGGACACCGGTTCAAACACTGCTCATGTCCACTCGTACCGACTGCAATTGAAACGACTATTTATCTAATAAGTTCGGCACATGATTCAAACGTTTTTGTTTCACGACAAATAATGTTCTAATTGTAGTGTGTAAAGGTCGCTACACACGAAGGGAGAAGCCCGGGGACAAGTCCCCTCGTGTGAACTAGGAAAAATTGTGTCCCCGGTACTTGTCCCCTCAATTCAAACCAGTTTGATTTGAAGGGAAAAGTCCCCGCGACAATATTTTTCCTAGTTCACACGAGAGGACAAGTCCTTTGTGTGTAGCGACCTTAAAGCTTAGAACCATGCATTGCATAAATGGCGTCCAAATTAAATAAGTATAAGTTAAAAACTAGTGTTTTTTTCATGTGACGTCATCAAAATTCTAATATCGGGTCATTGACTTATCATCGCTCTTAAAGCTTCTCCCTCGTGGCCGTTAAACCACAGGCAGCCCAGACTCGACATATATTTCCCGCTTTTTGGGTTGCCTGTGGTATGTTTCATAAGCGATCTCGGAAGAGTTTACATAATTGCTCCTTGTGAATTATCTTTTCCGATTCCTACGAAATAAACCTTCAATAATAAAAGATTGATACTTAATGAAGTTGTGTGAGTGGTTTTGGGGTGATTTGGGGACTTCTGAAGCAGTTTATTAGGCCTCGAGGTTTTGACGGTTGGCCGCGTGTCTACCTCATAGCTACACAAGGTATGGGTGTCTAATGCACTAGTCAATTGAAACTCCGACCCCCCGACCCCCGGGACATAGCGGGGAATGTAATATTTATACAGTGTTACATTTTGATCTTTTCCTCGCCCATCGGGGACAGTAGACTGTTACAATACCCGCCCCTATGGCCCCGGCATGTGCTTCAGAATGTTCATTTGGGAGGAGGCATTGAAAAATTGAATATACATAAGCTTAAATCTGTTGTTCCATTATTTGAAAAAAATACAGGGGAGGGGTTTCGGGGGTTGCAACACCCACTTGATTCCTGTAAATCACTGTAAATTCATTTTTAAAATCTCTAGATTAAAAAAAAATCCTTTTGCAAACCCCCCTTTCACAAAATCCTGGATCCGCCCCTGCATGTACATTTTCTATTACTATACATGTTTTCCACACTTTTACAGTCTCCACCATTGTCTTGTTTATCAGAAACCGTTGTCTGTCAACAAAAAACAACAATGCGACAAAGGAATATAAAGGAAATGTCATGCAGCTGCGTTTAAATATATTTTTTAAATCTGATATTTTGCCGTGACGCGCAAATACATGTAACAAAGAGTGTGTAATAATAAACACTTCCTGATCTACTACTCGTGACTTAACTCAGTATAAACACCCAGGACTTGTTTAAATTAACTACGATTTTTGCGTGTCCCTAGCTTCCGCCATGTTTGATACACGTTGTTGATGCTCGGGCCCAGTCCCGCTCTGTCGTGGCTGGCGTTACAACCACCGCTAAAATCCCCGCAAATTTTGCAAATCGTTACCTTCCCCGTTCCACCGGGAAAATGCAGCGTTAAATGTGCGTTATTCCACGGCCATGTCCCCGTTAATGCCCCGCTATGTCCCGGGGGTCGGAGGGCCGGGGCTTCAATTGACTAGTGCATAAAACGGTTCGTTTTATAGGTCTTCGGTCTTTGTTTTATAGGTCCCTCGGTCTTCGTTTTATAGGTCTTCGGTCTTCGTTTTATAGGTCTTCGGTCTATAGACACCCCACAAGGTATGCAGCTTCGAGGCGCTTTTCATCGATGTGACCTCACTCGCCGCCGAAATTCGACAAGAAATTCAAATCGATTTCGCCTCTGCTTTCGGCACACAAATCCAGACATGTGTAAGCCTTTCACTCGGGGGTATGGGGATATATTCACCTCTGGTTCCGCCCTCGAGCTGCGCCCTCGCTGAATAAATCACATACCCCATCGTTCCAGGCCGAGAACTTTCACGTATTGAATGGCACTATCAGAAGCATACTTTGTGTTTGGAAAAAAATAACGTAATTATTTCTCCACTGATACATGCAGTTGTACACGTACAATTAAAACCCAACAAATAATCTATGTACATCAGGACTTAATTTTATTTCCAAAACCACTGACTGAATGTTAACAAATGTACCGTGTATTTCCTCATTAAGTGCCCGAGGCAGATATTTCAAATTTCACATTCAAGGGGACGCTTAAATCAAGGGAGGGCGCTTAATGCACTTGCTTACCACATGCATGGCTCTGTTTTCTTTGTCCCTTCGGGGCGTCATATCTCGTATTTTCATCACACTTCGGTTTCTTTGTTCTTTGCGGGGGAATATATGTTCCTTTGCCTTTTATCAATGCTTTAATATATATTTACCTTGCATTTTATCAATGCTTTCATGTATAATTCCCCTTGCATTTAGTTAATGCCCTCGACTTATTCCCTAATACATTTCCTAGTAACTTAGAACTACTGAATTACTTTTTACCTACAGAGAAGTAACTTGAAAGGAGAAGATGGAAAAAACAGCATGTGTTACGACCCGGAATCGAACTGAAATTCTCGCTCTCTTGGTTTCTAGTCATCTGTCCTATCCACTACACTACAAGCTACGTTGGTTGTAAGAATCGAGACAAACAAAACAACCTTGTGAACAGTAATTTTATGCAACTATGCACTAGGCAAACAATGAAATCTTCTAATGATTTATGAAAAGAGAAATTGTTATTGCGTAGCACGGGAAAACCTCGCCATTGTGAAAAATACGCACTTTATCGGCCTTCCGCTCGGGGGTATGGCGGGGATTCATTCACCTCGGGTGAAAGACTGGTCAACCAGTTTGATTGCAGGTGGGGCAGAACCACCTCCCTGAGGCTACTTTCCCTCCTGTAAGTCCAACACACTGAAAGAGGCCTGTATATCCACACCAGTATTTTGTGTTATGTTTCATTAACACAAGAACTTTCAATAATCGAGCCTCAGATAGCATATTCACGTTAGTTTTAGTGCTATCAAAAAGACAAGAAAGAATTGATCTAGAGGTGGGGATTTGATCCCATTTGACTGCATAAAGTGCCCCAGGGGGGGTGGGGGTTTATCTTACGTTGGAGCATTTTTCAAATCAAATCCCTACCAGTCCTGGGGGGGGGGGATTCAATTGATAAGTGCAATACATTCAATGGGACTTTTGCAGCTAGGCATTCATGTGACTGTACAGGGTTGTACAGGAATGTACTGGATGGCAACAAATATCCGACTTCATTTATTTAGAGGCCTTGTACGAGATCGGTATTGTTATTAGCAAAACCTGTTTGTAAATGCTATTTTTCACCTCCAATCGATTGTCGTTAACGAAGTATTATATCAGCACGTGACTGTTAGCTGCAAAAGGCCTATTCCCTTGTATTCCACATGGGGGAAGCCGCTGATATGTATACATGACAATAATAATACATTTAGAGAATTACTTCTTTCAATTCGTACTCTCGCTTACCAGCTTAAACGAGGGATGGCGCTTATTCGAGGAAATTCAGTAATATTATTTATAATTATATTTACACTATAGTATCTAAATATCACTCGTGAAATAGTTTGCCTCGTCTAATAAACTACGGTAATGTTTCATATACGAGTCACGCATTTGATGGGGTTTCAAATCTGTGTGAAATTTCAAATGCCGAGGACACAGCAATGTAAATATGTGCTAATATTTTTGGAATCACCAGAATCTTGCGATGGCACGCTCTAGATTAAACCCTGTGAAGGACTATTAATGATTTCACCGTCATTTTGATTCATGTGATATTACGCACCCAGGGAATCGAAGTCCATTTAATTGTATCAATAATCTTTACATCTTAACTTACTACCAGTACTGTGACTTTCATGGTATAGTAATAGATGCATTATACATTCTGATCACATGCTAGTGGAGAGATTTTGAAAGGCCTACTCGTGCAATGTTTACCAATTAAAAGTTATGACTGATAGAATTAGTTAAAGTAACTCTCAAATTGTTCTACTGTTTGTTGGTGAGGGTCGCAGCCGAATTGGAGCACATCTTACAAGGCACTATGAGAATGCCCACATTTTGAAAACAAAACTAATTTATACTTTATGTGGCATACATTCAGCTAAAATCCATACTTTGACTGTGTTTGTCTTCTGGTTTGGCTGTTGGCAGACCACTGTTGGCGAAGCTCAAACTCTCTTTCTTTGGCCTTGGGGAAGAAAACAATGAACACATGTGAGATATTATTTAATGGCATTCATGAATAAAAGCCTCAAAATAAATGTACTCTATT
This sequence comes from Actinernus sp. WN-2022, assembly GCA_030867875.1. Classification (NCBI taxonomy): domain Eukaryota; kingdom Metazoa; phylum Cnidaria; class Anthozoa; order Actiniaria; family Actinernidae; genus Actinernus; species Actinernus sp. WN-2022. Next base: position 14,825,284 of record JAOWCC010000019.1, on the reverse strand, counting down.
TATTTAGTGAGCTAATATAGAAAACACGAGTAGACCAAAAACTCAATAAAATAATATTGACCAGAGATTTGAATGGAAACATGACTAAAATCTCCAAAATAAATACTCTATTGACCACTTTCATAATGGCCGTCTATTAATTAGTCTATAATTTGGAAGATAAATCTGTAGAGGGAATCTGGTGCTTCCACATGATAGATCACATTAGAACTAGTAATTGTGTTCAGTTTTAGAGCAATGCAGAGAATTGTTGTTGTCAGTTATAGGATTTCTAATGCAGAAAATACATGAAAGCGAGGCTAGAAAGGCTTTTCCATTGTTTTTCTCATACAAATCTCTCTAATTTCAAATGGCTGTACCTTCATTGCTTTTTAGGCTACAGCACTCAAATTTCACAAGATCACTAATGTCGACATGCTATTTCACTGACAATGTTAATGTTTTCTGTACATGTGTACGCATTTATGAAAGCGGCCTTAGTGAGATACCAATGTACCGGTACATGGAAAAATATGGCAACAAGCAAAACTTCAAAATTATTGACCAGTAATTAAAATGTTACCATACTTGCATAATTTTATTATTTCTCACCTGAAAGGCCAGATAAGTAATCTGATGTTTTCTCCTTTGCTGTGAGGTTGGCATGGCTCCTTTTTTCTGTGTAAGACACAAACACATTATCATTAGCAGAACTAATTGGTTACCAATGTATGTTATGGACACACATGTACAAGAATGCAAGAAGTATGAGACTGTATTGGGGTAGTAAAAATAAATGTACCTCTTATTAACCGAGTGTAAGGCCCATACCTTAAATTATGGACTGAGTTTTCCCCCTATTTATGGCTCAAGTGCTTAGTGCACAGACTATAAAATAACTTACAGTATGGACTGAGCACACGAGAATGATAAGATGTTTATTATGTACATGAATGGCTTCTTCATTCCCTTTGATATGGGAAGTGGATAGAAGGTCCATACATAGAGGTTATTGACCAAGCACGAGGTTAAGATGGGGGGATATTGGGGAAATTATTTTTTTGTGTCTTTATGGACCGAGACGAAGTCAAGGTCCATAAAAATGCAAAAAATGAATGAGGCCTAAATCTTGAACGAACAAACTTCATCAATAAGGTTTTTATTATAAGGTGAAAATAAATTAAATTAAATTGCTAAAACCCACTTCTGACGCTCGCGCCAGGAACCCATTGCGTGGGAAACTGAAGAGCGAATAGAAATCATGCTAAAATTAGACTGAGAGTGAGTCACTTGAAGATGAATTTCGTGGCATTCAAAACAGTTTGTTTTCCGACCTCAAAAATGTTTTTTATGCGTGAAAAGTGACCTGTACTTTACTTCAGATGCACTAAGATTCAATGACAACTTTATCAGGAATCTGAATGCATTATATGGAGCTGACAAAAATGTGCATATTTGTGGAAGATTTGAAAGTTGAAAACTGGCAAGTTGAAACCACTCGAGTGGCCGATAAGCACACTGCAAATTTGACAAAAAGAGCTGACAGTAGAAGAATACAAACAAACTTATAAGTATTAATTAGTAAATTATGGCACGCCAAATGTGACAATATTGTACAAAAATATTTATTTATATATGTCTACTAAGAAATATATATCGTAATGACAAATATCAAGGGCACCCAATGAAGTTTTCGGTTAAAAAGCTGTTCGGGAGAGTAAGTTAGCCTAAAACTTTCGGATTTAAAAAAAATTGTCCCTAGAAAATTGTTTTCTGAAATAATGGCTAGAAAATTTATTTTCAATCCCTAGAAAATTATAGAAGAAAAGGGAGACTTAAAGGTTTCTCCTAAAATATTTGTACGTCCCAATTCGTCTGATCAATAGAGTTAAAACAACACATTTTCATTCCCTAAGAATTGCCTAATGGAAAAAAGAATCCCTAAAAAATTCGTACCTCCACAAAACTTTGCAACATGAAGTTACTTGGGCTAGAAAATTCTTGTTTCTGTTCTAGACTACTAACAAATTCGTAGGCCGGGAATATTTTGCCATAGTCAGTTTCGGTTGACGCGATTTCCACCTAGAAAATCCGAACAGCTAATAGCTTTCTAGAATACGTCAAAAGACATAGTAGGCGCCTTAAAATGTCTAGATAAGCTGCAGACAACTGGTTTCAAACGAATTTCAAAAAGTACTCGTTGGGTGCCCTTGAAATATATATGGGTTTGTAAAATATATATGGCTATGGCGAAATATATACACTGCTATGGAAAATATATATACGGCTACTGTGCCTGCTGTTTCCATGTCAGCAGGTGGCTAATGAGCTTCCACAAAAGCAAAATGGCAGACAATGTAAAAACGAGTCCAATTCCATGTGAAAATTTACAGACAACGTATGGAAAACTGAAAACACGATTGCACGCTTACCAGCACAGCTACATCCCTCAAATTTCGATATATTAATCTTTTACCTGGTATCTTAAGTTAGTATCTGAAAAATATTTCAGAAATTCGATTTTACGGATTTTATTTGGCATTGGATTCCCATCGATTCCCATACAAACACTGTATTTTGCGCCATGTTTGCACCACTTTCAAAATGTCGGAATTTACCGCAAACTGGTCTATTACGTTTACGTTGTCAGAGCTGTGACCCTTCATTGTGCACAAAGCATTAGTGAAGACCTGATCGAGCTGTTGCTTCGGGTTCATGATGAAATCAATGCATTGAATGGACGGTTTCAAGAACTCTGTTACATGCGTACGGACTATTGCTCAGAAATAGGATTCCCGCTTGGTTGCCCGCTTGGTTGCCCGCTTGGTTGGTTCAAGGGATCCGCCATATTGGATTATTCAGGGTTTCCCACGAAAACCTTGTTGCCATGTTTTTATTTATTAGTCCGCTGACATGAAGACAGCAGGCACAGTAGCCATATATATATTTTTCATAGCCGTATATACGTATGTATATTTTTCATAGCCGTATATACATTTTTCAGAGCCGTATATATATATATTTTTCATAGCCATTATTTTTTTATATTTTTTTTTTTTCATAGCCGTATATATATTTTTTCCTGTAGCCGTATTCATAATTTTGCATAACCATATATATTTTCCCATAGCAGTGACAGTATATATTTTGCCATAGCCATATATATTTGTCTTTACGATATATATTTCTTAGTAGACATAAATATATATTTTTGTACAATATTGTCACATTTGGCGTGCCATAGTAAATACTCTTAATTTATGTAAAGCCAATTATCAAATGGGAAAGCTGAATTTCTTAGCCTATACAACAACAAAAATCTGCTTTCTTTGATGAAACTGACAGTGTGCTAAGTTTACTAGTTTCCGTAATAATTTTATTTCTTTGTACCACAATAATATTGTAGTATAGCGTTGCCAAACTTTTCTTTGTCTTTTTTGAAGTCACAACTGTTTCAGCTTCTGTGTATTTGACAGCTATAGTTATTTAACTCCACTAATCCAACTTCATTCAATTCAGTCGTTTTTGCTGCAGTTGTTTTCATCAAACTTGTGAGAGCTGGAAAAACTGCATTAATCACTCTAAAAAGTTGATTTTTATCTGAAAAACGAAAAAGCATAAAGATTTTTAAATTTGTATTTGCCTTCACATCAAAAATTGTTTAGTTTCTTTCAAAATGTACGGGTTTTATCGCTATTAATTGTTTTCAAAGAGTTGTGATTTGGAAATTCTGAGCGGGCAAGATGAACATTTAAATCTTGCCTGCTGAGCAACCAATCAAATTGCAGCATTCAGAGTCATCTTGCCTGCTCACTGAGCTGCCATATAATAATGAAAGTTATTGACCACAAATTGACGAAGCATACAATCATGTAGCTCATGATATTACTAAGCTAATTATATAATAAAATAGCTTTCTGGTTGCCTGCATAAGTGCAGTTGCTTTCTGGATTTTTTTAAATATCTAATATGGCTCGATCTGCATAATTTTTACTCATCATACAAACGTATTCAATTTGGCTCACCTTAACCCTTTCACCACCGGAAGCGTTTGGGCTGAATTGGTGAAATTCAGAGTGCTAACTCAACCCTCCCCCCTCAGTTCCAGTTTGGCTTGCCCAGGGTAGTTAAATACTGCTGACTTTTTAAACCAAGGGCTCAAACTTTCCCCATGATGCCATTCGGCAGAATTCTACGGACTCGTCGGCGGTAAGTATGCTTTCTTCTGTAGGATTTCCAATGAAATGTGCTCTAATTTTGGACAAATAAGCCACTGTCAGAGAGCTTGAAGACATCATTAAGTCTGATGACGGCTGAAAAGTACTTAGTTTGCTTTTAGTAGGCCTTGTGAGGGGTTTCATAGGGTTTTTCTTTTGTGTTTCTGCTTTGAGACACATGAAATAATTCTTCACTGAAACCCTTGAAATTCTGCAGTTGGTTGTCTTTTCTCCCTGCTCAACCTATTAGGGTGTGTTTTTGTCACTTTAAAGCAACGGCTGGAGTCCAAATCACCGCTCTTGGTTGTAGGGGTAAAAGACTTATAAAAAAATCCTACAGGGGTCCCAGAGGGGGGGTCCCCTTGTGATTTTTTTGCTGATTACCCAGCATGCAATTGGAGTTGGGGAGCAGGAAAACATGGTGGAGAGAAGTGCAGCATTAAGAATAGCACGCTTCACAGTCGTTTGGTGGATTTTATGCAAACAAACCTGCTGGTTGGAAAGATTAAACAAGGTACTGTAATGACTGAGTGGTTATTTTGTGTTTGCTTTTGATTTCAAGTGCAAATGGGAAGGTTTTCTTGAGCCGATTTTCAGCTCCTCAAAATTCGCGAAAATCGAAGAAACGAACAGCGATCTCCAAAACAAATGCGTTTTTCTCCAAAGTGGGAGAGTCAAGCGATCCCTGTTATAGCTCTGACTTTGAAGTTATTCATCCCTTGAAATAGTATCGCAACATCGTATCTCCAGCATGTCTAGGTTTGATGCAATAATTTTTCCCAGGTACATGCTTCATATTCGCCGCTTTTGAGGCCTGTAGTGGTGAAAGGGTTAAGGCTCACTAAAATACAAATGACTTGTAAAAATACACTGCGACATTAGATGGTTAGCCAACAAATAACCTCTATGTATTGATTTCTATTGAGTTACTCATTTATGCCATACAATGTACATGTACATGTATATGTGCCAGGGCCTGCTTGTTCGAAGCAAGGGTAAGCGCTCAGGTTAAATTGCTAACCCGAGTGTACAGATTACATATTTAGTGCTATCCTAGGGATAGTTACCCTTGCTTCAAACAACCTTACCCAGCCTGAGGTCAAGCTGCTCAGTCACATTTTAACAATATTATAATCCTCCAAAAACATGCTCAACTTCGCTTAATGCACTTTGCTAATAATAGAGCACATGCACGCCATTCTCCTTTTTATTGATACAAATTGATACAAATACTACATGTATTTCAATAAACATGCTTTACTACAAATCGGTTGCCAGCCTTGTGCAATATGATACGTGTATCTTCAGCAAATCTGCTCCAACTAATATCTCAGACTTGTTTACCAATTCAAACGAAATACACTCGTGCAATACTAGATCCGCTGCCACTGGCAACTTCTATAATTATAAAAAACAACTATATAAAACATTCTAGATTGAACTTACTACACCAGTCTTTTGCGAGACTTGGGGAAAATATATGGAATGGTTTCCCCTGTGATTTTAGTAATCTTAAGAAAACAAATTTTAAGGAAAAAAATTCACGGAATATACTTTATATGAAAATTTTAGAGGATGAGGATATCTATGTTGACATTCCCACTTTTATCCAAAAAATCGCCCATCAAAAGTTACCATAATAGTACTCATTATAGCCACTATCTGTACTTTGTAACTAGATATTTCCGAGTCTTACACTTATATTATATAGTTAAATCATTCTGTTTTCTTGTTCTTAAATTATATAGTTTTGTACAATCAAGTTCAAGTTCAAGTTTATTTACACTGTTCAGTTACATATATTAAAAAGAAAATAGAAACGTATACATTGTAGATAAGAGAGCTAAGATACAATCATGAGAGGTAAAATAGGTTGAATTATTGTTTAAGTGTGTGCAGTGATTAAAGTAGCAAAAGCTTTCGAGTTAATCACTGCCTATAGTAAAGTTGTACAAATATAGAAGAAAATTACTACATAAATATAATCGTGTATGGTGTAATTATTGTAAATATTATGAAACAAGAACAAAAGATAGTGAAAAAGAGTTCTAAGGAAAAGAGAGAAAATTTGAGGAAAAAATACAGATGTTTGTACAATATACATACATAAACATATATATTTATACACACAGACTTACCTATCTCTATTCAGGGCTTATGGAATTATGCGCGGATGCGGACCCGCATAATTTAGCTTGCTCCGCATAATCCGCATAATCTGCCAATTCCCGCATAATCCCGCATAATTTGGAGAAATTTATAGAAAATCATAAAACGGGTATCTATTTTCGCTATTTCTCAAAGACTCTTACCCAATCTATCCGAAGTTAACAGTAGATTTCCTTCCCAAATCGTCGAACATTGAGCAATCGAAACGACGATTCACAACGGGAATAACAAGGCGATGTATGTTGAAAACCGTGGGGGCCTGTTGTCTAAATTTCGATAGAACGTGTCTCATTATTGGTGGAAAATCTAGAGACAAGGTTTCCTAAGTGGCGAATCACAATTTGGAATAGAAAAAAACTCTGTTTTTACGTTTTCAGTGGGAAAACGTGAATTTTTTTCAGATCAAGTTCCTCCATAGCGTTTTGCGAGTTTAATTATGGTTTAAAAACATGGATAATTTGTTGTAAGAGAATCAACAGAGGAAATTAAACGGAAACGTCACGAAGCGATAAATGTTTCAGCTCTAAAACTGTTAGTGCAGACAGCTGTCTATGTGGACATGATCGTTGAAGACTATAGGCTTATAGCTAGGCCTAGACAGAATAAATGTAAAGGAAATATCAACTTGCGTTTATTAGTCTATGCTCATACGGTACGTCGAACGGCGTTTTCGCGTATGCTGCGTAAGCTCTAGTAACGACCGCTACTATTAATTCTTGTTTTGGGTCAGTTAAATTCTGTACAGTATTTAAAAATTGATTCAAAAAGCGACGGCACCCCCATCAGTTAAACCTTATTTCCCTTAGTCCCTTACTGCTAAATTGGTTAGCGGTCTGTCAAAGTAACGTGTCGATTTCCGCATCTGCAATAAGGCGACAACTACAACAGCATTTCAAAAACCTGCTTGGTTTTTGTTTCCTGGTTTTCTTACTGAAATGATAATTACGTCTTTTGAAGACATTTCTACAAAGTAGATAACATTTTCATACTAACCTGAAATAAAACCTATGACCATAACGCTAGTAAACTAGGCTTGATAATCTTGCTGCATCAAGAATTTTACGAATACTTAGGATCAGTTGACGTTTAACATAGACTTTCTAGTACATAGATTTGAACACAAAGGGATACTAGTTAAAATGGATTTGAGACAATTAACCATCTCTCTTATTCAACTTGCGGCTTTTTTGAAGTGAAACACGATAAAATAAATTTGTGCTAAAAAATGTATGACGTCATCCCGCATAATTTCCCGCATAATTTGCGATGTTTCCCGCATAATTCGCCAAAAAATCCCGCATAATTTTGATTTTTTTTTTCGCATCCTACCATAAGCACTGTCTATTTATATACTACATATATATATGTTTATAATATTTATCATAACAACAACAGCAACAAAAAAATTATGGTCAGGTAGGCAAAAGTATATTGCTTATAATATACTTTTCTCTCAGCAATCTAGTTAAATACTGTATGTAGTTGAATATTACCAATACCCACCTCGATTAGCCATTGCTACTTGTGGGTTAGTTCTACCTTAAAATCTTATTAGGAGTGAATATAAAATTGAAGTAGAATTTGAACTTTAGCATTACTAAAACTAATGTATTCTTAAAGTAAATTGAAAAAAATATTTAAAGTGCAAGTAACACCATAAAACGACATGAACTCTTTTTGCCCCAAATTCTATTTCTGATATACTTCAGTTGTCTAACTTAACTTTCTTTGAGAGGCAGGAGCAGAAATTAAACTAAAATAAAATTAATGCTACCCTAATTGCAGGATTGATTCATCTTGTGATGTCACAATGGAAACCTACAGGATTTCATTGTAGCAGTTTTCTCTAGGGAGCGAGTTGATTGATCTTATGACGTCACAGGATCCATGAAAAGTAACCAAAATTAGGGTTTAAATGCCAGCAATGTTACAAAATTTGCCTTTTTGTGAGAAACAAACACAATAGTAAAATATAAATTTCTATTTTTTGACATGATACTATTAATTGCACTTTAAGATACATGTTAAGTTACCGGCAATATTTTAAGTGGCACTGTGAACTGCAAAGTGATAAACAATATTCTTCAGTCAACTGACAATACAAAAACTCTACATGGAGGGTAATTATCGCCAAAGGGTCAAGTGGGGGGCAGGGAATCCCCCCCCCCTTCCAAAAGTAACTGCCCCCCCCCCCCCCCCTTCCTCCCATCAGACTGCACTCCTTTCACTCTCACATCAAGTCCCAGTTAAATTAATAATAATAATAATAATGTTTAATTCTTATATAGTGCAATTCTCCTAAGAAAGCCCGAATGCGCTTTACAATGTTACAATTCAAAAATATGCAATAAAACTAGTTACAAATCAAATATAATGAAACGAAAAATATGTACATGAGTACAAATAAATGTGAATATAGATAATGAACTATGCAAACTATGACTAAAGATTGAAGTAAAAATTGAAGTAGAAGTAGAGTGCAAACAATAAAAGCATGCGACAACACCAACAAATTGAGCCACTGGGTTACAATATTAACATGCTCACCTTGGAGTCTGACATTTTTTCCTCATTTGTTTTCTGACTTTGCCTGACCTTACCCCCAAATATTTCCCCACTTTTTCCCCCATTTCTGATGTTGCCTGACCTACATGTAGCTTACCCCCAAATCCTGGTGACAACAACCCTGTGCATGTATGTGAGCCTTTATTGAGAACACTCCTGTACGGCCATACAAACCTTTGATGGGAGGTGAGCCACCTCCTCAGATGTCAGCTTGGTAGCCATTAGTTGAACATCTCCTGTCTGATCAGCAGCATTAATATCAATGATATTAATCTCCTCATGACGATTCCTCCTACCCTGAAGCTTTTTCAACTGCAAATAATACAATGTGCATTGTTCATTTATGTAAATGCACAACATTTTGCTGGTGATATTTGTCAGCTGCTACTCTGCAAAGTTTCACTGACTGCTACTTTACAGGGCCATAACAATAGTAGGCAAATTTCAATATTGTGAAAGGTTCTAAAACCTGGGAAAGGTTCAACATGAAGCTACATGTACATTGTTCTGTACAAACCTCCTTCATATTCAGTTCATCTGATGGAGTCGATGCTTGTGGTTGTGCTTGTTGTTGGGTTTCTAATTCAGTATAGCCATAGCAAGGGTCTGTTCCATAGCTGGTGCTCTGATCATAGCCATCAATAGGCTAGAATAAGGGTACAATAAGCATTTTAAATGAGAACACTTTTGCTTAATTTCATATCAAATTTAAAAATAATTTTGTAATAACCTTAATAATTATTACTTTACATAATTTATCATTAAAAAGCTTGCAGGTTTTCCAACCTTTCAGAATTTGAAAGTACCCGAAACAAAAAATGGCTCAAAGTTGGGGATGTGCTTATCCCCAACTTTGAGCCAATTTTTTTGTTTTCGGTACTTTCAAATTCTGAGAGTGTTTTCAAGAAATATATTTGCAATGACCATAAACAAAGCCAAATAAACAATATTAGTAACAGCACATTATTGACAGAGAATGAGTGTCAGCATGTTTTTCCACTCAAGCTTAGCTTTTCAAAGAAAACTAGCTTGCCATCTTCTCTGTTAATGCCTCATGTGATTCCTAGTAATATCATTAAAGCCCATCACTGGGCTTGTAAGCCCTATAATTTTCAAATAAATTATCGTTCTCATGCTATGATCGCACATCCGATCAAACAAGAGCTACATCATGTACTGAAGAAAACACTTTCCCAGGCTCCTCCTCAAAAATCCAAGATGGCAGTCCCATCGGCGTGGTCATAAAGTGGAGACAGGAACGTTTCTAAGGTCTAAGGTCACATCCCTGCTTCCCCACGTCGCTGTGTCTCCATCCCCACATCCGTGTCCCCACTATAGGACCACTCACAGGCCACAGTCTCAGACTCCTGCATGACTATGCAGTTCCACCAGTAAACGTTGCTTTCTCTCGTGTTTAAAGGAATGACGTTCCTTGAATATGTTGTTATAAAATATGTAGTTAATGGCAAATAAATAAAGCAGAATAATTCTGTTTGAAGTGATTTATAATATAAAGACAGCAGGTTAAAATATAGAGAAGAAATGATAAGGAAAGTTGTAACTAATAAGTATACATTGTATTCGAAGTTTCGATAGCAGTTGGCATAAATTGGAATGACAACAATCTATTCGACTGAAGAAGTTGTGTTTCAAGTATGAACTTTATTAACTCAAACATAATATTATTCTTGCCATTTTTCTTGTGGTGCTGCTTACAATGTCACATGTTGAGTTGACATGTGCAATGTGATTGGTTAACGGTGCAAAAGCTCGACATAATAAAACAGTTGCAAAACTTGACTCGGGCCCAGCCTACGCTGGCCCGAGTAATATGATCCAAATGGGGGGTATTCTTTAAGAATATACAGTGCTTGGGTACTGGTATTCTGCAGTTGCCCTAATATTATTATTTGTTACCCTTTGACTTTATTGAACTTCATGAATAATAAAAGTCTTGTGCAGGGAAATAATCATGTAGTAGGTGTACAGTTCACTCATATTTTTGTTCAAGTAATTATACCCCTGTAGGCTATGATGGAAATCTATAACATCCACTTTTATCAATGTTAAGGACAATGGTACTTGCTGGTGAACTGGTTTTACTATGCTCGTAATCGTTTTTTTGTTGGACATGAGAAATGGCACAATGCAACAAAACTGACACTGACAGTTTACATGTAATACCTGCCTGAGACTGATTTCATTCACAGCCATTTTTGGCACTTTTATCTTGTCCTGCCTGAACTATATTATAATTCTCTATATCTGATGACAGGAGAACATTTCGAAAACCAATCATTTGGCTTTGTGCACAACTTTTTTGCTGTCAGGTTAGAAGCTGGTTTACTTCCATAATTTTCTTGTCAAGTCAGATTCTCTTTCATCACTTTTTACAAACATCTCTTCACTCTACCATATACATGTAAATCGTCTTCTAAATATAAAGTGAGAGGTGAAATCCTATTATTTGGTTTTCTTTTTGTTCGGTTTAAAATCAGTTTCCTGCTTCTAGTTCTAATCATGCAACTCAGCGATATTTCCATGTCCGACTTTGTTAGTAGTGCGCATGCACAAGTGGCCGAGAGGGGACTAGTAACTAATTTCCATAAGAAAAGGTATATTATTCCAAAACGTGACTGGATCTCCAACGCAAGTCTCTGTGGCGCAGTTGGTAAAGCTCTGGTCTTCCAAGCAAAGGGTTGCAGGTTCGAGTCCTGCTATTGGTGAATGAAAAAGTAAAATAAAAGTAAGTACATGTAGTAATGATGTGTCATTAATGAGTGAAATGTAAAGTTGGTTTTTGGAGACTAGGGAAAAGGGGTTAGGGAGGGGGAAAGGGGGTTAGGGAGGAGGAATGGTGAGTAGAGTGAGAGGAAAGAGTGTTCAATTTCTTTTTGCAGGGGAGGGGTGGGTGGAATTTTTTTTAACCCCACCCCCACCCCAAAAAAAGTGAAATAAAAAAGTAAAAAAACCTTTGTGAATCCCAAAAAATTGAAAAATCCCTTTATAAAATATTGATAAAATAAACCAGTTTTAAAAAATCTAGGTTAAAAAAATTTCATTATTCAACCTACATGTAGGTTTAAAAATTTCAACCTACGTTAAATTACAACCTAGGTTTAAAACAAAATTTGACCTGCAACATATACATGCATGTACACAAGTTTTTATCCTTCATCTTTTTTGCCAAAACAGTTACATGGCTTCTGTTTGTCAGGCTAAAATTATAGCTAGGGGTGCAGCTTATACATACAGTGATACATCTACATGTACCACTGCATCCTGCATCTACGATGCATTAAATTCCTAAAAATTGCTTTACACAGAATTTGGCTAGTTTTTCTCCTGAAATAATAATCTCCATATTGGAATGCCAAATCTGACAGCAATATTGTTTGCTGTGTCACACCTGTGTATTTACAGAACAGGTGGGCAGCAGTCACTGTGACAAAAACAAGATGGAGGCAACTCGTTTTCATGTCGAGCAGTGCTTATATTTATGTTTTCACTTCGCATCGTGCAAAATGCTAACCATCTTTCCTTAAACACTGTGAAAGGGCTTTTTAAATTTCTCATCAGGTAATGGATGGGACTCACTGATTTTTGGTCTGGGACTCACACTTTGATAGCCTTGTGAGTCCCAGCACTCACTGCTCTAAATTTCTAGATGGATCACTGTACATGTTCCTGATATCTATTAGAATCGCATAGCCAAAGCTGAATCGCACGGTGCATTTGCGAAATCAGACGCTGATTGGCTGAGACGGAGTGGTGATTCAGAGTGGAATCACCACTGTAGACTTACGCACGCTATTGATAACTTAGCAAAATATCAACAAATGTACTGGCCTCGCGCACGATGTTGGTGATCACCTTTTCACATTTTACAGTCTAACGCTAGATTTAGTGTCATAATTTCACCATGCTTTAATGAATCAGCTTGATTTTTCACAGGAAGGTGATGTAGTTTGTGTGCACCAAGAGAAGTGAAAATCGTTTTCTGAAGTTTCGAAACGATTTTTAAAATCACTTTTTTTCTAAAGCATACAACTTAATTTTAGCTGTTTTTGACCTATTTTTCATCCCAATAGAAACACTTCGAAGTCACTCACCTTCGAAACGAGCCACAACATCTGGGAAAAGGTTATACATTTGTGATGCACATTAACTATATTTTCATTTGCACGTCGTATTTTTTGTGGTTTGTTGATGGTTTTACAAACACAATCCATTTTGTAGCGTTAGACTGCTATTTTAAATGCACAAAATTGCCAGATTCGCGTATCGTGCCCTCGGAGCTCGATGTTCGGATCGAGCATCGAGGCACGATTATCGAGCCTTCAAAGTTCTAGATCGTGCCTTTTATGTTAGGCTCGATGAGGGCACCATTAGGGCTCTATAAAGGCACGATAGTATTCAGGCAAAGGCTCGATGAAGGCACGATCCAAGGCTCAAGAAGGCACGATGCCAGGCTCATAAAATTTGCATAATCACTGCACAAACCAAATGAATTTCAGGCGGGACTACAAGAAGGATTTTCTAAAGTGAGAGAAATACTGGAAAACACCTAAAATGCATAATAGAATTCAAGTTGAAGCAGTATAGTCTTCTGTCACTTCTTTCTCCTTTTGAATGAAACTTGTTTTCAGGTTTTGACAAATTTGGTCCGTGCACTTTTAGTGCCTGATCAAGGTTTTAGATGTTGTACATGCAGTCATGTCGTTACTCACGTTAGAAGCACTATGAAAGGAAAGAGATTGAGCCTGGACCATGTAGTATTTGCAATAATCTTTTCAGTCTGTGGTTTAGCCTGAAAAATCAGGCTATATCTGTGGTTCACTTTAAACTGCGAGCCATACTTTTAAAAACTGTAAGCTTTGAGTATACATGTACATAGTTTCAAAGAAATGTTGCTCAGATTGACCATACTACATGTACATGTATCTATCAGCCAAGGAATTAGTTCCTATTTGCATATATTTCTTATGTACAAATATATATAGTTTCTTCATTTTCGATGCACCATATACTTGAGAAAATTTTGATGAAGGATGGCAAAGAGTGGATGCAATGAGTGTACGTACTGTTTTTTTAAGGGAGATTTAGAGAATAGGTTCACTCTGTGTAACCGAATTCAGTTTATAGAATAATCGCCTTTTTCAACTGATCCATGCACTTAATTTTTACAATCCTATATCAGGCATATCAGGACATTCAAATGGTATAATAACTTATCTCTTTATTATATGGCAGCTCCGTGAGGGGGCAACCATTCAGATTGCAGCAGTCAGAGTCATCTTGTTCAGCGAGCAAAAGTTTTCATCTTGACCACTCAAGATTTTCCAAATTGCTTCACAACTCTTCGTACATTTTGAAAGAAACTATAAACAACTTGTCACATGAAGGCAAATACTAATTTAAAGTATCTTTCTAATTTCCGTTTATCGGCTAAAATTCAACTTTATAGAGCATGATTTAGAGAAGCTTCCGACTCTCGCAAGTTCGATGAAAATGACTGCAGCAAAAACGAATGAATTGAACGTTCGAAGCTGGATTAGTGATAAATAACTATATACATGTAGCTGTCAAATTAAATACACAAAAGCTGAAATGGCTGTACATGCAGACTTCCAAAAATACAAAGAAAACTTCAGCTAAAATCGCGGTACAAAGAAATTATTCCGACAACATGCGTAATTTACTATTATTAGGACACAGTTTCATCAAAGAAATCAGATATTTTATTACATATGGGTTGAGAAATTCAGCATTCACATTTGGTAACTGGCATATAAGACGAAAGTATTTACTAGTTAGTACTTACAAGTTTGTTCGTTTTCTTCTACACTACAGCTCGTTTTGTCACGTTTTTCAGTGTCCTTATCGTATCGCCACTCAACTCTAGTGATTTCAACGTGTAGTATAGTTTTCAACTTTCAAATCTTCCACAAATATGCACATTTTTGTCTCCAGATAATGCCATTCGGGTTCTTGCTAAACTCAGTGCATCTAAAGTGAAGAACAGGTCTGTTTTCATCCATAAAAAGCATTTCTGATCTCGAAATAAAAACTGTTGTGACCACCACGAGGTTCAACTTCAAGTAAAACTCGTCGGGCCTCGGTCTAATTTTAGCTTAATTTCTATTCGCTCTTCAGTTTACCGCGAAGTGGGTTCCTGGCGGACGCGTCAAAAGTGTTTTTTTTAGCGCTATTTTTGCCATATTGACCAAACTTTTCCAAATTCCTTCACTCCCTTCGTAAACAAATAGCGATACTAACCCATACATTTTAAAAGAAACTAAACAACTTGCAGCAAAACGAATGACTTGATGCCAGGCTAGATGAAGGCACGATCCAAGGCTCGTTAAGGCACGATGCCGGGCTCGATCCAAAATCATCCAAGGCTCGATCTAGGCTCCATGAAGGCACGACATATGCACGATGAAAGGAATGCAGGCTCGATATTCGAGCATCGTGCATCAGCCATCGTGCATCGAGCATTTCAGGAAGGCTCGATGCACGATGTATAACGCACGATGTACGTTGCGATGTTTTTTTTACGCGAGTGATCACCAACACCGTGCGCGAGGCCTACTACACCTTCAAGTAATTCATCGAACTATGCGATTCAAGGAAAATCACATGCCTGACTCGGTAATTCCACAATAAAATGCACTCGAAAAACCGATATTGGCCGAGTCGCTTCGGTTTTCTCGTGCAATTTAACGTGGAATTACCTCGTCAGGCATGTGATTTTCCTATAGTGCCAACTTTACATGAGTGAAACATAACTATAATAAACACAAGACAATGTACATTACTTGTATACATGTACAGTGTATGACTGTAAATTTTACAATACTCACAGTTTGTTGAGTTTCACTTCCTTTCTGGTTATAATAATAAGTTGTAGGTGCACTACTGCCATAACTATCTTGGTTCATAGTACAATTTGTAGATGATGCATCATAACTTTCATAACTACTACTGCCAACATCACTTATTCCATGCGCCACTGATGTATCACATGTATGTGTTGACCTATTGTACATGTAGTTATCAGCAGGGAGAATACTCGTACTGGACACTGCTGAATCAGTGTCAAATTCAGAAACTTTTGGTGCAGATAAGGGTAGTGAATATTGTGAAGTGCTTGGTTCTTCAAGTCCTATTTTGGTTGCCACACTAGAATCCTTAGAGCCTTTTGAGCCAGTCACTTCTTCTGCATGGGGTTTCTCATTAAAGGTAAAGAATTGTACAGGCTCATCATCGTCATCATCACTTGCACTTCCACCATCATCTTTTTTGTTAGATTTTGGAGTATGTTTCTTGGCTTTAGCTGGCTTTTTCGTCAGGGTGTAAGGAATCAATGGTCTCTTGGAGAGTTTTGCAACAGGTTTGTTTGGGTTGTTGGCCTTCAACATAACACTGTGCCTTGGTTTGGGAAGCAGGGCTGAGAGACCTGAACCAATCTAAAAACAAGAGGATAAAAGCATTTGCATTATCTTATGTTGAATATGTTGTAGGTTGTTTCTCATTTCAGGTTGTTTTTCAAACAAATTACAGTTGACTCTCCCATAAGCGGACACCCTCAGGAATCAGAAAAAGTGTCCGTAAGTAGAGTTGTCTGCTTACGGGAATAGTTCTTGTAAGCGGACACTTGTCGAATATGGGGGTTTTGTCCACTTACGGGAGCTTCTACCGGTGACTTGCAATTTGGTACTGAGACTGACACAAAATGAAACTTACAATGTCTTAAAATTATTGCTTGTTTTATTTAGTTATTCAAGGCTAAAATAGGCAAAAACGATTTCATTGATCTTCACCTCTACTCGCTTGAGACGTAACGCTGACAGATTTTTGCTGGTTTGGAGTCTTCTGTATCATGTGTCAGATATTTTAGCCCTGCGTTCGCCAGATCATGATCTAAGCTCTCTCAGCAAAATAACTTCGAAATAATATATTTCATGTTATTTACCTAAATGTACCTGAAGAAAGTTTTTGACCTTGTTTGCCATTTTTGCTCTAACCACTGAATACAATGTAACATGGTCAGGTGTCCGCACAGAGAGAGTCGACTGTAGGTTGTTTCTCATTTCAGGTTGTTTTTCAATCAATGATTCTAAAAAGGGATTTTTTTATTTTTTGGGATTAATAAAAAAAGGAGGGGGGGGGGGGGGGGGGGGCAGGGGGGAATTTAAAAAGAAGAAAACAATTTCACCCACCCCTCCCATACAAAATACTTTGCCAACACTCCCTTCCCCTCCCCATTCCCATCTCCCTTGTTTTCCTTGTCCCCCCTGACACCCCTGTACCACTTACCTTGATGGTCACCCATCCACTTACTAACATCATACTCAATAATCCAGTCGATAACACACTATGCCACAGAAGTGCTTGTTGATTTGAACACCACTGTTTATTCTATAAGTGACTAATCGTCAAACCCAGTCCCTCTCGTTATGCGTGCATGCATATTGCTAACAAAATCTGACTTGTAAACATCTTTCGAAAACATAACAATATATTAAACTGGGACGAAACTGTAACACAGATGAAGTTTGTGTTGACTCTGTGTTCTTTAATTTATGAAAACTGCAGCAACTCAAAAGAAGTACAATGTAACGAAGCTAAATCCAGAAAAATACATTGTTTATACTAATACTTTATAATGGCTCCACTCGTACATCGAAACAAACTGTGTCAACCGAACCAACTTAGACTAGAAAGTAATCACTGAGCTAAAATAAAGACAAAAGAAAAGTGCATCAACTCTAACATTGTATCTAGAAGAAGATTTCTATGATTCAAGAGCTACATGATGTACAATGTAAATAGTATCTCGAGTCAGTATTATTTAAAGTAACGAGGGCAGAGGATGTGGGAGTAGCTGGCTCGTACTCGTTAGACTCGGCTTTTCCAATGGAATAAAATCCCAAATAAAACACTGATCTACTGTGACTAGAAAAATATGGAAATAACCGATTGCTTCTAATTTAGGGTGTTTAGAGCTAAGTCACTAGTAAACAACATATTATAATATTTATTATCATGCTTCTTCAATGGTCCTGTGAACTAATTAATCCAAAACCAACCCTACAATTAAAAACACCCTAACCCTCAACTACATGTAGGGGTGCTCACTAACTTTGGGTGTTTAGACATATAGTCAATAATTTTAGGTGTTTAATTAGAGCTAAGTCACTAAACAACAGACAAGTATAATGCTTCTTTGTTGGACCTGTGAACTAATTAATCCAAAACCTAACCCTACATTTAAAAACACCCTAACCCTCAACTAGGGATGCTCACTAACTTTGGGTGTTTAGACCTACATGTATAGTCAACAATTTTGGGTGTTTAGAGATAAGTCACTAAACAACAGACTAGTATTATTTTAATGCTTTTCAATGGTCCTGTTAACTAATTAATCCAAAACCTAACCCTACATTTAAAAACACCCTAACCCTCAACTAGGGATGCTCACTAACTTTGGATGTTTAGACCTACATGTATAGTCAACAATTTTGGGTGTTTAGAGATAAGTCACTAAACAACAGACAAGTATAATGCTTTTCAATGGTCCTGTGAACTAATTAATCCAAAACCTAACCCTACATTTAAAAACATCCTAACCATCATCAAGGAGTGCTCACTAACTCTGGGTGTTTAGAACTATATAATATATAGTCAATTGTTTCGGGTGTTAAGGGCTAAATCACTAAACAACAGACAAATGTAATGCTATCCAACATTTAAAAGATCCTAAAAATGTAAAAATGACCTCTTTTAGGTAATTATTTAATCGAGGCTAAATGTAATTTAGGCATGGTCAAAGATCCAGTGACTACTGGGGGCCCTGTACTTTTGTGTTATTGCTCATGGCGTGGAGTTCTGCTTGTCAGTTTCAACTCGCTGCGATCGCTTGCGGTGTTCCCTCCTCCCTCCCTTGTCCACTTTTGTATGACCCAGTGTCCTGGGCTGTTCGGCTGCCGAACTCTCGAGCTCTGTTTGCAGTCTTGGGCACTGAACTTCCAACTTAGAGTCTGAACATGTCGTCATTGTTCCATTTTTGAATTAGCTGGTTATTTAAAATAAAAATGACCTATAGTAGGTTATTTGACAAACAACCAATACATTGTACAGGCGCCTCTTCATTTGTTAAAAAGTATACACACTCTTACTGTTGATTGCTTGATTTTCTTTGCTGTAGGTTGGCCTTCTTCATCTTGCTCTTCATCTGAATCAGGCTAAATTACATGACAAACAACAAGAAATGCAATTCAGTAAAACACACATTGTATATACAGTACATACACTATACCTGTACCGGAGTATTTACTTTAGGTTGTATTTGTGAGTAGGTCATTTTAATGCCTTAGCCCTGGTTGTTTAAGCCTGATTAGCATTACTGTGTGACCACTGTAACCAGGGCCACTTGCATTGCAGAGCTGCCATTAGAAGCCAGCTACCGGCAATTATCGGCATGCAGCAACTATGATGACGATCACCAGCTACATGTACTTAAAGTACCTACATGTATATGACCAAAATATAAATTCTACACAGTGAATAGTTGAATGGTACAATATTTCTGGGTTTGAATGCCATGCCAATGAGTTACTGAAAAGAGGTTTTAATCTCCAAAATGCTCAATTCACTAAAACTGTGTACATAATTGGTGACAAACCCTGTACCCCATTGCATGGACATACATGTAGAATGCAAGTGAAAAAAACATGTTCTGGCAAGCACTGGTGGATGGTCAGTTCCGACTCGGTCGTCTGGTGTGCACAGTGACTACGAAAATTTTAAGGTAAAAAATACTACACTGTAAGTGAATCCAAAAAATAACCCAGGTTACTAAACAATAACCTAGGTTGCAAAAATGACCTACATGTAGGTTAAAATAAAATTGACCGGAAAATTAATTTCACCTGTAACATGAACACCCAAGTAGGCAGGAACTAAAGTTTAAAATCCAAGTCCCCACAAATCTGTGGCCTGGGATTTACATAGACTCTGAATTTGAATTTCTAACGACACCTACATGTAGCTAAAACAACCATATATAGGGGCTGATCAAAGTCAGGACCCAGCTAAATCACAGATCAAGTTGGAATTTAGCAAGTTGGTTTTTGTGGAGGGAGGAAAACCAGAGGACCCAGAGAAAAACCCTTGGAGCAAGGGCGAGATACCAACAAACTAGCCTGTGTCACATCCTTACTGATGAACCCTGGTTAAGTACGTCTGTAAATTAACGAACGAAAGCTTGTTTTGGACCCTCAGCGGAGTAGCACGATTATACATGTATGTACCCTCCTCCGATTGGTTTTTATTAATGCTCATTCTTACATGTCTTCCGACTGCCCATTCAACTGTCACCAGCCTCGGAGATTGTTATAATGGGCAGTTCATGTTAGAGGCCACTCGGTTGAAAGTGAGTCAGCTGTTTACTTGGGATTTCTCGCCCTAGACGAGCTCAGTCATCATTTCCCTGCGTTTTACTATTGGAAAAGGTTACATGTAGGTTTATATCAATTTTGGGTCAGGGTTTGAAGTAATGTAACATAATAGGCTGGCTGTGGTTTAGTGCCACATGAAAAGAAACTTGCCAAACACATTAAATAGAATCTGTCACGACAAAATGCTTGTTTGAGAAACACACAAACAAATCTCTCATGCAGCTTGGAAAGATCTAGTATGTGCCACATCCGAACTCAACTCCGGTCAAATGCTCTTGTTCAAGCAAACGAATCTTGATTTCAAACTGACATTGCTTTTCTCAACGTGTATAAAAGCCACCATATTTTGAAATGTAAATTAGCCATAAGACGCACTGGCAACAGGTGAATGGCCATTCAGAAGACATGTACATGTATGAATGAGCATTAATAAAAACAAATCAGAGGAGGGTACAAATAATCATTCTACTCCACTGGAGATCCAAAACAAGCTTTCGTTCGTTAATTTGCAGACGTACTTAACCGGGGTTCAGTTCGGATGCAACGCAGGCTACAACAAACTCGACTCACATGTGCTGCCGCGTTCGGGATTGAACCAGGGCCAGAGAGGTGTGTGGCAAAGTGCTTAACTACTGCGCCACCCCGGCTCCCCAACTGGTACATATAAACATTGTAAACAACTTAATTCTTTTCCAGGCAATAGCTTTCTCGGTAGTTCTTACCCTTGGTGCTGATGGAGCTGTAATCCTAACAAGTTGTTTTGCCTTGTTGTTTTTTCTCCCAACAATCTCTATCTCTCTCTCTACTTCAGTCTTCTTACCAATAGAAATTCCAGACTGCCATGACCACGGAGTTGGCATGCGAGAGAACAAACTCCCTATGGACTTCCCCTGGTGGCTCTCCTCTAGGGATGTGTGCCGAGGCTTCTTCTTTATCTTACTCAACGGTACATACTCTTCTTCAACTTCTAAAATCTCATCATCACTATCATTAGCATTGAAACTCGTAGACGGCAGTACTTCTGTTTCTTTTTTAAATATGGGAACATCACTAGCGACGTCGCTATTCTTAGGCTTTGGTAAAAAGGACGAGAACGGCATCTTCTTCGAGCTCGGTGCAGTCGAACTTGAAACTGTTTCTTGCGCACCTGAGCTTCCATGTTTTGGAGGCGGTAGCTTAGAAGCAAGTCCCTTTTGGGGAGCATTCTCTACTTCTACGTTTGTTTTTGGTTCTCTGTCTTTTTTCTCTTGCTTTTGGTTCGAAGAACTAACCCTTGCCCTTGGGCTCGTTACGTCCTCTCCATCGCTGACTCCACTATCGAAGTCTTCGTCGCTCTCTCCGTAAGCTACGAGAGACATTTTAACGACAGGATAGTGATCTTTACCTTCATAAATGTTACTTTGTGAACTTAGGGAGATTTAAATCAGCTAAATCAATTTCTTTCGCACCCTAAAGCAATCAACTCTTGTAGACTTTCTCAACCAAATCCGCCGCCATCTTGTTTTTGAAAGAGCAGTGGAACTGAACTGCGCATGTTAGAAGACAACCACAGGTAACCCATACAATAGAAAGAAAACAGAAAGAAAGAAAGAAAGAAAGAAAGAAAGAAAGAAAGAAAGAAAGAAAGAAAGAAAGAAAGAATTAGCCAGTAACAAAACGAGCGGGAGACTGGAACTGAGTCAGTAAAACTAATTCAATTAATAACTAGTCAAAGTTAGCATTATTTTCCAAAAGAACAGATCAAACTTAGCTAGTCTGGAAAGTTTGGTGAACTTTGGCTCAAAATTGACGATGCTAGAAGGCATCAAATATGTCTATTTTCCCATACAAACTCTCTTATTTTTTAACGTTGTCCCTCCAAACCATACATTCATTGTAAAATTTTGGAGGGACAAAGAAATTTCAATTGCTTATAATTCAGACAAGATTCACATGAATCACGTCAAACTTGGCACACATGCTAATTTCAACATGCTCTATCATGTGATCAACTTCATTTTAGAATTAGAGTAATTCTGATAAACTCTGTCCCAGTCCCCTGCTCGTTTTGTTACCGGCCAATTATTGGATTGTGAGTGTGCATAATAAGCCTTTTGCAGGAATGCAATCATGGTTTTACTGGATGGCAAAAAACTCTGACTTCATTTGGCAATCTGACTCAATTAGTTTTAACTAACTTCAGATTGCCAGTATCTGTATTTTCATATTTTCTTCTTTTTTCTTGTATATTGTAATTTTAAGATACAAATAAAGTTTTTGTTGTTGTTGTTGTTTTTCATTATAAAATCCTACGTTGTGTTAGCTTTGCCGTAGTCCTTGGACTTCGTATTCATTTTCATTTTCATTTTGGCTGATTAGATCTGACTTACATGTAGATCCAACATAGCAACCAGCAGGATTTTCGTCCACGGTTCTTCGCCATTTTTCAAATTTATTTAAAGACTCTTGTGGAGAGCATATTGAAGTAAGAGATGGAATATTGTAGTGTGCGGTGTGCGATGATAATAGAGAGATTAAGCATCGCGTTCTTTCTTCCCGCGAACGGCAGAAATGAAAACATAACCACAATTTTCGCGCGTTTGCTGCTTGACATTTTCAGTTTTTACGTGAAGTTGAGTAGATCGGCGTTTATTGTGAACGTTGGAATTCTTTTCCACTTTTCTTATATATTTATTTCGTATTTTGATGGCAGGCTGACGTTTCCTGTTTGCCGTAAGATGCGATGCTTAAAATAGTGTCTATTATAATATAGATATAGTACGCGCGCTCTGATTGGCTAAAACGCCATGTTTTATTTAACAAATAAAGAAGCTTTAGCCATGTTTTATACTATCATAAAACACTCTGGTCATTTGAGAACACTCGAGAAATGTTGAAAGCACGAGCCTTCTGCTTGAGCTTTAACATTTCTCTCATGTTCTCAAATGCCTATCGTGTTTTATGATAGTACTGAAAACAAGGCTTCTTTATTTGTTAAATAAAATCTATATTTTGTAACTGGAAGCAGCTGATTATGAAGCAAAGTACGCGGACACGAGAATATTTTCCCGTCATGAGATTGTTGTCGCGCGATCGCGCACTTGCTTCAGCTGCTTTCGGTTACTAAAAATAGATTTTATTAGACATTATCATAGCAGCACAAGCGCACGTATTGGACTTATTCTCCCTTGACAAAACCTGTTTGTAAATGCTATTTTCCACCTCCAATCGATTGACGATCTTTCTAAAACAGCGTGTTGAGGTTTGTTTGTAAAGCCTTTTCCATGGATTCATTGGTTCATTGAAGTGATATATCAGTACGTGTCTGTTTCCTGCAAAAGGCGTTTTCAGCGGAGATCAGTAATATGTAACGTTTTTTGGTCAGGGAACCAAGCTGTTTTGATTAAAACTGGGGATTCCCTCACAACGAAGTAATAACCAGTGAGAAGACCAGTTAGCAACAGGTTCAATATTATCTACTATCCCACAATGCCATTCGGCACTTTATTATTTATGAGTCCCGTGTTTAGCAAGCGATCTCGGCTTCGCCGATCACGAAATGGTCAAAAGTCGTAGGCGTGGGATATCCCTCACTTTATTAAAAACTGTCGTCTAGGAAAAAGGAAAATGCTGTAGGATGTAAAACCTTTAACCGATGTTCAGGTAAGTTTAATATCAATTTTAGGATTTTTATAACATTTTAAGGCAATTAACACCAGCAACTTTGTGTAAAACATGGAAAGCCCTCTGCTCAAAGTGACATATGACTCCATATCTAAAGTATTTTAGGGCGAATTTCCTAAGGAAGTTTAGATCTAGAGTCCTTGCTTCATAGAGAACCCCTAAAATACTTGGTTCTCAGATTCACAAAAACATCGGACCGAGCATGTTGTTTTTTGTATATGCCAATTCATGCATTGGATGTTATGATTCGCGAACCGCTAGTATTTTTTGCTGAATGGCTACCGTAACTGAGTAAATAAAAGACTCTTTTCAAGCGTTAAAAAAATTGTAATGGGAGTAAGAGCCTATTTTTGGTGCCAGAAGTGTGATCGATTTTATGGAGACGCGTGTTTTCCAAAGAAAGTAGCGTAGTCTTCATCATGTGCCTAGAATTGAAAGTCAAGTTATTCGTACCCGTATTTTTATTATAACATCTGAATCAACAATTATTGATACAGGAAACCTTGCCGTTGTGGCACGCTCTTCGTACTAATCGAGTCAGTGAGTTAAGCTCTCCGCTGTGCATGGTAATCACGTTTCAGAACAACAAGACGAACCTATCCTTCTTTTTGTTCACTTAAAGAACTAAATGTGTATGCTACGATGATGTATATTTACCATAAAGTTGCAATGAATACCAAGTGTGGTTTTCCTCTCCCCTAACAAGTCGATTCATTCAGTGTATTTTAACGGGTCCGTTTAAGAGCACTAAATATATAACGACACTATTTGCTTGCAAAAAGATATGCAGAAATTAAGGCAATTGAATAGAAATACTCGAAATTATTATGATATCTAACGATAATATAAGCAGCTTTTTGATTGCGCTTCGAATCCCCAGGGTTTCTTACCATCAAAAAACTAAGCGTTCTTTGCCAGGACAACGGAAGTTAGTAGTAAAAATGTTTGGCATCTATGCCTTCATTTCTCTAATTATTTTAGTGTTATAATAACCCAACAGCTATTATGAGAATACGGGAAGGTTTCTTTCTGACAACCGGCTTTCAAGATCAATTAAAACAAGAGTGAATGACTTACAAAAACATTTCTTATCAGTGCTCAAGCTTTAATACTCCGACGATGAGACAATCGGCTGATCGAAATGTTCTTTGGAAAAGCGTTACAATTTATACAATTCCTTACATTAATATAAACTCAACTGAATGAACTTTACCAAATATATAAATAAAAAGAAATGAAATGAAAACTTCAAAGCATGCAGACAACATAAGACAACAGCATAACGTATCAGCCGTTGTTGATTGTTTAGGCTATATTTTTGTGCGACAACGTCCTCGAAATTTACAGTAAATTAGGTCAGTGTAACTTCAGCAATGAATGCATGTCCAAGTTCTATTGTATGCGTCCTTTGCAGATTTATGTGGTAATGTTCTGTACCATGATATATCATGTCGTGCTGTAGGTAACTGGAAGTGGGACTTCCGCGGGCAACTATCAGCCGATAGACCCTCGGCAGCTAGACACTGCGCAAAGCTTCTGAGGCATATCCAGCTTTTCAAAATTTGTAGACCCAACTAGTGGCCCATAAGGCAAGCTTCTTGTGGGGTTGGGAGAATTTAAGATTTAGCCTTTCGCAAATGCCTTCTCCTCCACTTTCAGGTCATGTTTAGTGTATTTCGACAGCTCCTCGAGCCCAACATTCATTTGTAATAAGACAAGTAGGCTGTAAAATGTGTAGACGGGACTACAGGCTACATACGCCCCTGCTCACTTCCGCGCAAAACTTCCGAGGGATACGCGCGTGTTTTCATTCTACTTATACACAAGAACACAAGAAATGTGAGCCGTATTGGGCTAGTAAAAAACGGCTTTCCAGTTGCCCGATTTTTGCAGATTTATTAGAATTATTCAGCTAACCTCAAATTTTAGGTGGGGTGTGCCGCACTCAAGCATGTTAAGGCATGGTTTGAGCATGAAATCGAGGCTAAGGCTATTTTATTGAATAGAGTGGCTTATATTTACCTGAATTCTACAAAAATAGTGGATATCACTCATCTCAGCGTTCCGAGTCGTTGGAAAAGATTTTGTTGTAAAATATCTATCACGTGACCAGGCGATAGATATCTGGAAATTTCATCTCAAAATGGGCCGGTCACAGTGCATTTTTAAAGTAACGGTTTCTTGCTTATCTGATTACGATTCTGGCTGTTTCTAAAGATCTGTTTGGAATGGTTGACCCTTATAGATTGTTAAGGCGAAAATAGAGAAAACAGGTCACGTGACCTGTTCTTGGAACCAGTTTTCCCCAATTTTCTCACCTACAATGGCAAAATGTCAACCATTCCAGACAGAGGTTTAGAGACAACCAGAAGTGTAATCAAATAAGCCAAAAATCGTTAATTTAAAAATACACTGAGACCGGCACATTTTGAGTTCTTCGTTTTATCAGCCTTAAGGTCACGTGACCACCAAAACACGAGAATACCTAACTTCTAATGTTAAGGCCTATGATTGCTGCCTAATTACCGATTTCTATGGTATTTCATTGCAAAATGACAAAGTTAGCGAATTTAGAGTGTTTTGACGGAATTGCTGAATAAACCATGCCTTAACATGCTTGAGCATGCGCACGGGTCTCAAAATCCTGACCCTATTTCAGACCGCCAAAAGTATGATTTCCATACCCTTTCTCAGACCCGGGAATATGTCCCCTATTCTAGACTAAAAGAGCTCCAAATCTGTACCCCATAATATATAGGGCGGCACGAACCTGTACCCTATAATATATAGGGCGGCACGAACCTGTACCCTATAATATATAGGGCGGCACGAACCTGTACCCTATAATATATAGGGCGGCACGAACCTGCACCCTATAATATATAGGGCGGCACAAACCTGTATAGCTTATATATGGGAATTCCGATCCCCTCCCCCATGATTGATTATATCATTTATTGAATGATTCATTTTATTTTAATCAGATGACGCAGCCACGAATCCAGTCGAGAACGCACCACGTGACGATTTACTTGATGAACTCGTCTATCAGGAATGTATGATTCTCCACCTCATTTCACCACGCATGCGTACGCATCAACGAGGAAAGCCAATCAACTGACGCGTCACAACAATATGACTGACACATCGCATGAGGTGGGAGGCCGCCTAGACGACCCGACTACGCTATCGCCAGAAACGAAGATCCACCACGAGAACGTGGCTCTGTACATGTTCGCTGGACTGGTAGTGACGTTTCTGTTTATCAGTAGCATCATAATCTTCATTGAGCTTTACAAAAGTGGTAGATGCCTGAAGACTTTAAAACAGAAGAGAGATCAAGCAAAAAAGAAAAAGAACAAGGGAAACCACGATGAGTTATCGGAGTCGGACATTGAACTCAGTGACTTATCGTAACGAGAATTTCAATATAAGCCGCCAGTTAATTTCGATATAAGGTAGTAGGTGTCGTTATCAGTAGTGGTACTAGTAGTGGTTTTAGCTATAGAAGCAGTAGTATCGTAGTACTTAGTAGTAGCAGTAGTAGTAGTAGTAGTAGTAGTTATTTAAATAAGTAGTAGAAATAGTAGTAGTAGTAGACAAGTAGTGATAGTAGCTATAGTAGCAGTAGTAGCAGCAGTAGTAGTAGCAGTAGCAATAGTAGCAGCTACATGAGTAGTAGTAGCAGCAGTAGTAGTAGCAGCAGTAGTAGTAGCAGTAGCAGTAGTAGCAGCTACATGAGTAGTAGTAGCAGCAGTAGTAGCAGCAGCAGTAGTAGCAGTAGGACTAGTAGTAGCATGGGAGAGGCATATACATTTTCTCAGGTATTTATGCAAAAGAGAAGGGCGTCAAAAAATAGAGCTTGCTGCAAAAAAAGAGCAAGTTGAATTCAGTCACGTTTTTCTTAAATTGCAAGGATAACTGTTGTTCTTTGCCAAATGTTTGATATGTTCTTGGTAGGTGGTGTTTTTTTGTACAAATTAATAACTAGTAGTGTTAATAGCTAAGGCTTTCAAAGTAACAGAGCCTCTAAGAACCCGGGCCAAATATGAATAATAATAATTGGGCCAAGTTTCTAAAACGACAATAATATAGCTATTTCAAAATAAGATTGCCTCGTACATGTTGCATTTTGTATATTGTAATGCCATTTCATCGAGAAATTCAGTAATTTTATAGTGCGTCTGTTTAGTTAAGTCCGCCTCACTGGTTAGCTCAGTTGGTAGATCACGGTCTAGAGTGCGGGAGGTAGCGGGTTCATTGGTTAGCTCAGTTGGTAGATCACGGTCTAGAGTGCGGGAGGTCACGGGTTCATTGGTTAGCTCAGTTGGTAGATCACGGTCTAGAGTGCGGGAGGTCACGGGTTCATTGGTTAGCTCAGTTGGTAGATCACGGCCTAGAGTGCGGGAGGTCACGGGTTCATTGGTTAGCTCAGTTGGTAGATCACGGCCTAGAGTGCGGGAGGTCGCGGGTTCATTGGTTAGCTCAGTTGGTAGATCTCGGTCTAGATTGCGGGAGGTCGCGGGTTCACTGGATAGCTCAGTTAATTGGTAGATCACGGTCTAGAGTGAAGGAGGTCGCGGGTTCATTGGTTAGCTCAGTTGGTAGAGCACCGTCTAGAGTGCGGGAGGTCGCGGGTTAACTGGTTAGCTCAGTTGGTAGATCGCGGTCTAGAGTGCGGGAGGTCGCGGGTTCATTGGTTAGCTTATTTGGTAGAGCTCGGTCTAGAGTGCGGGAGGTCGCGGGTTCGAAATCCTGCGGCCGCGTCCTTGGGCAGGGACGTAAAGGTTGTAGGTCTTGTATCCTTCCTCTTCTAATCTATACGAGGGGGACGTAAAAGAATCTGTTGTGCTATTTCGTGAAAGAGTAGCTATGGGATTGTCTCCCGACACAACAGCCTGGTATTCTGAGGAAACTAACAAACACTCATGATTGTAAACTCAGGCACGGTAGTACTTTGGCCCACAATAGCAGTCCATATCTCAAGTTCTCCCTTGTGAAGCGCATTATTTTGAATATATTTACATAGAATTTGCGCTATAGAAATTAATACCTTTACTTTTTTATAAGTATTCTGTTCGCAATTTCTCAACACTTGTTTTGCATTTGTAGGAACCCAGTCTTTGGATACACAATGCAGCATGCACGAGATAACCTTGCTTGAAATAGCTGTATACAAATGCAGATACGGCTATATACGGCTGCATATATTTTACCTACTACGAAGGTGTTAATATTTCGACTGATGTGTTATGGCTGAAAAGGATAAAAGAGCCTGCGTTGGCTCCAACGTTTTTGAAATAACCGGGGCATACCTTGTGCCACACCCAAAGCTAACACAATATTCCGGAACCGAGGCTTTGTAAAAAAACATATTCTGATATACAAATGCTATTTTAATGTTTTGAGTGATGAGCCCCGCAAGTCTCTTTACACGCGCTAGTTGATCGAGCACCTGGTTAAGGCGATAGATAGCACCAGGTGTACTAGCCGGGATGACACAGTGCATAGTTAAAGTCCTATAACCCTTCTTGCAAGTGTTATAGATATGAACCTAGCTTCGAAATGTTTTGAATACTTCTGTGAAGAAAGTTTTGGCTTACAGAAAATACTCAATGTTCTACGCTTGTTTGATATCATGTAAATTTGACCTTTCCTGACCCATGACCGCGTAAGTAAAAGCCTGGGTCAATACCTGAGTAGACGTCATCTCACATAATTCATTATTCTCCATGGCGCCTTTCTATTACAACAACATCGATATATAGAGAATATACACAGTTTGCGAGCTGTTAGTAAAGAAAAAAATTATTTTAGTCAAGTATTTCTTCAAATTATTGCAAAGTCGAATTAATTATATGACGTCATTCAGGAATCGACCCAGGCTCTTACTTACGCGGTCATGGGTCAGGAAAGGTCAAATTTTACACGATTTCAACCAAGCGTAGAACATAAAGTATTCACTAAAAAACAAAATATTCTTCACAGAAGTACTAAAAACGTTTCGGAGGTTCATAGCTATAAAAATTGCAAGAAGGGTTATAGGCACTTGAAGCGCTTCGCGATCACTTATCACCTCTGTGGCCCAGGTTTGATTCCTGGACGCGGCGCAATATGTGATTCGAGTTTGTTGGTATCTCGCCCTTTGTTCCGAGGGTTTCTCTCCGGTTTTCCTCCCTCCACAAAAACAACACGCTAAATTCTAATTCGATCTGTGAATTGGCTCCTGGCCGGCTCCTGCATGGATTCGATCAGCCTCTATAGTTGTTTCAGGTACCCTGAGTTAGAAATTCAGTATTTGTTTGTTAGTTAGTTTGTTTATTTTTTAAGATAAAGTCATAACCCATAAATTCTGAAGTGCGCATATCTAATGAATGAACGAATTAGTCCGGCGCGTGTAGGACGCCTTCGATTGACCATATTCCATAGTAAGAATAGATGGAATAGCGTCTGATCTCAGAATACGTCGCTGGTTCAGGCACATTTAATTTTGTACTGTAAAAGTGAGCTGCAAACCTTGCTAACATATAAAAGTTAAAGCTAAAGTGACCTTATTTAACGTCGGTAACTCGTGACAGTCTTGAAAGACTGATAAATTTGAGAAAGGCGCGGGACCTACGATTTGACGTCCTTATCCGAGAATACATGAAGGTCTAACCATTTGCAGTTGTTTCACAAACTAAGGCTGCACCTACTACTCAGTTATTTTAAAACTTTGAGTCAGTTGGTCTGTGTATTCTTATTACGGAATACGGTCAATCGAACGTAGCCTAAGTCTAAAAAAAATAGGAATAACGATAATTCAGGGAGATGTTCATATATATATATAGTTTGTACACTTTCGAACGGCTGCCGGCTGTCCGTTTGAATAAACAATGTGTACGATTAATTGACAAAGGTGAGCTTCAACAAAAATCAATGCTCGCAGTAGCTAAAGTATCAAAAGTTACATTAAATGAGAAGAGTGAGATCTCCCATGATCTACTTACTTTAGTTAATAAAAGGATAACATACGGTTTCTGCATGTGCGGTACAGGTCAGGTATTGTTGAAGTGACTAGAAGCCCATTTTTTTCTCATTAATATAGATTCTAAATCAAGTAAAATAGTCCTTGATTTGAGTGTTGCGTCTATGAGTTAATGTTGTTAATGTAGTTAATGTCGTTAATGTCGTTAATGTAGTTAATGTCGTTAATGTCGTTAATGTCGTTAATGTCGTTAATGTAGTTAATGTAGTTAATGTCGTTAATGTCGTTAATGTCGTTAATGTCGTTAATGTCGTTAATGTCGTTAATGTAGTTAATGTAGTTAATGTCGTTAATGTCGTTAATGTAGTTAATGTAGTTAATGTCGTTAATGTCGTTAATGTCGTTAATGTCGTTAATGTAGTTAATGTCGTTAATGTCGTTAATGTCGTTAATGTAGTTAATGTCGTTAATGTCGTTAATGTCGTTAATGTAGTTAATGTAGTTAATGTCGTTAATGTCGTTAATGTCGTTAATGTCGTTAATGTAGTTAATGTCGTTAATGTCGTTAATGTCGTTAATGTCGTTAATGTCGTTAATGTCGTTAATGTAGTTAATGTAGTTAATGTCGTTAATGTCGTTAATGTAGTTAATGTAGTTAATGTCGTTAATGTCGTTAATGTCGTTAATGTCGTTAATGTCGTTAATGTCGTTAATGTAGTTAATGTCGTTAATGTCGTTAATGTCGTTAATGTAGTTAATGTCGTTAATGTCGTTAATGTAGTTAATGTAGTTAATGTCGTTAATGTCGTTAATGTCGTTAATGTAGTTAATGTAGTTAATGTCGTTAATGTAGCGGGGAGTGTGTGTGGAGCCAGCAGGCCCCGGCCAGCTTAAAGCTGAAATACTCAGCCTGCTATAACAAATACAATAACGTCACTTCACGTTTTACGAGTTCGCCCCTTGTGATTTGCGATTAATTCGCGCGCGGTTTTGGCAAAATTTAGCAAAATAGGGACTACATATATAGTAGCCTATTATGATGGATAAATTAATAGCCAGGGAGAGC
This sequence comes from Actinernus sp. WN-2022, assembly GCA_030867875.1. Classification (NCBI taxonomy): domain Eukaryota; kingdom Metazoa; phylum Cnidaria; class Anthozoa; order Actiniaria; family Actinernidae; genus Actinernus; species Actinernus sp. WN-2022. The sequence continues at coordinate 14,793,193 of JAOWCC010000019.1, read as the reverse complement.
CAATGCATGCGAAGACTTTTAGCCATTCGCAATTTGAGACAATTTGGTTCTCTTCAGTGAATAGTCCAGTTTCGAATTCGAAAATTACCGCTGAATGCAATGACTACAGCCGCATGTACGCAGGGTTAGCCTCATTCTGAAGTTAAACATTCTTAAATACCAGGAGAAGGTGGGCTATTCACAACACTGTGTATTGTTCTAGTTTCACGTTTTGCATCTTCTCGCTGGTATTTAAGAATGTTTAACTTCAGAATGAGGCTAACCCTGCATACATGCGGCTGTAGTCATTGCATTCAGCGGTAATTTTCGACTACGAAACGACGAGCGTCATTCCCAGACCGAGATGGATTGTGGTCATCAGGCTGTTCAGCTGTGCGAAACGGCCAATAAATCGATTCGCATGCAGGAGATTAGTTTTTACCCAAAAACAAACAAATTCACCAGACTTTCACCTACAGCCACAATCCATTTCAGTCTGGGAATATCGCTTGTCGTTTGTCTGGGACTGAACCTTTTTTGAAATAGCTGTATGTGTACCTAAAGCTAGTTCAAACACCGTTGTCGGAGGGTATTAATTATGATGTTCCGTCTGATGCCATTGTCATCTAGGAACTGACACATATTTCATTATTTTGTATTCGTCTCTCTGTTTTCCCTTTCCTTTTTTCTTTAATTTGATCCGACGTTTATTGAAATAGCCCGTACTGTTGGTAATGAGTGACCAACTGAGCTTCAGTCTTGAATCTTTGGTGTCATAAAACTGAAAGAACATGAAAATTATGCGGTAAGTTAGTAAGACTTCTGCTACCTTCGCTGAAATTTGTCTTCATGTCATTTGGCTAACCTATTATTACTCCTCAGGACATCTGCAGATGAAAGGCCTAATTTAACCACTAGAACGTGTCGGCTAATGCATTTCCCTTGTAATCGTAAGTTGTGGCGTGAGTGGTCTGGCCTCATGATCATTTGGCATTTGGCTACTGCCTTAAAATTAGTTAACCGGATGCACTCAAGTCCTCCAATGCATCAGTGTAGAGTAATTTAACCACTGGCTGCAACTCGCCGAACCAAATTGAACACCACAAGCCGGGAATCGAATTGGATCTTTATCGTTTCTTTAAAACAAACTACAAAAAGAACACCTTTAGTCCATGAGCCCAGACCCAAAATTTAGCCATTTAGTACCAATCAAGGGGGCAAATTGTCTTCAGTATTTTTGAACTCCCCAATGTCTCTAGTTTATGTTTATGTGTGATAGCCGTTGCAGTGTGGCAGCTTTCACCTGTTTTTCGAACATTTTCTACATGGCACTCTGATCCAGTCCCTACACGTGTTTTTGATGCTTCCAGACATATTTCAGTGTTTGGGTGTAAAGAAATATTCTTAAAATGCCACCAAAACGCTTTTTCATTGTTGTAAGTATATGGCTGACGTTTTTAAGACTACTATCTTTTTATATGAAAGTTGATTGGTTTTGTTGCCATGGCAACACATAAATGATTGAAGTATTCAGAGCGCTTAGTTAAAATTTCGTTCCCATTGCAATTTAAATATCTTCCAATACTTGTTGTGAAGAGAGATTACTCAGTCATTTTTACTACATAAGATATGATTTCGAAGCGCACAGACCCTATCATGCCTGCCAGAAGACAAGAAAAGGACCACGGACCTCCTGCAAAGCTCAAATCCAAAAGAAGATCGAGTTAGGATTTCGCAGCTTTTAATTCAATCCATCCTTTCTTTCCTGACAGAACCATGTAAACCGACACCTACAAATCTAGTTCTTGACTAGGCATTTTAAAGGCAGAATGGATGTTCTCTTCTTTTCTTAATAGCAGCCCGTCCATAACGTCCTATAGCAAAACATATCGCTCCTGAATTTAATCAGTGTAATTTAATCAGTGTATGCAGTCATGAAAGACTGCACTGAGGCTAATCCTTATCTGCTGTTCTAAGTCGAGCAAACCGGGTAAGCTATACATCATCATCATCGTCATCAGATCATGTTCATCGTCATCCTGCTGTCTGTCGCAATCGTTTGGTCGGTTCTGGTTTAAGAGAGCACATGTCAGTACGTCCCCTCGAACTTGAGACCATTCTGAAGGCAGAAGCAGTCCGGCAGTACACTTGCATGACAGCAGTTGGAGCACAGCCATAGAAGCTGGATTACCCTCCATTCAGTCAACTGCAAGCCAAGTGCCATCTTCTTCACTCTCCAGACACCAGCCTAAGCCAACAGGATATGGCACAGCTGGGCAGGCAACCAAACACTGCCTCCATACCCTTGCCTGGTAGTTTGGACGTTGGCAGTGCTTCTGAAGATGGTTGGAATCCATGGCACCTTTCTTGGCACAGAAAAGCATGTACCGAAGAGTGTTTACACTGTCCGTACTTGGTCTTGAGCTGTACAACTGACAGGTGAATTTCTGTAACTTAATCTGTAAGATGTCAAGAGAAAGCTCCCATTGTATACCGAGTTGCTGCAATGTCTCTTGAGCCTCCCCGTTCCGCTTCACAATGCACAAGACACTCACCTTTCCCTTTACCAGCAAACGCACTGACCGTGTCACATTCTGTGACTGCATGCAAGCCAGGCAGTACCTTGCAAACCTCATCACCAAGCATCATACCTTGTTCATGTTTGGATTCCGCACTTCTGGTAGATTGAAGCGGTGATTTCACTCTGGAATGCGAGACAAAGAATGAAAACGTCTGTATCCTCACACACAATGATGACACACTCATATCCATCCTTCGCAGCGTGGGCGGCATGAAGCAGCAGCCTTGTATCTGCCTCCTCTTGCGTTGACTTCAGATACTCTACTGCTTCTACTTGATCTCGAGATATCTTGACGCACCGACCATCGCATTCCACGTACTGCACTTTGTCATGCAGCTTCTCTCTGTATTTATCCTGATCCCTTTACCGTACACAGGAAAGTCGTCAAGGCCTGCTTCCCTGCATCTGCGACAAATTTCCGCCACTGTTGAATCTTATGACCAGGGTTTATAATATTCTTGTATTTAGTACTGGCTACTGTCACTCTGTTTTGCCTTTTGGTATTCTTTATCGAATCTGGTCTGCACACATCGAATATAACATCGATTCGTTTGATTTGAGTGCCTTCATTGAGTGCCATAAGTAAAAGGTTATCTGCAACTTCAGAATTTGTTTTAATCTAAACAGCTTTCGCATAGAGCGCTTGGTCAAATACAACCACAATGCTTTTTAGGGATAACGTATCCTTGATCTTAACAGACTGCAATAGCACTGCATAAACAGTGGATAGGTTAGTGGCAGGTGCGTCGATTGTAGGTAGATAGCCAATGTTATCCTGTGACACCATCACATCATCTCGACAAGAAATATTAAAGCCTGTCCAGCTGCTGATCTGATTGGCTTCGGCGCGTAAGTATAAGTCGGGTAAGTATCCACAGGAGATTCCTTTTCCAAGCATTGTGCAGCACAGTTTCACAGTTCACCTCCACATACTTTCGCGATGGAGGACCTACACGTTTGCCAGCATTATACACTGAGAAGAATTGTTGAGGAAGCTCAACACTCCTTTTCCTTCCTTTTTAACTCGTGGATATTGCGTTAGCAATCCACTAGTTATTGGTATGGGGAAATCATGTCACTTTACAAGTTCACGTGCCTAAAATACTTGCCCTGCTTGTTCGATTACGGCATCTGGGCTTGGAGAGAGATGAGGACCAAATACCTTTGGTTGTACTGCAATACCGTTAACTCTGTGTGACGTTCCTTCACCAGAGAGGGTTTCCTCTAGCCTGTCAATGTTGTCCCACGCTAATGTTGTTCAGACATAAGGTTGAACATTATCTGGCAGAACTGCTTTATCTTCTGATGATTTATCCATCTTCTGCATGCATAAGGCGGTGTCAATCCCTTCTAGCTGTGTGTATGACACACCATGGCCGCAACGATTGATTATTAGGATGAGTTCAACATTGTTCGTTAACGATTTGATGACATAGGACAAGAGTATATGTTTTTGGGGCTTCTTGACTCCGCAGCTTACTCCAAATACCAGATCTTGACCGTAGGAGTGCACTAAGTGCTGAACCTTGGGGGATACATCTTGGTTGCTCTCAGCGTTACCAGTTAGGATGGTACGTAGGAAACTAAAGAGGCAGTCTTGCAAGCTGATAGCACTTTCATTCAAGTCCGAGGGTTTATGGGGACATCGAGTGCTTGCTTTCTGATTTCTTCTCGAATGTACAAAGCAGCCTCGTCAATGTGATCCTCTTTGTTCATTCCCTTTTCAATGATGACTGTAGCCGTGTGAGGTTGTCTCACTGGAATAATGAGCAGCGTTCTCTTTCCCTCTGCGATTGTTTCAAATTGCAAAAGATATCCAAACTCAGCCTCTAGTGTACGGCGCACGTGTTTTCTGGTAGATTCTTTAACTGCTTGGATGCCTAAAACGCTTCATATCAGACACCAATTTATCAGTTAAATCAGTCAGAGTTAACCCTGGGATGTTCTAGTAAGTCTGTCCTAATAGAGTCGAAAAGGATATCATATACTTCAGATTCAAGAGTAGTGTATTCAGCAGAGCTACGGCGGCGTCTTGACCTTCCTGGTTTGCACTGCTTTCTTTCTGTCTAGTAAAGCTAGCTGCGGTAGCAAGAGCGGTGATGTGCTTCAGCAGCAACAAGCTCTCGGGAGACGTACAATGGCAGTTATTCTCTCACAAGGTATCATCCTTTTTAGCTCGTGGATGCACGCATGTGCAGAACGAGTTATTGGGGTTAGGTGGATGCGTAGTGATTATTCAGTTTTATCCTGTGAATTGAGCACTCCGTTAACTTTTTCGAATGACGTTTGATTTTCCGAAGATATATTGACGGACGTTTGTGAATGAGATATGCGATTTCCTTAACTGATATTAACAATACTCGCTAAATATTACTGGCATGTGGCTCAAACCTGGACAGGCATGGTATTGGGTCTTCACAAATCACTTAGTGGCGATGACGTGCCAATGACGTAATCGATCACGTTATTTAAGTACATGCCCGTATCGCTCATTTCTAATGCCGGACAGTTCAAACGTGGACAGGCATTGTATTGGGTCCACACGATTCACTTAGTGGTGACGACGTAACGATGATGTCATCGGTCACGTGATTTTAGTATATGCCAAAATAGCTCACTAACCATCTGCGAGTTGCCCTATATTCTGTTACAATCTTTCTTTTCGTGTCATGAGCTCGCAGATCAGCACATTGCACAAGATTCTCTCGCCGACTGTTTTCTCTCTTTGCATATTTACTAGTCTTATTGCAAAAAAATACAAACAGAATCATGTACTCTGCTAGAACTTGTTGCTCGTTGTGCCATTCGCTTGCACCCTCAGTACAGTCGTTAGACTTGCTAAGGCTCTCTTTTAAAGCTTTGTCCACTGTGAAAAGGCTTCGCAATTTTCTACGGATAGAATACTGGAGGGACGTCATCATCCTTTGTATTCGAGGCAGTGATAACAATGGGTCCGTAATTTCTTATTTTAGCTGCTCTAAGTTACTGTAAAAGTCTAACTAAGGTTTTCCAAGAATCCAAATCTTGTGGAGAGTTAAGGTTTTATTTATGGTGAATCATACCGCCTCCAAGTGGCCGTGAGATTCTTCACAGAAACGCTTACTATTCTTATCTATCAACAATGAAGAAAAGCATACACTCTTATAGTTATATATCATGTCCCATCGAAGCAACTCTACAAGGGCTGCATGTTTCAGTTCAATTTGCCACAAAATCAGTCTTTATATGTTAATTGCGGTAGTTTATAAACATTTTCTTAGTCTATTTATGTCAATATGATCGTTCAATTACTGCAAAACATCAGATTTGTACACAAAGATCGAAAAATACTAACCTTTCACGGAAGCCGCCATCTTGAATACCCATGAGGCATTGCGAACCCCAGGATTCCTTTTTGGCCGTAATATTCACATGGTATGCACAGAAACAGACTAAAATGCATATCTACAATCTACAACGTATCTAAATTTGTCTAATACTTCTTTTCGTTGTTTAAGGCACAAATTTCATGAGAATTTCATGAAAAATCTAATAAGATAATATTTTTGTAACTGACTGATGCAATAATGGTCACGTGACCTTTAATTTGGACAATTCAGCCAATTTTCACAGCAAATCTAATCTAGATAGTTCTTGCAAACATTATAACTCAATTTTAAACAAAGTTCACTTATTAAGGCCATGAAATCAGCATACTATTGGCACAGCCTCGTTTCCATGCTGACGCGAAAGGCTACTTTATTAAATATCGAATATATCCTTACAGCTGCCAAATTGAAAAGGCTATCACATCAATTTGTACATACCTCAAAGTGATAAACAACATGATGTTAATAGAAATTTGCCCCCGATTTGGTACTGAGAAAGTGCTCGGCTCATGGACTACTTGAAATTTAAGAGAAATACCATGTGAATTTCCTGGTGCACTTTTCAAACTGTTTATATAGAGGATGGCAAAGATTAAAGTGGATTAAAAAAGCTTATTCTAAAAACTTGATTTCGGTTACAGTTAAACGATTTCAAGTTGCTCTAAATTTCTCTTAAAAGCAGTATTTTTCATCGAGTGGAATCATTGCCATCCTTCATCAAAATTGTCTCACATTTTCTCCAGTATATCTGTACAGCATACTCTGCTAATCTGAGGAGTTATTTTTGTCCTTTGTCATGAGAAAGTTGAGTATTTGGGGATTGACGGTACCCCTTTAAATAATTGTAACCAATTGGAATCTGCGCTGCTGCAATTACCATTGATTTGTCTTCGTGAATTCAAGTCCCGATACCAGCACCGTGAGGGGACGCCGGATTTCATTGCAGCTTCAGTGCCAGATGCACTTCTCTCTTCGCGCTTGAAGGCGTTTTCTGTCTGTCTCGTTTCTTTTGAAAACCTGCTAACGATAAATGGAGCTTATTATAGAAATTTAATACAGCACGTGTTGCACAATAAATAATTCATGTTAACCTACATTAGCTCAGTAAAAGCATGCACGAACGTAGGTTTTCCATTTCAAAGCTCTATTGTGATCATCGATCGTCGGTAGGATCGACACGAACAAAGCAACCATAGCTCAAAGCATATGCCTTCTGCACTGAGAGAAACATTTAAATTTTGTATGCCGCTTTTACAGTACACGCATTCTCTCCGGCAAAATAAAGGATTCCTGTTTTTCTTTTTTTTTAAACACTTATAGTTATCCGAACCGAAACAAACAGTTTGAGATCTGGAATGCTATTGATGAATCTTTTAAAACTCTTTGCAGATTTTCTTTTAAAAAGAAACTATATATTAAGGCTGTTCAGTTAATTGCCATTATTAATTATCTATTCAGTTTTATTATGTATTATCTATCGAAGTAGATATATTCCGGTGTTTAATGAGTCATCTTTAATTTCCTTTCCTTTTTTCCTTTTTTTTAGTTAGTTGTAGTATTTAACTCTGGTTTTTTTCCTGACGATCATTGTAATTTATCTCTTTAATGGCCACCTGTCTCGATTAGCCTATGGTTATTACAGGTGGCCTACACTCATTGATTAGTTGCTTGTTCTTGAACTGCTTGTTCTACATGTAATCATTTGCGAGTGTCATCAAGTTGTCTGATATGTTTTAATTATTCTCTGTCCGGTATACTGGCCTCAGTCATCAATTCGACGATTTCACCCCCGTCAGAATATTAATTCCCACGAGCCAGCTCCGCTTTCAATCAACGAAAATTACTGTTTCTAAAAGTTCAGATTTTTTGACGAGGTGACATCATGAGAATTAGCAAAACTCCACAGCCTAACGTTTATACAACCAGCCCCTCCTAACCGCTAACTAGAGAGTTTGATAGAGTTTAATCGGACTTAACGTGCGACGTTTATAACAGGGTTAATGTTTATGCAACCGACCCCAGGTGAATGAGAAATGCGTGAAAAGTGCAAGGTACGTTTTGTTTTACTTGAAAATAAATATAACTCTCCTCTTGGTGAAGGTAGGAGAGCAAACTGCCCCTCAGGGATGGATCCAGGATTTTATGAAAGGGGGTTGAGCAAGTCATGGGGGGGGGGGGGGGAGACTCTGAAATGCTATATTTACAGTCCTGTGACTCCAATAGCCATAAGGGGTTACAACCCCATGAACCCAATCCCTGGTTCTGCCTCTACCCCTAACTAAAATTAAGTTTGGCGTGGCTCTTTTCAGGTGAACGTTTTTTTGGTAACTGTGCAATGGCTATAACGCGTGGTGGTTTACCGCGCTGCGTGGAAACGAGGCGGCACGGCCGGTAAAGTCATACAAATGAGACCAACATACGCTAATGCTTGTCTTCATCAGCAGACAAGACTGTTCTCTACAGCCTTCGTGTGCCGGTTTCGGCCGAACACGCCTGATCTTAGAAGGTTGACGCGGGTTGATGGCATGGCTTCTTCAGACGGAGGCTACAGCATTGACTGCAGAAAATTCCAGAACAAAAACATAATAAAATTAGTGAACAAAAGACGTGCCGGCTTGTTCGCTTACTTATATATATATATACTTTATCAGTAACACAGACGAACATTTACAAGGAATGAGAGAGTGAAGAGGGAGAGACTGGCCTTTCTTTTTGGCTGGATCGTCTACTTCTGAACCTATTCCTTGTTTATTTCTTGTATTGTATACTTGATTATACTGTCGTCCATATTGCTCTAGTAAATTTTATATAGGTTGAACTCGGGAAAATGTTCACTGGTAACGGCGGTGCGTAACCTAGACTACTTTCAGTTATCGAGCCTTATATATGCTGGAACGAAGGTCTCTTACATAATACAGCCGTAAACGGTTAGACCTTCACGTCTTCTCGGATAAGGACGTAAAATCGTTGGACTAGTGTCCCCAATTAGCTGCAAAGCTAAATACGTTGACACTAAAGTCACTTACTTACTGGCTTGCTTTCAAGATTTTATAATGGTCATAATGGCTTAAAAGTTTCTTCGCGCGCAAAGGATTGTGGATAAATGTACAAGTCGCCATCCGTTTTTCTGTACGCGTACGGTGCATTCGATCTGTGGTTTAGCCGGGTCCGTGACTGATCAGTCCCTATGATTGTTTCAGGTCCCGTTAAAAACATCAGAATCAAACAGTTTTTTTAGGTCCGTTGGACAACACATGTCAGTACTAGGCCTTTCCAGATTGCGCTCGGCAACTTTTTAGCGCAATTTGGCTTTATGAACAACTTTTTTGGCAGACAGCAACTTTTTGGCCACAGAGCAACTTCTGGCAACTTTTTGGGAAACACGCCATTTTTTAGCCTTTTTGAAGCAAATTACTGGATTTTTTGTTTTATATTAGCAATTTCAAGTTCTCTTGGCAACAAATTCTTTCCCATCTACACTAAAACTGGTGATTTCATCTTTGACTGGGTAGCCTGTGGACTGTGATTGGGTAGCCTGTGGAATTAGTTAATGACTAATTCAATATTTTTTTCAATTCAAATTTTGTAATGAATTTAATTAATTAATCAATTAATTAACATTACTAGAATTCATTACTAGAATTTATTCTAGAAGTTGAGTAAAGCCTAAGACAGATTATATAAATAAATCAGGATAAATTAATTAATTGATTAATTAATTTTATATTTATATAATCTGTCTTAGGCTTTACTTAATTTCGGGAATGAATTCTAGTAATGTTAGCCAGAGAAGCAGATATTATAGAGAAACGGGTATTATAGGAATGAACATTGGTTTAACACATTAATAAAAGTACTCAAGCATATTAAGGCCTGACTCGCCTGTTAATTTGACATATTTTTATTTAAAGGGAGGCTTCCATCATATCTTTGTGAAACTCGGTAGGCTGTTTGTTATCGGTACTTGTAACAATATGAAGTACTTGTATCTTTCAAACTGGTGTCACGTGACTTGAAAACGACCGTTAACGGTTGAAACCTTGGGACAAAAACGGGGTACGTAAAGTGAACTTAAATGAATCTTTTTTCTTCATTCCTCTATGACTCATAATAAGGGCTTGAACGATGCGCCTTTTAATCATGTCCAGATCATAACGGAAGTAATTGATTAAAGGAAACAGGTCACGTGACATAGTAAAAAGTAAAATATCTTATAATATAAGTGGCCGATACCACCTTAAAAGGCGCAAATGCAATGCAATTGTCATTTTAAGCCGTGTGATAGCAAAACAAAGCCAAATTTTCCTGTGTAAACTTCCCCCATTTCAAAGAACTCGTTTTATGACGTCACCAACTGGGGAATGTCACGTGACACTAAAGGAGATTTCCATCTGATTAAGAAAGTCCAATATTAGGTATTTTCATATTTTGGACAACTTACATAGAAATATATCGACAGAGAATTGAAGATCTTTAAAATCTCTGCTGGGGGTCTGTTAAGGACGAAAATCCAGGCCTTAAGTTAGGGGCCGACCATTTGACTTTTGAGGGGGGGGGGGGTGGGTGTTTTTGAAAAAAAATAACCTGCAAGCCAACGGTGGCGAAAAAAAATATCCTGCAAGCGGAAAAGCTTTGTTCTGGCTCCGCTTTTTTCGCAAAAAAAAAATTCGTGCAACAACACTGCTAAAGAAAAAAAAATCGAGCACAGACAAGAACACCCACCCCCCCCCCCCCCCCCCCCCCCCCCCCCCCCTCAAAAGTCAAATGGTCGGCCCCTTACTTGAGTACGTTTGTTTATTAATTATTTGTCCAATTAGTGACTTTTATTCAACAGAAAGTTGCCTTAAACCAGTTAAAACTATAGTCATTTAGTTGCAAATGTTAATTGGGAAGCAACTGTTACTTTTTAAAATATGGTAGCACTTTTTTTATTTTTGAGCAACTTTTGAGCAACATTTTGGATTTGGAGCAACTTTTTAGCAACTTTTGGGCATTTTTGGGAGCAACTTTTTAGCTTTTTGGGAGCGCAATCTGGAAAGGCCTAGTCAGTACACATTTAATTTATGTATACTTATTTTTATATTCAGATATGTGACTGCCTTTTGTTGTTCATTGGCGGTTGTTTATATTATGCTGGCAGTGTTCCATTAGGACACTATATTATCCCCGTGGCTAAAGAACTAACTAAACTAATTAAATTTCAATTAGTGTCCAACCCAGCACGTATACCAATTTGGTTTACATCAGAGGTACTTGTTGCTTCAAGCGTTTCTCTAGAAGAAGTGAAATCTTAATAGAAGAGGATTAAGTTAATTAAGTGGTCGAGTCAGCTGGAAATCTAATTACGACTAAAAAACCTCAGTTATACCCAGAAGAGAGAGAGTGAGAGTGAGAGATAAAGAAAAAACCTTGCTTGTGAGCTGTGGAAATTAAAACGCGCTACACCGTTAACTCCGGGCAGCCTATAGGCCAATATCCCTAACTGAATTGATCCTTATTGATTGAGACAGCAGATTTCATAACTAGCTACTATTGATCATAACCGGCTTTCTCAATACACAGGAATTTGTTTACTATTCATAAATAAAACTTTGCGATGTATTTCTTTACAACCATCTAAGAAAGAAATGACATTTTGGATGCTGTATCGAGATTTTGATTCCCATCCAATCTTTGTATCTGAAATTAATCTGTGTATTTTTGTGACATTAAAAATTGCCTTTCAATATTCCTTCTCACAGTAACCATCGTCATTTCGCGAATGTCAATGTCACAATATTTGTTTGTAGCATCAGCAAAAAGCTTAATCATCTGTTGTCATTTTACTAATGCAACGAACAATCAAGAAATGAGATGTGATGGCATTTTAGCTCAGGTAAACCAAAGTGAAATTGCTTGGCTGTTTGTCAAAGCGTCTAAACTAGTGATCTCCTTAAAATCACCCTCTTGTATTGTTCGTCTTTTTTTCGTTCATTAGTTGCAACTTAGCACAACACTTCAAGACACTGATTGTATTAATAGACATGACAAACATTATCAGTCTGATCGTGGAAAGAGGCTGATCGAGTACTCTTTTTCAAGTATAAAAATGGCTGGCAAAATGAGTTAAAGATTTTCGGTCACGAACAGTTGGTTGTTAACTTTTTGAAAGCGCGGGCGGGAGAAATACAACTCAAATTTGTGAGATTTCAAGTCAAAGACGCACAGCTTTTATTTGATAAAGAACGCTGAAATAGCGAACATTTCATTCGTGTTTTGAGATAAGCGTAAGTCTTATTGAAAGCTTATACCCAATATCGATCTGAAGTTAAACAATGAGGTTTGATTCAATAGCACAATTGACTGGCCTTTCCAAAATGAAGCCTAGATCCGTTGCATTGTTTCATGTAAATTCTATTGACCAAGTCCCTTTTTAGCTAATTCCTTCAGTTAATTTCACAACTGAAGTAGGGCAAATACACTCTGTCTTGCTATTTTGCCTGTGGCGTTTGGGTTTGCTCAAAGAATACAACCCCTATCTAATATCAGATACTCACATCTTAATGAACGCTAATGGATCATTACCCTATCTGTATGCACTCTGAATGCTTCAGAAGCAGTTAAGATATACAAGCCCTTTGCCCCAGGCTATAATTAAATAGTTATCCTACCCCAGTGCAAAGCTCTATTCTCTCAACATTCACTTAATTTACAAAGCAATTGTTTGCTCAGTACAGGGGATTGTTCGTTAATTAGAAGCTGGGAATACATTATGCCTAAAACAAGCCACGACTGAACAAAGACACGATAAGTTTTAGTGGCCCCCGCTGTTTTCGATTAGTCTCATGCGGGCGAGGAGCCTTTGTCCTTTCACAGTCGGATATTTTAAAGATGTTGAACATTCTTTTGGTTAATGGAAAAGAACTGCTACCGTGCCCCCAATGAAGCAAGTACCACAGAAAAGAGCCCCAACTGTTAAACGGAAAAAGATTCAATTAGCGATTGCCCTTCACTCGAAGGACTGACAATCTTTATATATATATATATATATATATATATATATATATTAAAACATTTTAAATTCCATTCATGAAGTTAAGCCCAAATCAAAATTACTTTAGTCCACTTGCCCAAGTTTAATTAATTTATTAGTCAAATTGGCTCGGCTAAACAACAGTGGACATGTTATATAGCCATGACAACACAGAGGTTTTAATTAGGTTGATTGGTCGTTAATTGTATTATAGAGTTCTTTTAATTTTATACACACAACAACTGGCCAAGACACGTTACACGTCAGGATGTCAGATGTTATATTCATTGCATGGAACGCTTGGCGCGCTAGGCGTCACTCGCCGGCTGTGTTTAATTCAAATCTGATCGACTTCGGATGGTTGTACTCTTAATTTGTAGAGTAAATACTTGAAGTGGGTGTCGAAAGAACGGGTTAGTCTGGAAATGCGAAGGGGCGTGCGAACGTAACAAACAAACTTGAACATTATTTGCCAAAAATCAGCTTAATTGGTAAGCCGCTCCATGATTGGCCGACTAAAATAGGTTATTTATTCTCAGCCCATTGTTTGAAGAAATAAACACTGACGAACGGTCATTTTGATTAACTAACAAAAGAGTGAGATTAAGGACAAATATAAAATTTGCATTAATCCAATCGCTCTTTCAAACAGCGCTGCTGTGCTCACACAAGCCCTCGTAGTTCGGTAGTACAACTGCAGGTAGATTGACCTTCTTGTTCCTCTGTTTAGCTCCTTGAACATGAATCGCTACCACAGGCCAAGCATGGCATACTCCGACGGCTGTGAAAGAAATGCCAGTGATTTACAACACCATTCGATCGAGTCTGCTTTGATTCAAGCGTCAAGCAAAGGGTATACCATTGACATGATCCTCGGGAACCACGAGAGAGTGAAGAGTACGGGCCATGCTAGCATGCATGAATTCGACAATCGTCCACTTATGGTTGAGAACGATTCCAGCGATACAGGTAGGCGTGTAATGGCCTAGGATCCTTTAAGACTTTAACTTAAGGCATTAATTTACAAATAACAGAGCGTAATCTCATTAGGAAATTAAGTAGTTGACACAAGAAACGGACGTTCTCCACCGCGGTGGTCGTAGATATCAATGTTTGGCAAACACAGCGGGTTGTGGCCCGTTTGGTGTTAATTCGATCATTACACTTCATAACGGAAAACAAACATGTAGCAATTTTGAAGAGTGATAGGGAAATAAGGAATTTAAAGTTAAGAGAGTGGAAATTACTCTGTTCTTGGACGGAGCATTAAAGTTCTTTGAAACCCCGCACTGATTTCGCTTAATTATGGCTAATAGCATGTTCGAATTACATCAAATGCTTGGTAGTGGTTTAGATTCTTACCAGTGCCATAACTAGAATATGCCCTTAAAGATTCAGTAAAACAGTTTTGAGTTGAACTTTAGAAGTTAAATGATAGCAGACACTAACAGGATTTTCGCTTTCCGGCTGTTTTAAGAATCGTACTCCACGGTTTATGCATCTACCTCAATTTGCGTTTAGCAGCGAGGGTTCATTCGACTTTGATCGTAGTCTATGTATGATTTATGAAGTTTATTTTATTCCTTCCAGAGGAAGAAAGCAGCCAAGATATCAAAGAAGAGGTCAGTGGAGGGAAGAGTCCAGGCGAGGATGGGAAAGCGAGAAAAATGCGTCGCAGTCGGACTACATTCACAACATATCAACTACATCAATTGGAGCGTGCCTTCGAAAAGACACAATATCCCGATGTATTCACAAGAGAAGAATTAGCTCTGAGACTTGATTTAAGCGAGGCTAGAGTGCAGGTAAGAAAAAAAGGAAGAAAAATACACGAAATTAGAATAACATACTAACGGTGTGAGTATAGGCCTGTTCGTGAGGGGAAAACAGCACGGTCCCTTGACGTAGTTCAAATTCGTCATGGCGGTGATATAAAGACGGTAATGTTTTTCCTAGATATCACTTCAATTCAAAGAGTTCCTATTTCTAGTTCTGAAATATTTCTAATCCGTTACCTATGTTTTTTCGAACACTACAGTACTTTTGCATCATTCAATTTGTGTTTTTCAAATCCTTGTGACTACACAGAATTCCACATTACAGTGCTCTAGCTAAAAAAACCTGATCCCTTGCTGTACGTAACTGCCGATTAAGTTAGAGAAACTGTTTTTGTCCTGAGGGGAGCGTATTTCTTTCCCATGTAGGTCTGTTTAATGATAATTACGTAGCTATATAATATATAATGAAAGGTGAAATTTAGAGAAGCTAGAGGGCCTGACAGACCTTAATGATATATTAGAAAGGGCAAAGTAGTTTTCTAAGAAATCAGGTGGAAAAAGGGAGAACGTTCTCGTGTGCATGTCCATCTAGTTGACATTTCTAATAACCACAAATTTCGGCCGCAGAACGTCTACTTAGCCGTTAACTAAACTAATTAATCGACATGATTGCTCGAATCAACGCTCTTGTGAAATCGGCACCAATAAAAACAACGAATTCGACAGCAGTTCCTCTGCTTAGCCACGGTATGAGACACGCATTCCGACATCGAAGCGAGAAAAATACAATGAATTTGACACCGGCATTCGTCGAACAGATTGCTCAAATCAAGGCTCGTTTCCTCTTACTCAAGAACTGAGGTATTTCCATGGATCTTTACAAAGATGGTAAGAAATAGCAAAAGGAACTACAGTCTCGGGGTGTTTTCTAGCTTACTACTGGAAGATGTTTTCTTAATGGTTACTGAAGAAGTTTCTTCGTTTAATGTACAAAATTTAGCTTTAGTTTTGCTAATAAAGACTGCTAATTCATCATATGTACAGGCCGCTATATAACCAGAAACAAGGAATTAGTAACATGAAAGTTAAGAATTGACGTAGTTTTAGTGATATGTTTAGATAAAATAAAATGATCAAGAGGGCAAAGAGGAGCTGGTGGCGAACGCCATTGGTTGTGTAACATCAATAGTTAACAAAAAAAGTGCGTGTATGTTTTCGAGGAACGTTTCAGTTTGCAAACTCATACCTAAGACAATGCTTTTATATTTATCTGTTTTATTCATTTATTCTGTCTCTGAATCCCTCCATAGTTCCTGGCGTTCTCTGTTTAATTAATTTTCAGAAACTAATAAAATACACAGATGGCAAAGAATGAGAATTAGCATCAAATCCCAACCGCAAATAAACATGTTCTTGTACACTCTCTGCCCAGCCACTTATCGGGAACGCTCGCAGTCCAAGCGGTGAACATTTCCAATAAGGTCCTTATAATAGCTAATCATCTATCTTAGTTCAAAGGAGAAAACTATGACAATATGTCAATAAGGTGAAACAGTGCACTTGCTTAGCTTAGCCAAATTGCATTTTAATTTAAATTGAATATATATACACATAAGGAATACAATTGGTGTAATTATTAACCAATATTAATAACACGAATTGGGTATTACAATACGGGGGGAAACTATCTAAGCCGGCAAGAAATGACGAGTCCATGGAGTCAATTCCTTTTATTTTCATACCTGCGACTGGCTCACTGCGCTCAAATCCTATCCCACTCGAAAAAGAGAACTGAGTTTTTCGCCTGGGGCCAAAATAGGCTGGCAAAAGAAATGAACTTAATTAAGAATCACCTTTTCATTGAATTGCAAGCTTTGTGTCGCTTGACTGAGCTTCAATACCATTCACTGAAAGCAGGCAGTATTGATGTTTAGACTTTAGTGAAAATTGACTGCTGCTAATACCAACTAATTATTTACGCTACGTCTTGCATGCAGCGTTCAAGAATTTCGTGATGAAGTTTTAAGCTGGGTTACATCAATGACAGCTTTTCTTATGTTATTGTTTCTGAAACATTTTTCAACGGGAGGACTTCTGAAAGAGATACCTCGACTTTTCCTTTGGGAACAAGCTAGTCTTTCTTTAACACCTTTTCTACTGAGAATAATCACAGTGGTTTCCTTTAGGAACAAGCTAGTCTTTCTTTAACACCTTTTCTACTGAGAAAAATCACAGTGGTTGAAAACTAAATCCAAAGCAAGCTTTAAAAAAATACCGAGTTTGAAGGTGATCGATAGGAGTAGTTTATGTAAAAGTGCCGTTTAATTTTCAATGTGCATGTTTTTTATAACTTTGCTCGATTGATTCACAAAGACAGTTAGGAATTTACAAGTGTTATTACTAGTAGTATGTCGTACCGTTGGATGCATGGCGCATGAAGCTTTTTAGCTCATTATGTCCTGCATGTGTCGATTGTGTAGCCTATTAGTCTCTTGCGGCGTTCCCAAGCCCCCGAGGCACTCCATTTGTGTCTGATCTGTTTTGGCACTTTGTGAACTGCTCATATATTGTCCAAGGTATCTACCTATTATCATATAGAGAAGAATGAGGACGTAACAAAGGCCTTGTCTTCTATTTCTGATGTAATAGAGATTTACTGATAAGTTCCAAATTTCGTGATATCATCTGCTAATTACTCTTTTACCTTCTATATATGCGAAGCCTTAGTTTACAATGATGTAAAACCGATAGAAATATAGACAGCTAGAGATTGGGAAAAGATCATACAACCTTAGAAGTTACGTTCAGTTTATGCCTCTATACTGGTACAATACTTAAGAGTCGATTAAGATATACTAATATAACCGCCGTGGAAATGAGCGAGCCAGCAACTAAAGTTTGAGTGCTATCGCTTTGTCAGAGCTTCATCTTCGCTTTGGGAGGAAGGGCTAACGCTCGAAACGTCAGCTGCTACTTGCCTCTCGATGGTCGGCCTACATGTACCTTAAACGACTCTAATAGTTGATTATATAAGGTTTATCTTCCTAACTGGCGCAGACCTACACTAGTTCAGTCTTTTTAGGAACTACTTATCCATTATGACTCGTGTAGTTTCATTAATATCATTGGCTCAATTGGGGAATTAAAATATGCTTCTCATATCAGCCAGCAAAATTTGGATGATGTATGATAAATGTTTAAGATCCAGAATTTAGTAAAGGGGTACGCGAACTCGTTTATGGATTTCTTAGGGACTTGACAATTACCACTATAAGTCTCAGTATCAGAACTGTGATGAGTAAGGATTGACTTAGCTACTGTAGTGTGTAGGGGATACACTCTATCTAGATCCGCCACCGGCAATATATTTTCAAAGCCATCATGAAACAAGTCATATATATCTTTCCACAGAAAAACAGACTGTCAATGTCAATTTATACCCATCATCTACTCTTTAATCGCCGTATTTTGCTTTAGTCGTTAGCTATCAAATGTCAAAAGTTGATCACTTCTGATATGATAGACTTGTGTTGACAAACGACTAATTAACAGATTCTGTCTATTAAAATACACCTAATTGCTGATCTACTGATCAGTTTATTCTCGTTATCTCACCATCTTCGTTTCGTTAATAATTGAACACGACAAAACCACTATTACCCTTTATTACCAATCATGCAAAGAAGACTAGAGAATCTATATTCGTTTAAGAACTGCTTATTGATCATTTTATTTCTTTGGGAAAGTATTGCTTCAATAAAAAAACAAATCTAATTCAAAACTGGGTTCGTTAAAACTCGTAGGTTACGCAACGATATAAGGACGGAAATACCTCAAATATTGCTGCATCTTCTTTGATAACACATATAACCATATCAGGGCGAGTATCGCTAATTATCTCCAGTCTCGATCTTGTCACGTAGCCATATTTCTGGATACTGTATTTCCGGCTCTTATCTTCCTCTTCCCGGCTTTTGTTTTTAACTCTTGTTAATTCTACTTCCAAACACAAAGAGTTCTTCATACCTGCATTCGAACTTATTTTAACTTACCGTTTTAAACAGACGTAAAGATAACTTCAGTGCTAATTTTAATTGCAGAAACCCAAAATGGAGCACTATGTATGAATCTCATTATTCACTCATTAGTCAGACTTGTGTGGTTTCCCGAGTTGCGCAACTGTCTTTCATTCCAGTCGAAGTCATTAACGTCATTTATCACGATCGGAAGTTTATTGTAATTGCTTCCTATTCTCCTATAACGCCTAAATTACTCCTAATTAAAACCTTATTACTGCTATAATAATCGGGGTCCGTATTGATTGGATTGATTAACCGGATACTGTGAAGAGACTCCCAACCTCGTAGGGTAAATGCGGGTTAATAAAAAGCTTTCGGTCATTGTTAAAAGAGGAACATGTAGGTCTTTTAATCTGTTATGCCAAGGATCTCAGAATATAAGTGTCCTATCTGTGCATTCGTCATGAATGAGTTTCTTTTCGTTAGGCCGCAATAGTCTTAGTCGTTTATGCGGTTAACGACTCTTAAATGTTTTACATATTTGTACAGTTGTTATTGTAAAACTGGATAGTCCATTCCATAGTCAATATTGTACCATTATGTATGTGACAGGGATTGGTAACCTTTTCCTTAATTATTTGTTGTTAATATAATTTTGTTTCTTAGTATTAGACTTCGGACTACCCTGGTTACCAGAGGCTCGATCTGGCTATCAACCCCAGGTCCACTCGGTTACGTCGGTCACTGTGGCCTCTGGAACCAGGGTAACTTCGGACACGGTTACCATTGAACTTCATTAGTGCCGATAAGTTTGGGATCAAAGCTATATAAGGTTTTAAATAGTAAGTCCGTGCTGTTATAATTTCTCACATAGCAGCCAAGTTGAGTCCCAGGAAGATAAAAACCTTTGTTTTTGTTAGTCTAAACTCGTTCTGAAACTGCTCAGTTCGAGGCTGACCTTGCAAAACCTATTGTTTCTAGCTAACATGGCGGCCATTTTGAGTCCCAGGAGGAGAACAACCTTTGTTTTTGTTAGTCTAAACTCGTTCTGAAACTGCTCAGTTCGAGGCTGACCTTGCAAAATCTATTGTTTCTAGCCAACATGACGGCCATGTGAGAATTAAGAGTTAATCTAAGCAACCATCCAACAACTTATTTAACATTTGTGCTTCTTTATAAACCAGGTATGGTTCCAAAACAGAAGAGCTAAATGGCGCAAGAGAGAAAAGGCCCTCGGGCGAGAGAGTCCTAACTACTTGTACCCCCCTGGAACCGAGTACAGGGGTATTCCCGACTTGCAACAGCTCCGTGGTGCCTATCCCGGTTTTCCACCGACCATCATGGAAAGGTGGCCCCCACATGTCCCTGCCCTCAGCCTCGTGTCCCCATATGCCGCAGCACCTCCACCATATAGTCCTCTACCGCCTCATATGGGACCCATGTCTCAACCACCCGCCGCTTTGTACGCACCTCCACTTATTAGGCACTATATGCACCCTGCAATGGTACCATATTTAAAGAGCTCTTTGAGCCCTCCTGAGGGACGTGATATACGAAGGACCAGTATCGAGGATCTGCGCCATAAAGCAAAAAGGCACTCGGCTACAATGTCTAGCCCGAGAGAGGAAAGCAAAGTGAATTCCTAAAAGAATTAGTGTATTTAATTGTAAATATTTTGATAGCTTTTTGAAGGCGCGGGTTTTTAAGAATATCGCCGGTATCAGGTACTTGTAAAATATTTTAAAATCTTTAAAAATCAATACATTTCTGTCTTTTTGTTGCTTAGCAACCAATAGGTGTTCTGGTTGGTTACTACCGTTCGATGCTGGCCTTTCTAACCATGAATCTTAAAATCCCTAAGGACTGTAATGTTTAGAAATGGGCAGCAAAATAGTTTGTAGACAACATTAAATTAATTCTTTAAATCAAACCGATATATTTATAGCGCACTTACTTCCAGTAACCTTTGGTGTATGATATCTTATATTTTAGCACCAAATGAACGTTCAATAGGCCACTTTAACGATGTTGCGCGCGCAACAAGAACAATTGCTATCTTTTGCTCTAACGAAGGGCTAACGCTCGAAACGTCAGCTGCTACTCGCTTTCCACGGCGGTTAGCATACCTCAATCGACTTTAGTTGATTACATACCAGTGTTTATCTTCCCCGCCGACGCAGACCAACACTAGTTTTTACAGGAACTAGTTGCCTATCGTATTTAAATAACAAAAGGTTGGTGAACCAGAACGAGTCTTAGCAGCTCTCGTCTATTGTTCTACTGATGCGTGCCCAACATCGCATATTTCCTATAATTAACTAAAATTGTGCATATGCATTTTGTTTCACATATGTGAACCAGTCCCACTTGGGTCAGAGATTTTTTCTCTTTCCCTCGTAGGGCGTGCACACATGGCACTACAGCATACCACTTTACATCACTATTTCAGAAAATAGTCGAACTCAAGTCAAGACTGGAAAATATATATTTTTATATGGATAGTGGAATTTGAATTTTTATAGGAAAACGGGTTCAAATTTTCAAATGCGATTTGATAATAATAATTTTGTCATTACTATTCTTCTGCCATTAATTATTCTGCCTAACTTCAATAAAGGTTCAGCTAAAATTAGTCAGCGAGCCAAAATTAAACATAGAGAGCAATGTTCATAACTGGCAAATGAAATTCACAAAATGTAAAACTACATAATCATGGTTATCATAGCGTGATTGCTTATTGGCTGTGAACATGTTTTGTGATTATCAGCCAATCAAATTCTAAACCTAGTAAAACCAAACATTTTTTGGTCTGTCCAGCAATCACTTTTCATTTTAGCGAGAGTGATCCACGATTGTATTTACTTTTCCTCGTGATTGGCTCAAGTAAAACCAATTACGAATTACTTAAGTTCGTGATTGGCTCATTGCATTTTTACTTGCTCGTGATTGGTTATGTAATTACTTCGGTTTTGGTTTACGACGCTCAATCGTAAACCGCTCTATCTAACGACGAAGAAGGCCAAATCTGAAACGCCCAATATACACCCCATATTCTCGCTGACCGGCCGCTGGAGCCGCAGAGGTCTTAGGTATCCGATTTTTGGTAGTATCGTCGTGTACCGTTTAACCAACTGCGTCATAAAATTCGCTTTGTTACCCACGTTCGCTATGAATAATTTGAGACTTTGAAATTTTATACGAACATCCAAATCGACACTTACACATTTTAGAAGGATTTACGTTATCCTTAGTATAAAAAAATAATGCCTGAACCGAGAACTATCGAACTCGGGCCGGTACACGACGATACTACCAAAACGTACCCGATTTTTGGGCTCTCTATTGCAGAAGACGGTCAACGACTCGACTTTAGCCCCCTCTGATTGCTTTGTTAACCTCACTGTGTTTCTATTTTTCATTCTCTTTTCATTGTTAGCTAACTGTTCGAGTAACAATAAGTTCAATACGTCCAGTTCTTTTCAGAAAATAAACGACGCAGTACGTACTAGCAGTGTACTGCAAGAAAAGAATGTTTAAAAATATCACATTTTCGTATTTATTTGCAGTACCAATGTCTTAATATCTTTATTTATTTATTTGTTTGAAAATGTTTATCGTATAGTTTTTTATCGCAGTTTTATTTGGATCTTAAACCTTGTGTGATGTGGATACTAGACGAATTGAAATAAATTTTATTCAATAATTCTATAATAGTTCGTCATGTTGATTCTTCTCTGATTCCGTAAAGGGGCACTGGCAATCGAGTTGAACCTTCAAGTTCATTAAAATATAACTACAAAAATAACACCCTAAGGTCGGAGATAAATACCTTGGGAATGTTCTGACACGTTTTTCAAACGTTTTCGATAGGGGATGGCAAAGATTAAAGTGGATTCAGAAGCTCATTCTAGATCTAGAAACCGGTTATAGTGAAACGATTTGAACTGAGTTGCTTTAAATTTCTCTTAAAATCGGTTGCATGTTTCATTGTTTTTATCCATCCGAATCTGAACTTTGATTTTTTACGGGGATCAAAGTCGGGATCCGGCTAAACTCCACAGCTGATTGAGTGGAATTTAGCATGTTGGTTTTTGTGGAGGGAGGAAAACAGGAGAAATACCCTCGGAGCAAGGGCCATCCTTCATCAAATTGGTCTCACATTTTCTCCGCTAATCCGAGTAGTTATTTTTGTCGTTTGTCAGTTGAGAAAGTTTATCATTTGAATGTTGACAGAGCTCAAGCTCTTTGTTGACCCATTTCAGCCCGGATCACAGGACTGCAGTTTTACGTAATCGGCTTCGACATTTCTTGAAAACAGTGCAACATCGTTTGATATAGAAACGTATTGGGTAGAATCACATAGTCACAGCTGAATAGCACAAGTGCGTCGACGAAATCAGACGCTGAATGGTCGAGGAGTGGTGATTCAGAGTGGAATCACCACTGTATACTACGCGTGCTATTTATAACTTAACAAAATATCAACAAACTGAGAACTAAATCATCAAGCAATTCAGCGGACTATGCGTCGCGACGAGGGTTATATCGGTTGATTTCTAAAATTCGCGAGCGTAAACTTCCACGAGAAAATAATGTTATTGTTCCTATAACCTTCCATTATCCGCGTAAACCGTGTGGGGAAGGGGCGGGGGCGGGGGGGGGGCATTCATGCACAAAATACAGTTTTTTATTGGAAACCTTGTGAATAGGACGTTACATTGGTTTGAGCTCCATTAGTTTACAGTGCTTTGCTTTTCATAGGCGCATTTTAATAGTTCTGAAAAAGATACTTCCCCCTCTATCTTTTTAAGAAGGTTATCTCGATTTTTTGCGAATATAGTATACTCCGTCTACGGAATAATGATAATTGGGGCATTTTCTCAGTTAAACGTCAGTTGTAGGCGGCCACATTTTATTTCAAGAATATGGTCACTAATTCTAAGTTTGATTAAAGCTCTATGGTGTTCAGTGTTTTTAATCTCTGACAGATATAAGTTTCGAATTTCTAGTCAGCATTGAATTGTGCGATATGTTCTTAATTTATTTTTCGAACCGATCTGTATTGTCATCGAATACATTATTCTTGATGGAAAAAGGGTAATGAAATATCTAATTAAGATTATATTCAGTTACCAAACGGGCCACGATCATCTGAAAAGTCAATTATACAATCTATTTATTAGTTGGTAGACACGTGGCATTTGAAAACCCCATGACGGTTCACAAAACAGAAATTAGAATACTTTAGGAGGGAAATCCATTTCGATTTATCCATTTCAACGGCTAAATTACCAGCCTTGGACAGAGCGACTATTACGCCGGTACTTGCATTGTTTTTTCTATAATGAACTTAAGAGCTTTGATCCATTTAAAATTGATATATTACCGACTGGAAAATTAATGTATAAGTTGATGGATTCCACTAGAAACGAGAAAGTTGCCAAGAAACCTGCATTTGATTATTACCTTCTACGAGACAGCAACTAAATGAAAGTTGTTCAGTATATTTTACATTCTTAGCACCAGATTCAGTCGATTTTCAGCACATGAAAACTGACAGAGTGTAAACCATTGATGAATGAACTGAAGGTGGTTATTTCATAAAGACGAAGTTACAGCAGTGATGTTACCGAGTATCCAAGCTACCGTTTTCGGTCTGTGTTGCCAAATTTCATAAATCGATATGTTTCTTTATATGACAATTGTAAATAATAGAAATGGTGTAAATAAATTGAACTTCAACTTGTTCTTTTGATTTCTGCTAAAGGCCATTCACGAGCTGGTTAAACGGTAAAATGTATTTAAAACTCTTTGATGATGAATTGTTGGCTTTTATCAATTCTCCGCAATGTAACGGCCGGTCAAAACTAATATATCATGCATGTTAGTCAAATTCTACCAAGCTACCAAAATGAGCCGAACGGAATGAAGTAATGTCCACGTTACTTATCGCGCGTATGCCGCAGGACAAAGTAAATTGAATAAAGTTTTACCTTGATAAACAGCTTGGGTACGGGGAAAATCACACGTCATTTGAAGATGTAAACATTTCATATGTAGATTAGGAGATCTTTGTCCGATTTCAGGCTCTTGAAAGAGCTAGCGAGAGATCGAAAAATAACCAACATCTGACAGTCAAAAACCTGGCTTCAAGAGCAACATTGTTATCTTTCTCTGTATAGGTAGGATGATTGTTGTACACATAGGTCTACTCCATGAATAGCAACTTAAGGCGACTTAAACAATTTCGGGAAAACAAATTCGAAACATTTTAGGCGACTTAAGAAAAAAGTTATCATGCAAATATAAGCTTTTAGTTGGTACCTGTCAACAACTCTAGGACAACTTTTGGAGACTTAAAGCGACTTAATGCGATTTAAGGCGACTTCAGGACCCGGAGTATGCGTACCCCTCGATAAAACTTACTATTTATTCTTAGCATCAAGTCTTACTGATTCAGTTTCCACAGCCAACCGGCCCTTAAACAAGAACTCACGAGATCGGTACCCACAAACGTTTTAGGTTTATGCATATCCTGCTTTAGTAGCTAGGATCAAATCGGACTCGAGTAAAGCCCAGTGTACACGACAAACAATTCAGTTGAGCACGGCACTCCAAACAGGCGGGCCGAGACTACCCGAACATAGCCTGCGAAGCAGCGTAAAAGAGGGGAAGAAGAGGGAAAGAGGGGGAATTGCGAAGAGGAAGAAGGGGGCGGAGGGAAAAAGATACTTGTCGTGTAAACTGGGGTTAAGTTGATGCAAGATACTTAAGAACTTATTAAACTGTAACATGTGTAGAACTTGTTTTCGCACGCAGGTGCGACGCATTCTGGTTTATATGGAAAGAGTGCCTTTATTTTCCTTAGTTAGTTTCGTTGCCAGTGATATTTCGATCATCCTTTTCCATACCTTTCAGTTTACACAAAAATCTACCTCCATGCACAACAATTTGTGCTATCCAGTTAGGGACAATGGCCGTGTGTTTTCCTCCCCTGCTTTTCTTTCGGCTCCAACGCCTTAATTCTCTCCCTGTACTCGCTAGTGTCAGTTTTCATTATTCGTTCTGACTCATGACCCTAGCTCCTTTTCCAAACCAATAATAATTCTGCTGTTCTTGTTCATGCATGTAAATATGAGCCCAGTAATTTAAAATTTTCTCTCAAAGCACCGCGATCAAAGTGGATTCAATAAAATACAAAGGTATCGTTTATTAAACAATGGTACTACTTAATTCAATTTGGGAAGAGTAGCGTTAGCTCTTCGCGTTATTCATTTATGGTACAATATATTTATATGGCTAAAGATATGGCGATTTCGGAACGCGTTAACGTTGCAGAAAATTCGTACGCAATCGTAATCCGGCGTCGGAAGAGTCTGGAAACAAAGATGCTTGATTGGCGGAAAAGAGTAGTTCGCTCTGCTTACTTTGCCGCCAAGTTTCAAGAGGCCTGTTTTATTATTGCTTCACATCAAGATCTATATTGTATTACGTTCTAATATTACATTCTAATAATATCTTGAAGTGTCCATGGCTGTGGCTTAAGTAGAATCAGCAAATAAAGGTTACACGTCTTTTCTAAAGTGTATCAACATCTTACTGACTTGTTATGAAATCCCCCAGAACGTGAGTTTCGTTAAAACAGAAATCCCACCAATTATACCAGTGCTTAAAATGACTATTAATTCTAATTTGAACACTTCAAATAAACACATCCCCAGGAAATAGTCTCCCTATATAGAATCCTATTTTAAAATTAGGAAGATCAGATATACAAAGATGTCATTAATAGGCGTCCCAGCAGCTGATCCGTGGCCGATAGGCGGCGCTTAGGAAAACGCTGATTTCTTACCAACCATGATCATGGTTCCCTTTCAGTCGAGATAGGCTAATATTATCACATGAATTTTACATATGTACAAGTGTAAGCGTTCAATTGATTCAGGAATGAATTCTACTCATTGATATCTATTTATATCTCACACACTGGGATGCACGAAGGATGCAATGAAAGGATCGGAATTGGAATGTTGGTGTTGAAGGTAGTTCTTAGTACACTCAGAGTGCTATTCCTAGTCGATCTATACGTTTTTTGCAATGTTGCGGTCAGATGGAAGTCTTTCTTTTATTCTTTAATTAATAAACTCTCGGTCTTTCTTTTCTTCATATCTTCATAATTTAACGAATACTTCCTTCTAGATTTATTTCTTCTCAATTTCTGGCAATGGTTTTCGTTGCCCTCCAATTTTTTTCTTAGAAAATCAATGAAAACCAAACGGTCCACATAGATATCCACCTTAGGAATATATACGTATTTACTTTTTCCTTCATATATACAGTAATCTTATCGTATCGCCTTTTTACTGCAGAGTTAATCTGTAAGCTTAATGACACAGACTCCACTGAATAAGATTCTCCGCTCTTCTTTCCCCCGAGTTCGTCTGGACATCGAACTAAAGACATCTTAAACGGGGTTGCAAATGAGAATCCATTAGTGACTAGCATAATACGACTAAACACCTTCCATTAAACTTATAAAAGGATCAGAACGATGCACAGATAAGATTAAACTATCAATTTGATGCAGAAAGTGAACATTAAGTAATTCAAGTAAATCTATCTAGTGCCCTAAAGCAACTGTTTCACCAGTGTCTCTTCCCATACTCTCCAAGTGCTCCCTAGCTTTAAGTCGAAGGGTGGCAATACTGGAAGATCTGTCGTCGGTTGAACTTGTACTCGAAGCTGACCCCGGGCTTACAGATAACCCCATATCCGACAATGCCGCTGCACAGCCAACTTGAGGGAGATACGATGAAAACGCTGCCAGGGCTGAGGGACCAAAAGGTGGGTAGTACCCGATCCCGGGTGGTGGCGAACCCCCGGTTGGGGAGTATATCGACCCGTATGCACTAGGAGCAAAGGACAAAGGACTTTTCCAGATATCGGAGAAAGATAAACTGCCGAATCCTCCACTGATTCTTGATAGGGATGGGGATGGGAGGTCTTGTAGGCTAGCCATTTCCATTTTCTCTTGTCTTCTCCATTTTGCACGTCTGTTTTGAAACCACACCTGGTAAAGGGAATCGTGAAAGGGAATCAGCCACCTCGTTATCAACCCTGCTCAATGTGATGCTTTTAAAAAAGCCATTAAGCAGCATTCTTATTTGAATTAAAACATCAATTCTTATCATTTTCCAATTATTTTTCCTTGGATAATGACTAAAACATATTCTTTATTCTAAATTGAATTTTTATGGATCAGGAAAAGTAGAAATTATAAAGTAACTTTTTGTAGTCATTTAATGCCAGAAGATAAATAACCACGGACTCAATGATGGACTTTTGTTCAATGAAATCAATAAAAATGGGTCGTATAAGTCACAACCATTTTAATGCAATGATTACAAATATATTGAATGCCAAATATGGGCACCAGTATGATTGAAAAACGTTTCAAATTGACAGTTATAATAGTTAAGTTAAAAACAAAGTTGCTATGAGGTGTTTGAGCAATCATTCCAGTATTGTGATCCACGACCAATTTTGTGATAAATTTTGGTAGCTCGAGTCACTGTTAGTATCTTGGCAAGTTCACTGAAACAGTCAGGTTCATATTTTTCCAAGCATTTTGGACAAAAATTATCAACCAAACCGAGAGGTGGTCAAATGATTTTACATGAATGCCGAAGTGTTTTTGAGGGGTATATTTTTGTCGAGATGTGAAAGTACGAACGATGTTTGATAGAAAGAACTGAGGATTTTAGGTTGTAAAAAAGAAGGAACTTGAAAGTGTTTGGAAAGAATACAGTGTGTTATGGTTATAGTTTTGTAGTCCTCCTTCGGTTGGTGTCAATAAGGTAAGATTAAGACAGAAAGGGACTGAATTTAGCTTTTTTAGTTAATAGGTTAGTTTCGAGGAAACCCCTGTCGTTATTCATAAACATCTGATCCTAATTCTAGCTTCAGTTACAAAACAGTAATGCACTTTGACAAACTAATAGAGATAGATCGTTTCCTCTCTTCTGAATAAAGCAGCTTTTATTCGCGCTGTAGGCCCTGAATTTGACTATGTATATCTGATTCATGGCAGTGGGCTTAGATAAACTGCACTCTGCCGATTCACAAAGCCAGCTTTTCTCCACCTGTCCTAATAAAATGTAAATATTCCGTAGCAGAAAGCCGTATCCTACATAAAGGCTGGACTGTCCTGGTGACAGTTTGCATAAGAGAGACAATATTCTCCAATACGTTTGTTTAATTTTAGCCGCCTTGGTCGCCGGCGTCATTTCGAAGTTGAAGAGAAATAGATAACAGACCGACATTATAGAAGGAGACAAAAACAACTCTATTAAATGGGACAAGTGGTTTGGTCGACGTTGTGTCAAACCCCCAATAAAATTGATACGGGAGGTTTGAGTTTATTCTTGTTAAAAGTACTAAGAGAAGATAAGAGAGAATTAGAACTCGGGGTCCGTCATTGATATTCTGTTATACCGTACTAAAGGAGAGATAGAAAGATAGAAAATTAAACGTTAACAAATTCGTGTCGGGGAGCCAGTGAACTTTATATCTTTCGAATATAATGTCTTAATTGGACTTTGATCAGTCGGAACTGTATACAAAGTACATTATTATAGCTACGCTTAGTCGAATTTTTAATGTGTCTTCATTCCTATGTCACGTCTTCCAAAAAACATATTTCACGAAAACAGTAGCGTTTCATTGAAACGCTACTCTTTATCATGAAGAAACTTACCTGAAGTTATTGAAAATACCAAGTAATACTAAATAAATATATGACTTCTTGTTATGACAATGAGGTGTTTTTCGTAGATCGAATTCTTATCAATTATTTGACGCCGGAATAGCAGGTCTTCGTTTCAAACAAATGTATATACTGGCTTGTTTTGGCTCATTACGACGATAAACAGTGAAATTAAGCCGTCTTGAATTAAGTATTTATTACAGATACAAAATAATGCCAAAAAATATTCATGATATTTCATCAACTCTTTAATACACTAAAAAGACAACGTTTTAGTTTTACTTTCTGGGATTTTTAACGAGATCTGGTGGTAAATTAGAAAGTTCACCAACGAAGATCAAGGTAAAAAGACATCAGTTGAAAATTAACCAAATCGTTATTTAAAGTACATTTTAAAAACATTTCCCTGGCAGTCATCCAGTAGTTCCAACTTAAGTAAATGCTCTAATTTGCTATTAAAAGGAGCTTATAACACTAATTTCTCTCTTCAAAACACGTATTAAATATTTACGAACACCAAACACTCCACTCATTATTTCCAAGAAAAAGCTCTTTTAAGAAACGATAAAAATGAGCTTACTAAAAATAACTGCGAGCGGAATTGTTTTCATTTGATTAAGCATTGAACCATCTCCAAAGGGAGAAACCTTTCTTAACGCACGTTGAAACTATTAATATGATGTTTGTAGGTTTAACAACCGGGTTTATTAGTCGTTACATTCAAATATGCCTCAAATTGGGGATTAAATGAAAACCAGCACCAGTATTCTGAAATATAAACACTTTACTATTTCTAGCAAGTTTAATAACAGGTTTTCGAGAAAGTTTGTTGAAGCCCAAGGAATAAATGTTTGTATATATTTTTCTGGTATCGCACCAGATGATATTTTTGAATTCTTCATGGCCAGGTGTCTTGTGTTTTATCATAATGTTACAGTATAATGCCTTGGAGACATTAAAGCTGTAATGGTTAATAAAACAGTGTTTTCTGAGTTTATGGTGACACTTTTCCTTTACAAATAGTGGTATGTTCGATGGAAAAATAAATTTCTCAATGTCTAAACCCCCAAAATTAACAGAACAAATTTTCAATTACCTTTTTAAGCACTCGGAGTCTTTGGAAGGAAAAGGAAGAGATTTAAGGGTAGATGAAAGTGAAAACCGAAAACGAAGGCAAAATAAATTATTTAGCAAGAAACTAAGTTTAGAAATGTCCTTTGGGTAAGCGAATTTCTCATTTCCCTTTCGATAAACAGCAAACAACTGTTTAATTTTGAACTTGAAACAATTTAGAAGAGACCATTGGAGACGGGACATGCATGCATTCGAAGAAACTAGAATCCAAACAAAAATTATCTTAAAAACAAAACCAAAAACCCAACGGATGTAATTCTGAATGATTTCTTTAAGATTTTTAGAGCTTGTGTGGCTGCCATCTATTCTTGAAGAGGATGAATTTAGGAACTTTTTTCACACGGTCGGTACTTGAGTTTGGGAAATTATTTAAAGATCTTTGTTGAAAGATTTTTGCGAGCACATTGAAAGAACCCTTTCACGGATGCAATTAGAAAGCGCCAAAAAAACTAGCACAACCTAATAGGTTCTTAGTACATATCATTGAGGTGGCGCTCCCAGTCTTAAATGCGACGCAAATTCCGAATTAGATGTTAATTGGAATACAAAAGCATATTTTCTCTCTCTTATCTTGCACACATTTGGAGAGACTCAAAAGTGGACCTTCACTTTAGTAGGCCACTCTCTGAAGTTGCTTTCCCATCTCTAGAAAACAATCAAGAACCTAAAACACAAAGTTACTCTCATATACTAGCATTCGATCGAAGTTTTCAAGCACGAAACGCATTTCCCTCTGGTACTTCCAATAAATATATTCTAAAAATACTTAAACACTTCGAATTTGGTGTTTGTATTTATTTACTTTGAACCAACATAAACTGAGGTGGACTTAATTGTTTTTCCATTCCTCTATAAACTTCTTAATAAAAGATAAATTAGAGACTGTAAGATATAATCATGAGGACTCCGCTAACTCGTGTTTATGTAATTGGACTGAGTCGACTATCTTCGTCCAATACCGTACAGTACGTATTCTTTTCAGTGGCGACGGAAGGAATGGATGTTGAACAATTTTGTTAGGAGAACAGGTGCCGAGGTAATTTTAAGCCAGTTTCACTGTCGGGGAATTAAACAGATAAGTCCATGGGGTGTTTATGTTAGAGTGTAAGCTGTTTGTGAGAATTACTTAGATCTTTATTTGTTCACACGAATTAAAAGACTGTACCGCGACGACGGTAACTTCGCTTCGGGATGCAAGAGAATGAAATACCTCTAACAAATTCATTCAATTTTCATATACGCAGAGAAAACACAAATTGAACTGTTTATGTGAAGAATTCATATAACCAATAGCGCGTATATTAGGCCATGTTTTAAATAGCTAATGGACTTCATTTAGGAAGATAATAGACAAATTACACATGAATTACCTGTACACGGACTTCGGGGAGACTTATTTTCAGCGCCAATTCCTCCCTTGTGTAAACATCTGGGTAGTGGGATTTCTCAAACGCTCGTTCTAACTCGTGCAGTTGATATGTGGTGAAAGTAGTCCTGTTTCGTCTTAGCTTTTTTTTGGTCGAACCTTCCTCTGTCTCATCTTTTAAGCACGAGAATAAACAGTTATGGTTTTTATTAGTATCAAATTACACGCTAAGTAAGCAGTTAGGGACCATTGGACAAAATCAGACGAATGCAACCAAAACTACTTGGATGAAAACTGAGCGGAAAACCCACTCAAATTTACACACCTGATTTTTCTTCATTCGAGCTTGTTTCGATCTCCGAGTTGTCTTCTTCGTCTTCGGTACTAAGCTCTTTGAAATCTTTCAATTTCTCGCTCTTTCTCTTCAATTCTTTTCGGCCTAGGATAGCATCAATGGAGTGGTGATTTTGTACCTTAGTGTTATCTGTGTCGTTTTCTTTCGGTTCGTCTTCTCGCGATACGGACCGTGTGTCTGCCGAACTACTCATTTTGTGTTACGTATTTTACCACGGTCGTTGCACAGTGTGGACTAACCCCTCTCAACAAAGTTAGGCTCCTTAATAGAGGTCTATTAACAGAATACTTGATGGCAAGCGTTAACAACACATTAACAATCTAGGCGGGCATAGATATCGCGATAACAGTTTTCCAGCCAATCATAGCTCGATCCCGAATACTTCCGATGTCGCGATATTGTATTGAAATTAGCCCTTGTTTGTCACTATTTGACAGGCTAATGATTAGCTAAAGAAAAAGCTAATCACTAATGAGGGTTAGGAGTGAAGTATTAGGCTTTATATTCTTTAGGAAAAGAAAACCTTGACAATTTGATTGACAGTAAGGAGTACCTGAATATCGACACGGTATGAGATCGGTTCTGACGTGCAGTTAAATTCTACTAAACCTGAAACTTCAGAAAAGTACACAAAAGCCTCTTACTTGGGTTGGCTTTATTATTCATGATAATTTTTTTGGAAACGATCAAATCCCTAAGATCTTACTAGAACCTCACTTTAAGTAAACGCACTTCACGAGAAAGGATATACTTTATCCTGAAACCGCAAGTTATCCGTTTGAAAGTCTGAAGAAATGTACCCATTCTTGGTCATACCTCTCATGTAACACTTAAAATTCTTCAGATCAATAATATAAGGAAGAGAGTTGGAGTTTTCTTAACCGATAACAGGCAAAAATACTGCAAATCAAGAAAGAACGTCCTTGAAATGCAGGAGTGAGATAAATGAATTCGACGGTTCGGATACAACAGTTTATAATTTCCACCCAAATCACTCAAACGGACCCTAGAGTCAGATCAACGTTTGCGCACCTTTAATTTGGTTCGAGATCAAGAACCTTATGGGTTGAGGGGCGCGTTCGTAATTCGCACCTGTTTTAGTATTTTGGCAGAATAGTAAAGTTTCGACATTCGTCAAGGCCAGACATGAAAACAATCACCGTTAAATTTGACATGTGAAGGCTCTCATTTCAATCCAAATTAAGCCTAAATTTACTCGTAATTCCAGTCATTATATCCCACTAAGTGAGGCAACCGGTTATTTAGGGTATTATTCAAAATCACTAACCGAGTCGGCACATTCAAGGGGCCAGGCTATGTCGTTATGGAAATTCTGTTGTCGCATTCAGATTGGCTGACACGTGCACAAGAGTTGTCTTTCAATTTGAAGGGATAATGAGTTAGCTAGTGCCAACCAAAAACAAAGGCTATCAACTCGAAGTGCGAGCAATAGATCTTTGGAAGAGAGCGACCCTGACATACTGTAGCCCCGAGCGATTCCCGACTTCGAGACGGGTCAGTATGGGCTTGACTCTGTGATCGTATATGATTTACTACTTCTAATTGCCCTTTTCGCGTTCGCACTCTGAGATTTTGCTCTACCTTGGAAAGCTGGACGAGTGTTTATCAATTCCTGGCGAGTTTAGTCTAGCCTCTAGCTCACTGCAAAGAAAGAAGCTTAATCATGTACCGCCGGCATTGTAATAAACCCAATTTCGCTTTATGAGGTGCCGGAGAGTAATTGGATATTAATGGACTAGCTACTGGCTCGTACGTTTCTTGTTTTGAGGCCTTTTGTGTGCGTATTTGTGGCCTGAAGTCCTGTGTTATTAGCAAATATTTGGAAAGAAAGAACCAGTAACTATAGAAGCGGCTCGAAAAGCTTGGCGAAATTAAGGAAACTAAATAAAACACAGTTTAATTAAGCTTAAGTTATACTCGGGGAATTGATTGTACTTAGTATTTTGCCGCGCCGGCGGTTTTCTTTGCCCGTTATCTGTCCTTTCTTCTGGGTCTTTCTCTGATGATGAAAATAAGTACAACAAGCTCACATGAGGCGACTGCTAGTTTACTTTTGTACTAAAGGATTTAAAGTCGTGAATGAAAAGATTACCACATATTTTTTTAGGGCCAACGCCAGTGGTAATTTCATTGCGCACTCGAAACACAAGCCATATAAAGATATTTTAATTTGAACCGTTCGTGAACAGAGCTCACAAGTATGCAGCAGAAGGCACCGAAGGCACTTATTGTCCGATTAGGGGATTAAAAGATTGTTTGCCGGCGCTACCTAGAATAAAGTGACTGTAGACTCCTTTCTTTCGCGTCAAGGCCGCCTCAGCGCAGGAAACTGAAACAGACTCTTAGCTGTGCACGTGGGGAACATAGTACTTGAAATTCATAAGATACAATTTTTTTCCGTTTTAGTCAAAGACATCCGTCTCAGTTTAATAAACCCAAGCTTCCTATGTCAATATCCCGCAGCAAAGATATGAGGTCCAGTCTTGAACAGTACATGTCTAAGGCTTATAAACTGTACATTTTATGTGTGCGATGCCAGCTGAAAAGTGTTATCTCATACACGCCTTCGATCACTGAAAGAGCTAAACCAAGCGATCAAGTTTTACATAAAGTTAATTAAATTTCAGGACAGTTACCTAATCTTGAGCATTTTTAGCCAAAGGTGATTTTGATTTGAATATAACAGGTTTAGCGTTAATTGTCCCGAGGGAAACAAAATAATTTTATGTCAGTTTTAGCCTACAGGTATTTTTGACATTTATTAGGGTTTTTGAGAGAGAAAGGAAAACGTGAAAAATCACCTAATATTTGTAATATTCAGAACTGTTTTTGCCACCTTTATAACAACGCTGAAATGATTACATGCGAGAAAGTAATGCTTGTATTCAGTTGTTTTCAGTAAAATCGATTGCTAATTTAGGATCTTAAATCCTTTTTTCCCTGTAGGATGCAAGAAAAGGTTTAACACGAAGCATGCGTTCATAAGAATGAATTCATTAAATGAACTGAACATCAAGCGAGAAAATAAAATTAGGAACTTATGCATGATTGTTGTATTTCTTTAAACGAAATAGAACTGATAACTTTTTCAAAATTTCTAATAAGAACCGTAGCAATTCACGAATAATTGAGTTCGTAAAACTCCAGACAACTGCACGTATACTCTCTGGGAAAGTGTGGAATGTCAAAATGAATCATGATATTTCCAGTTATGAATTTCTAACAAGGATACACGACAACTTTAAGTATATTGACTAGTATATTATTTGATTACCGAATCAGAATAAGAAAATATTCAGTTTAACCCTCCTGTTGTTTTCATTTCGAATGCAGAAAAATAATATGAAAGCGAGGCCGTTGTTTTTCTCATACAAATCTCTCTAATTTCAAATGGCTGTATCTTCATTGCGTTTACAACACTCAAATTTCTCAAAATCACTAATGTCGACCTGATCTTGGCCTGTCGGGCTTTTCCTCCTTTCTTTCGTTTTTTTAAAAGAAAATTTAAACACAACTATTTTGCTGTCGTTACTATGACAGTGGAAATGCTTTCTCTTGAATGACACAATACATTATATAAAGTACTTAAAACTTTAACAATATTTTGAGAAAACAATAAACGCGAGGCTTCAAGCTGAAAGCGCATGGCACCAAGACAGATGAAATTGTCATAGGCTAAACAATTTCAATCTAGAATTTTTAACAGTCTG